>VZRZ01001325.1:978615-1197014 GCA_013398175.1 Climacteris rufus
TGACTCCGGTGTCCCATTGTCCGCGGGGATAACGCAGCGCCGGGACACAACAGAGCCCCCGGGAAGGAGCGAGGGTTAAGCACCAGAGAAGCTCCGAAGGGCTCGGCTGCTGGGTGACCTCGTGCCCGGTGGCAAAACACTTGAATGAGAAGCAGGAGACTTGAATTTGAGTTCCTTCCAGCGACCTCAGATCCCATTCCTGAGCGTGCTCATCTTTGTTATGGAGATACCTGATGGCCTCCAGTAACTCACAGTGCCAAACACAGTCCCACCCAGCAGTACGGTGGATCAGGGTTCTGAAAGGCTCTACCTGATCTAGGTAAAAATTTGCATTTTAATACGGTCTAGTAGAGCTGCTGGAGAACTTCTGAAAGGCTTGTGCGGATCCTGCCCTCTGAATGTGAGTCTTAAAAAAACGGGATTAAAAATAACAAAGTGGCTTTTGGCTGATCTTGAAGCATTTCTTACAGCTTCTGTCTCTCATCTCACTGTTGTTTCAAAATCTGTACCTACATCTTTTAGTACAGATCTGTGGGAATATGGATTCGTCCTGTTCTCTGTTTTTTGAATGAGTAAGTAAACACCAGCGAGGCTGGTGTTGCAGGGTGTGATTTAGTGTAGGTTAACGTAGTGCAGAGGGTATTTTGCAATAAAATTTTAAATTAGAGAGAATATATTTACTGCCTGTCGTGAGTCTGGCTTATGAACTATAGGCTTGATATTTGGCAGAATGTGTAAGAACTGATAATTAGGTGTGTGTGTGCAGGTAGTGACATTTGTTTAAAACAAAGTACTGTAAAACTGAATTCATTTATGCCTCTTACTTTGTTCGGTTGCACATAGACAAGTAATAAAATACACCAATAATATCTCTGTTTGCAATAAGCTTTAATTATACAGGCACCTGATAAAATGCAGATGAGCTATCTGCTCTCTGTGTATGAGGAGTCTAATAAATAGAACTGGCAGCTCATCTGTGTGCATGTATGTGTATGAGTGAGAAAGAGGGGAAGAGAGGGACTCATCTGTAATAACAATGATAGCTTTGAAGGTGGGACTTGGTAATTTTCACAGCTTTATTGGCTGAAATTATCAGATTAAAAGGGTTGGCACCATTGTGAGTGTGTGTTTGTATAGGTGCTTTTCTCCACCCAACTATGTAGGTAAAGGGAATCATGGACAGGTATAAAATTCTGTGCTTCAATGATCTACCTTAGGTATTTTTTTTTTAAATTTGAACAATTTCAAGATCTATTTTCTGCTCCTTTTACTAATGTCAGTATACCCAAAAGATTTACATACTTGAGAATGGATTTAAAAATGCTCTGGGGAAATGGGGACACAGGATAGTATATGGTTTTAATTTTTTTAAAAATAATTTATGTTTTTAAACTTATGGCTCTTGATCTGTGGTATTTCCAAGTGCAGTTTCTTTTCCAGGCAGAGACTGCTCCCAAATAAACTTTCTGTGCCATGGTCAGTAAGGATTCATTTGACCCAGTGTGGCCTTCTCCTGTTATGGCTGAAAGTTGTAATATCATGAGTGTGCCCAGATCTCATGAGAAAACATTGGTTAGTGATCATTAATCCTCTCATAGTTAGTGTTTGATTACCTTTTTTGGAGGGTGCTGGGACTGGATGAAATCAGGTCTGCGGTAGCATTCGCTGTTTAGTGTCAGACATTTGTTCCAGCAACTGCCCTGAAAGGAAAATATGTATTCTACATCTGGTGGAAGTTAAGGAATTTTTCCTTGGCTCCAGGAGCCCGAAGTCCAGATTTTTTTGTTAAAGCAGGACAGGATATATGACACTCCTGCTGTTCCTTACTTACCTTTGGCTGATCAGAAGCCTGGGAAAAAGAAAAGTTACAATTGTTGCTTCAACACTTGAGTGTTCAGTCAAGTCTCCCAAGTTCTGTCTCCCACTAGCAGAGTGCTTGGCGTATAATCCTGAGCGCATCCTCCAGGTTAACTTCCAAATCACTCCTGATTCAGACTGAAATATTTATTTAGGCACGCCTTGGGAATCCCAGGGTTGGTTGGTTGGTTGTGTAGTGCATGCAGTGTGCTGCTGAGTTAGGACAAGCAGCTAGAGCCAGCCTGGGAATGTATTAGATAAGGCTTTCTCTCAAACTCTGCTCTAAGGGCAAAGTCACACGTCTCTGTGTCAACATTTAGCTGGTCCTCCAGTATCTGAGTGCTCTGTAGACCCCAGGTTTCTGTAATTCTGTAGTTCTCTATTTCCACTGTAAGCATCAGGCTGTAGGAAACACGATTTGGTAGGAATAAAACTTGAATTGCTGCTGAGAAGTATTGTGAAAAATATGGAGGGAAGCAGCCAGCCATGTAGAGGAATTTTGAAAGAATTCCAATTTACACACAGGAGTTGTCAGACCTGCAGGCTGGATCCCCCATCAGGTGGGTTTTGTCTGGGAGGGTGAGGGGCCGGTAGCCCCAGCATTCGGGGACTTTGCAGTGGTGTGTGTGACACACGTTGTGCGAGGGGGAAGCCTCGGTGCCCCTTCGCCAGCGCTTGGCTGGCTTTGTTCACAGCTGCGCTCAGCCCTTAAATATTTGTGTTGACCTGATGGCAAGTGGAGATGTGTAGAGAAAGGAGTTCAAACTGTTGACCTGCTAACACCGGCTTTTGCAACTTGACTCCGGTTGTTTAAGATCTGTGATCTGCAGTTGAGCCATTCTCTTCCCATTGAGGAGGAATGAAAGGTGTTACACAGACGGAGAAATACCCTGTTTTCAACCCAGATTGGGATGGTCGTTTAAATGCTGATGTTATATCATGCACTGTGGTTTGACACTGCTAGGGAATGTGTGAAGTGCTCTCGTATTAAAGATCCTGGTTCAATGTTAAAGATCCTGATTTAATAGTAAAGATCCTGATTAATGTGGGAAAGGGTTGTTGGGTTGTTGTTTGATTTAGTGGAAAAACTGGAATAAGAGCAAAGTTCCCACAGAATTAACATAAACCAAAATATGTGTGGGTACTCGAGGAAGTCCCTGTTGCTGTGGCCAGCACTTGCAGGAACCTGTGCACCAAAATATATAGCACCTGTATTTTTTTGTACTCCTTGATGTGACACATAAATTTATGTACATATGTATTTTTCATCAGAAGTTTAGAGCTGATGGTATAATATGCAAGTTGTCAAGGTGTTCAAGAGGGTTTTTTGACAAGAATCTTAAAGAAAGCTTGGGATACACCCCCCATCTGCTCCGCTCTGGTCCCACAGGGCAGTTTCTCACAGGTTGTCCCTCACACTGTGCTGCTGGGTGACATTTTGTCTGTTCTGCAGCCCCTTCCCCTGAGGTGAGGGGCTGGGGGGGACCCCGGGCCAGGGCACTTGGAGGCAGCAGGAGCAGCCCCTGGAAAGTCTCTCACAACCTGGGCAGCCCCCATCTCCTCTCAAAGCCTCCATATCCTCTCACAACCTGGGCAGCCCATCACAGTCCCCATCCCCTCTCACAACCTGGGCAGCCTCCATCTCCCCTCACAGCCTCCATCTCCCCTCACAGCACTGCTGCCACCTGGGCACCCACAGTCTGTAGAAGGAGCGTGAAAATAAAGATGACAGAAAATGAATAAAAATGAAATATAAGGAAAAAGAATGGGAGCAACAGGGAAACAAGCGATGAAGAGCAAGGTGAGGAGGCAGCACAGAGCACCGAGTTGTTGGCACGGGTTGGAAACTGGGATTCCTGGAAGTCAGTGTGTGGGAAAACGTGGGACTCTGGGCTCTACCTTAGATGTGAGGAAAAGGGGTTTGGGAGAGGAGGCTGAAAGGAGATGGGGTCTCAGAGGGAGGAGGAAAAACCCCCTGAAGGGAGGGAGGAAGGAAGGGAAGGCTGTGAAAGATGGAGGCAGCTCCTGAGAGGAGCTGGAGCTTGGCCTGAGGGCTGAGCCCACCCTGGGGACAGTGTCCCAGGGGAAGGCACACCCCGTGTGGTCAACCAATGTTGCAATGGTGGCAATAAAGACACGGCCCACAGCTTGGTCCCATCTTCTATAGTAGGAACACAGGTAGATGATTTGCTAGGATCCATCCACCCTCCAGTATGGTTGGCTGGGTTCTACACCGCCCAATCCAAACATATCATACCCGGACTTGTGCTTATCTTATTGTTTTTCATACCTTCCATGGGAAAGAAGGACATTCACACAGGCAGCCCCAGGCAGCAGCTCCGGGCTGCTATGAACCAACACACTGAGGGCACTTACTCTGTATAAATTATAAAATTAGAGTTTGATTTAGTAGCTCTGGTGACAGCGTGTGTGTTCCTGGTGTTGCGGGCGTACAAGCAAGGGGGGCTTGCTGGGATGTGTGTGGGGAAAACACGTGTGGATTGCTGAGTTATGCTCAGGAACTCTTAATTGCCCTGAGACAGGAAAGCAGCGCTGGACAGGGAAGTCCTGCACACAGATAATTGCTTTTGGTGCTTGGCAGAAGCTGTAAACACTGGTCGATTCCCTGTAAACATGTAAGAGCTTCATTTACCTTTAGTCGTAAGGATTACATCAAAAATATCCTCATGAACAGCAGATTTATCTTAGATCAGCTCAGTTTGTACATACCATTATAGAAAAGTAAGCTAAAACACTTATACCAAGTGTATAGTACCCAGCCAGGCTAAATTTCCTCCAGTGCTAAATTTCCTTCATTGCTGGATACCATAAATTTTACACGTGTGTGATAGATACTTGGCTCCATCTCTAATATCTTTAAAGAATAAAAACATTTTAATTACTCAAATTGTTAATTAATATGTGATTCATGCCACTATAACAAGATATATCAGCAACACTCCTAGAATCAATCAAGTGAAGGTTACTGTTTTATTTAGGAGCAAATTGAAGATTCTGTGTTTTAATTAAAAATTTTGTGTTATATCTAAAATATCTACATTGCTTTTATCACTCTATAGTTCTATTTTTAATATTCCAATTTATTTAATCATGTGAGTTCATTTTAATCTAAAATTGTCATTGAAGTTAAGCAGCTATAGGGAAGGATAGTTTACAGCTGCAAATAGCTGCAGTTTCAGGAATGGGCAGCAATCACAGAATAAATATATATAAGTATGTAAATATGTGATCTTTTCATTTAAAATCAGAATAAAAAGACCCAAGTTTTCAGAGTTACTTGTGTGGAAATGTGTAAATTTTGTAAAGTGGGAAAAAGAACTGAAATAAAGCAGAACAGAGGTAAAATATAGCAAATTCCTGCATACTCAGAGACTTTGGTTGGGTGTTTCTCAGACCTACTCAAATGAAGTCTGTGTGAGAAGAACAACAGGCTTGGAGATGGATGGAGGATAGGAAAGACAGCAGATGGAAGAATGAACACACACAGGGAGACAGGTCTGGGACAGAAGGAATTTACATGAAAGTGTAAGGAATGTGACAAATGTTTGTTTCTTTTCCACGGTTGTTTCAGTAATCCAGAAGCAGTTATAATGAATTTTTATACAACAATATAGGTATCTTTCCTCTTTCTGCACTTTCTGCAGATTTCTTCCTTTTACTTTTTTGCTCTCTTCCCTCCTTGGATATGGAGAGAGAGTATCAAAGTAACTNCCCCACCTCCCCTCAAAGCCTCCATCTCCCCTCACAGCACTGCTGCCACCTGGGCACCCACAGTCTGTAGAAGGAGCGTGAAAATAAAGATGACAGAAAATGAATAAAAATGAAATATAAGGAAAAAGAATGGGAGCCACAGGGAAACAAGCGATGAAGAGCAAGGTGAGGAGGCAGCACAGAGCACCGAGTTGTTGGCACGGGTTGGAAACTGGGATTCCTGGAAGTCAGTGTGTGGGAAAACGTGGGACTCTGGGCTCTACCTTAGATGTGAGGAAAAGGGGTTTGGGAGAGGAGGCTGAAAGGAGATGGGGTCTCAGAGGGAGGAGGAAAAACCCCCTGAAGGGAGGGAGGAAGGAAGGGAAGGCTGTGAAAGATGGAGGCAGCTCCTGAGAGGAGCTGGAGCTTGGCCTGAGGGCTGAGCCCACCCTGGGGACAGTGTCCCAGGGGAAGGCACACCCCGTGTGGTCAACCAATGTTGCAATGGTGGCAATAAAGACACGGCCCACAGCTTGGTCCCATCTTCTATAGTAGGAACACAGGTAGATGATTTGCTAGGATCCATCCACCCTCCAGTATGGTTGGCTGGGTTCTACACTGCCCAATCCAAACATATCATACCCGGACTTGTGCTTATCTTATTGTTTTTCATACCTTCCATGGGAAAGAAGGACATTCACACAGGCAGCCCCAGGCAGCAGCTCCGGGCTGCTATGAACCAACACACTGAGGGCACTTACTCTGTATAAATTATAAAATTAGAGTTTGATTTAGTAGCTCTGGTGACAGCGTGTGTGTTCCTGGTGTTGCGGGCGTACAAGCAAGGGGGGCTTGCTGGGATGTGTGTGGGGAAAACACGTGTGGATTGCTGAGTTATGCTCAGGAACTCTTAATTGCCCTGAGACAGGAAAGCAGCGCTGGACAGGGAAGTCCTGCACACAGATAATTGCTTTTGGTGCTTGGCAGAAGCTGTAAACACTGGTCGATTCCCTGTAAACATGTAAGAGCTTCATTTACCTTTAGTCGTAAGGATTACATCAAAAATATCCTCATGAACAGCAGATTTATCTTAGATCAGCTCAGTTTGTACATACCATTATAGAACAAGTAAGCTAAAACACTTATACCAAGTGTATAGTACCCAGCCAGGCTAAATTTCCTCCAGTGCTAAATTTCCTTCATTGCTGGATACCATAAATTTTACACGTGTGTGATAGATACTTGGCTCCATCTCTAATATCTTTAAAGAATAAAAACATTTTAATTACTCAAATTGTTAATTAATATGTGATTCATGCCACTATAACAAGATATATCAGCAACACTCCTAGAATCAATCAAGTGAAGGTTACTGTTTTATTTAGGAGCAAATTGAAGATTCTGTGTTTTAATTAAAAATTTTGTGTTATATCTAAAATATCTACATTGCTTTTATCACTCTATAGTTCTATTTTTAATATTCCAATTTATTTAATCATGTGAGTTCATTTTAATCTAAAATTGTCATTGAAGTTAAGCAGCTATAGGGAAGGATAGTTTACAGCTGCAAATAGCTGCAGTTTCAGGAATGGGCAGCAATCACAGAATAAATATATATAAGTATGTAAATATGTGATCTTTTCATTTAAAATCAGAATAAAAAGACCCAAGTTTTCAGAGTTACTTGTGTGGAAATGTGTAAATTTTGTAAAGTGGGAAAAAGAACTGAAATAAAGCAGAACAGAGGTAAAATATAGCAAATTCCTGCATACTCAGAGACTTTGGTTGGGTGTTTCTCAGACCTACTCAAATGAAGTCTGTGTGAGAAGAACAACAGGCTTGGAGATGGATGGAGGATAGGAAAGACAGCAGATGGAAGAATGAACACACACAGGGAGACAGGTCTGGGACAGAAGGAATTTACATGAAAGTGTAAGGAATGTGACAAATGTTTGTTTCTTTTCCACGGTTGTTTCAGTAATCCAGAAGCAGTTAAAATGAATTTTTATACAACAATATAGGTATCTTTCCTCTTTCTGCACTTTCTGCAGATTTCTTCCTTTTACTTTTTTGCTCTCTTCCCTCCTTGGATATGGAGAGAGAGTATCAAAGTAACTTTTTCAATTATTTTGTCCATCTCTTCTGTATAAATTGCTCCATCATTGCGAGGGATCCCGTGCAGAACTTCAGTGTAACAACACTTCAGATGTTACAGGACTTGCTACAAGGTTGTTAAAGTGTGCTATAGCACTACAATATTTCACACACAATTACCATGCTAAAATACCTCATTTGGTAATTTAAAGGAGTAATTGGGTTTTATGAATGGTCCTTGAGTTCAATGGTTAAACGTGACGTGTTGCCTCATGCAATGACAAGAAGCTCTCTGTAGCAAAAATGTCAGAGTTCACAAACTGATTTTGTTTTTAGTTTGAGAGATGGCAGTCAGATGTCCTAAAGCATGGTACAGGAGGTGCTTAAAACTTTATAGATCTTTGTATATCTTAAAAACTGCCCCTACTGCAGTCACTCTCCAGCATCTTATTCTTCTCGTGAGTTAGGAAGAGAAAACTTCCTGTATACATCTCCACTTGACCACAGGGATTCCATCCTGCATCCCACCAGAGAAAGCAACTGAAGGCTGCCAGACCTCAGTTTATTGTCTGGTGCTGTAGGTGATAGATATTTAATGTTTTCCGAGTTTCTCCTGACAATACAGAGCACTTCTGCAGATCTTGGTCTCTCAAATTGAATTCAGCCTTTGAGATTTGTGGGGAATGTTTTGTACTAAGCTGCCTTTGAAGCAAAGACTCAGTTCTAAACATCTTCCCTGAAAATTTGCACTTGAATTGTACTGATGGCCACAGTATGGGAATTAAGCATGGCTAGCACTCAGTCATAGGACTGCTGAAAGTTTAGCCATTTTGGTTGGCTTGAATTGTTTCCAGGAAATGGAAAGCCATTGTAAAAAAAAACAAAAACAAAAAAAAACCCAAAAAAACCAACAAACCCTAACCAAATACTTATTTTGTATTCAGTGGAAACTTAGCTTTGTACCTGTAGCTAATATGCCAATAACAGTATACCTTTTTTTTAAAAAAGTTGGGTTTTATTTATCAGGCTTTTACAGGACTACTCTGTTCTGCCCCTCAGTGTTGTGGAAGGAAAGATCAAAGTGTTTGCCATTTCCTTACCTTTCTGAGTGCCCAAGAACATCACATCTAAACAACTTTTGTTATATTGTGTGATAATGCTCTGTTTATCTGTTGGGCTTTTTCTAGCTTTTTTTTTTAAAGCTTCCTACGTGGCAAACGAAACAAGATCTGTCAAAGTCTCTCTGAATATGTAACTTCGGTAGGAAGAGTTTATTGAGATAAAGAGCAAATTTTTAAATGCAACCTTTTTAGTTGTTTAAAATGGAATTTGTGTGATCCTTTGGAAGTTGCTGTGCATGTCTGGGGAAGGAAAGCTGAAGTCAAGCAGGCACACAGTTGTGCCTGCAGTGTATCTCCCTTCTATGGAGGAACTTCCTCTCCCCCATGCTTCCCCAAGCAAAAAAACATGTTAAGTTGTGTAAAATTCAGGTGGCTTATGCATAGTCTTACTAGAATTTATTTATTTATAATTATTGTTAATGTTTTAATGTTATTAATACTTGTTCTTTAGTAGGTTCCTCAGTAATGCCCGGAGTAAGATATGTAAAGGTAACACAACCATGTAGCTATTGTGCTATGGAGAGGGAGCAGTCAGAGACTTAGGTGCATTTATTTGTACAGTTAGGCCTTATTTTCAAAGTCAGCAGAAGTTTCCAAAGCTCAGCATTTTGGAAATGGAGGTATAACATATAATTACATACAACACTGAACCTCAGTGTCATGGTCTGGTGGCTCAGGCTGTGGGTGGAAGCTGTGAAAGGAGGCTGTGTGTGGAAGCTGTCTCACTTAAAGGGCTTGAAATGCAGGGGTGCATGTCAAGGGATTCTTAAAGACTGTTATTTATTGAATTTTTAGTAAATGTATATATTTTATTGAATTTCTGT
This sequence comes from Climacteris rufus, assembly GCA_013398175.1. Lineage (NCBI taxonomy): Eukaryota > Metazoa > Chordata > Aves > Passeriformes > Climacteridae > Climacteris > Climacteris rufus. The sequence goes on from VZRZ01001325.1 coordinate 988,223, forward strand.
GTAGAAGACACGGTACATATTTATTTTTTGGACAAGTGATTGAAGACCTTGGGCAGCCCCAGCATTACTAATGACAAATGAATATATTCAGAAGTCCAAGATACTTTCAGATATTGTTTTTCTTGGATGGATGTTAAAAACCTTTAAGTTTTGAGAGGATTCCTGTGAGAAAGCACCTTTTAAACTAAGAAAGGTCAATTTCTTTGACAGCCAAGACAGGAGGTTTCAGAGGGGCTACTGTGATCCAAAACCTGAATTATGTATGTCAGTCCTTAGGGTGTATCTCTTAAAGTGGGAGTGACTGGGGCTGGAAGCCTGGTGGGTTGGTGGCCATTCATTTCCAAATGCAGGTAGGATATTACATTTAAACCCCGTGCTGGAGGAATGCTAAGGTTGTAAAGCTGAGTGCTCTGAAGGCAAGAAAAGCAACCACTAAGGCTGGTGAGACAGGGGTGCAGCTGGAAGGAATGCCATAGGTGTTTGCTTGTGCTCAATCCCAGCTCTCCCTTCACTGCAGCTCTTTTGGGGAGTGAAATGCAAGTGAGGTTTGGGGAGGTTTTTTTATTTTTTTGTAACACCAATGTTTTCTCTTAAACATCATTTGAGCAATAAGCCTACTGTTCTTGCTTAAACTTTCTCAGACAATTAGTTCTGAAGATATATTGGCCCAGATTAAAGTCTGGGAAAGTTATAAGCACCATAAAAGTCGGGTCATACAACAGAAAGTGTTTGACAAGTTGAGCTGGAACTTTGCATTGCTGTCAAATACACCTCGATTGTTCAACTGCAGGGACAAAATTTGGGTGGATGTTAAAGTGCACATTCCCCTTTGAACTGTGTGGTTTTGCCCCCTTTCAACCGGACTCTATCCTTCATTTACACTTTCACTCCAATTAAGGAATTGCTCTCACTGCTGGAATGGCAGTGTGGGGAACCCCCAGTTAATTTTCATGCTCTCCAGCATCCTAGGCCTGTTTTTATTTCAGCATTCAGATCACAGGAAGCCATTTATAGGATATAGTGGCTTTCACACAGGGCTGCAGCCAACTGTTTTCCAAAGGTTTTGAGTGCTAGAAGGCATCTGACCAAACTCATGAGCTCAATATTCTTCATCCATCAATTGAGAGAGGAAAAATCACACCCCTGAACCAAATAACTTTCTTACTGCCTTATTGACAGATTCTTTTGAAGGCTTCCAGTGAACAGGTCCATGAGTGTTTTTATAAACTAATTTCTACTTTTAAATGTTTGCATCATTTAATTTGTTTGTTTATTTTTGTTACGATAGTGTTCACTCTGTGCAGGGCACTTCCGAAACTTACAGCAGTATTGTCTGTCTGCCAAGGATTTGAGTAGGAGGACTTCACTGGAGAAAACAGACAAAGAGATCGATGAACAGAACATAAAAAGTGTGCTTTTACGTGAAAAATATGTATTTGCTAAAATTAGCTAAGATCTTGACTTGTTTTTCAAGAGCTGCAGATACTTTGGGCAAGCATATATATGGCAGGTTAGTGGGAAAGGTGTGAAACAGAAGAGGTAAAATGCAGGCTGTACTATTGCACTGAGTAATTTTCTTCTTGGTTCTAAACAAACCAACCCAGTCCAAAGCCTCCAAAAACTTCCTTGCATGTGGAGCACAGTAAAATCTTATTCCTTTCACAACTGAAATAAAACCTTGACAAGGAATTATACCTCTGCCTCACCGAGATCACAGATGGTCTCTTTTAATGTTAAAATTCAGCTGATGTGTTAAATCATAGCTGTTGTGATGTGAACTCTCTGTGGTTGGAGTTCCTCCTCTTTGTATGCATAATAAAGCTTTGGAAAGGTATTTTCTAAGAAAAGTGAAAACTTCATGTTAATAATCATAAACTCCCTCTGCATACTCTAATACTTTGGCTTAGATTCCCCTCTCCCCCACTTTTGAAAATCTTGGGCCCAATGCAATGATTTTACTTCTCATTCCTGTCACATGGGGACCAAAAGCAGAGTCGATTGTGTGAACTGCTGTTGGTAGTCAGGGTGGATAAGACTTTCACAGGATTTTTTCTCAGGGTATGTAAACCTGTACTGAGTGAGGGGCAACACTGACAGAGGGTTTCTTTTAGTCTTTTTGCTGTCTCTAGATATCTTGAGGTCAGAATACTGCAGTTATTGTCTTTATGGTCATAAAAGACCCATGAAGTTGGAACAGAAGGCTCTTGTGGGGGTTAGCACAGAAGTATAAATGGCCAAAGCTAAAAGGGTTGATTGTCTTTGGTGGAAATATATATACTTTTTTGGAACACCAGAGTGGAAGTAAAGACAAATGAACATCCTTATGGTGTATTCACCAGGTTGAAAAATCAGGTGACTTTAGTTCTCAAGCTCCCTGTTAGCACAGTGACTTTTTATGTTCTTTATATCTTCGTTGGTGGATGAGTCAATGTTTAAATTCTCATTTATCATTTACTATATAAAAGAAAAGCTATTATCTGAAACTCATTTTTACAGTTGCAGGCAAACTGAAATAATCATTTTCAAGGACCTAAAGCTGTTTCTTGAAGAATGTCATCATTTTCTTCTGATTTTACTTACCACTTACACTACTATATGAGGTACCTTCAAGTGCTGTACCTTCCACAGCCTGGCTGCAGATATTGCCAGCCTCCATACCTTTACAAACTGGGCTGAAGAAACTTAGTTTCAGCAAACTGCATTCATCTTGCAGACAGGACAAAAGAACAGTTTTAAAAGCCCAGCTCCCATGGAACACTTGTGCTGCTTGCTCAGAAATGTGCCTTGCCCTGCAGGCTGAGCAGCCCCATTGGCCCAGAGAGAGGATTTCAGGGGCTGGGGGTACAGTCCCTGCTCTGCCATGGAATCATCCTTGCTCATGCCCATCAAGAGGGGAGTTGCTGTTCTCTGCTTTTCTTTTAATGCTAAAAACCTCTCTGAGTAAATGAACTGTCTATCTGAAGTGGTAGAGGAGTAGTCTTCATTTTGCATTATAATTTGATGACTATCCTAATAGATAATACTAATATTAATTTGTGCCTGTGTCATCTCCATTCTCACAGTCTGCCTGTGTGTTACCCATGTGCATATCCACACACAGGTTTCTAGCCAATGATGTTTTTTCAGGTCTCATGTTCTAAGATGTGCCAGAACAGAGTTTTGTGTTTCCTCTGGGGAAAAGCACCAACTTTGCACATCTAGTTGCCCTGGGATATTCTGCTAGAACCAGTGTGTTGCATTAGGGCTGTGCATCCTCATACACCAGGCACACATAGGGAAAACAGCAGTGTAGACAAAGCCCTACATTTACTTCTGTTAGTTTAACCTCACATCACTTAATTTTTATTCCTTCGGTGCCCCCATACTTTGGCACCCCTTTGTGCCTCATTCTTTATCTCACCAAATGGCCAAAGCAGGCAAATGAGGTGATTAGCTGAGGCAACCAAGTGGTGAGACCAACAGCAGTGTCTCTACAGGAAATGACAGAACTCTTATGATTGTGGATCACTGGGGGTTCAGCTGCTCTCTTGCAGTCCCAGGCACTCTGCCTCTGACAGAAACTCCCATTCTGTGCCTCTGTGTGTCCCCTTGTCAGTGAACAGACTCTTATTTGCTGGCAGGAAGGTGAAGTCCTGCACACACGAGGCCTGTTCTCCCTTAATCCCACTTCAAAACCAGGTTGGCAATAAAACTGTTATAGGCGTTAATTTACATCAGTGACTAATTGTTAAAATCGTCCTGTTAGGATGGCACATGACATGATAAAAATAAGTTATGTGTGATCTTTTAAACTCACCTGTATCTGCTTGCACATCTTGCAATTTGTGAGCACCAGAAGACTGTAATTTACTTAAATGCTTTTTCCTGTATTTTATAAAAATCCATAGAAACCTTTTAAAATCAAATGTACTTTTTATAGTGTAATATTTTGAGCCTAGTGTGGTAAGAGTTTTGAACTGTTTTGTCTGTAAGGTAATAGAAAAGACATGATCTCTTCTTGGGGAAATTGAGGTTTTCCATGAGTCCTAGTACAAGTGCATTTATCTGTTAGCTCATGAAGACAGTGTTGAGATAAAGCTCATATTAGAAAAAAGATATAATTATGTGATGCTGAAAGAGACATCTATTTCTTTATTTTCACTTTTTTCAGCTGTTCATCTTTGAGGTTTTTTTATGTTAGTCCCCCAAGATGAGAAGTCATCGATGTTTGCATTACAGGGGAATATTGCAAGTAAAATGGCCACAGGTTTTACTTGGGTAACTTTGCTGGGTGATCAGTTTGCTGCAGCTATTTTGTCTTTGATGGTGCAGAATGTCTCAACAGTTTAACGTGATAAAAGATGTGGTGTCGGTGATAAGTGTGTTCATTACACACTAATTAAAAGGTGCAGCAGCAGTGATGGAATGCCACCCAGAACCCCCATGTTCTCAATGTGTCTATTTAAAAATTGTGTATTAGGAACATATTTTGTACACGGTGTTGGGTGGGTGAAAGACCTCAGTGGTCATGTATTCCTAACCTGTTGTGTCACTTTAACAAATTGCTTTCTCAGTCATGTGATCACACTTCAGTCTTATGGTGTATTAGCTGATTTGAGGCAAAAAAAGAAAAAGGTCTAATTTGTCCCTGTGTCATCCAGTGCTACCTGTGATGAGGGAATCCACGCTGGGGGACAGCTGCAGGCTCTCACACTTCTTTGCTCAGTCCATGAGTGTTGTACCCAAAAGACATTGGTTTGATTTCTCATTCTCTGTTGTTTCATCTTCCCTGCTTCCCCTCCTTTTTCTGGGGCTGGTGCTGATGGATTGGGAAAGGCAACCCTGAACTTAAAAGAAGCATGAAACAGTTAGTACTGCTCAAGAGATATTCAGAACTTGTCAGGATTGGTTCTATACACCTCTGCCCTTGAAAGGAATTACAAGGTAAAGTAATTTTATCTTGGAAAGCCTTTTCTGCCTGACTTTTTGAGTTGATTTCAATGTTAGGAGTGCCCATTTCCTCATCCTTCTCAGGAAAAAAATTTGCTTTTGTATGGGTCATCTTGTGCTTGCATAGAAACAGGTTTCAATACTGTGCTTTGAATCTAAGTGTGCCATTGTTTGAGCTCACGATTAACCTCTGCGAGAGCTCTTTGTATATGTTTTAGCATCAGAGTGTTATAGTGCTCAGAGACAAGGGGACGCTCTCAAACTCTTTCTGAAACAGAGGGGAAAAAAAGAAAGAATGTTTGTTCCCTACTTGAGGAAAAATCAGAATTGTTAAGTGTACAGAAAGTTCTTTAAGAGGTATATGAACTGCCCGGTAGCATCTCAGAATCCATATGTCTGCACATAAACAGCAGTCACAGGTTTTTCTGCTACTTCTCTATTCTTCAAAGGTCACGCAGTATCAATACTGTTCTCTGAAGAAAGCAGTTGACTACTATGAATGCTGGCTTTTATATGCCCACTTTCATATGGGCCCACTGGATAATAATTAAATTAAGGCTTCTGACTCTTCCTAAGGTTGAGCTTATGAATATCTAAAGATCTGATTGATCAGAGAAGCTCAGGTTAACCGTAAAATTGATCAAAAAGCAGGCAGAGAATAACAGCTCGGGCGAGCAGTACTGCGGAGTGATAAAGCCAGCGCTGGAGAATGTGACTGGAATGAGGCTGTAGCAGCCTGTGTTCATTGCAGTGTCTTTAGCATGGGCTGGCACTTAATTGTGTTCTCATTGTTTCCGTGTGACAAGGAGGGCTGAAGACTGACAGGTCACATGCGTTTGTGTGTGTTGTGTTTGCTTTCACTTTGAGGGAGAAGGATCTAAAACCTGATCAAAAAGCAGCTGAGTCTTTGTCACCAACTTTGCTCCCCGGCCGGTTCTGCAGAGCACCCTGTGCTTTGAAGTGGCTGGTGATGTGGCTTTGGTGGGTGGCTCTTGCTCACACACTGGGTCTCCCTCAAGGACCCTTTCCTCCACGGGCCATTCCTGTATCCAGGGAACCTTTCCTCCATGGGCCGTTTCTGGCAGGTATTGAGCACAAGCAACTTCCCTCACAATCAGTAAACAAGAGATTTCTTTGACAGAACAAGGATTTTAAGCCCTTGGTGCCCTAACCCTAACGTGGCTGTGAATAAACCACCACACCAACCTCTTCCTTGGTAACACAATCCATCTCTCTTAAAAGCATGTGCAAGGAATGATGGTGCCAACCTGTAATTTGGAGACTCCCTATCTGTCAGGGGAGAGAGGCAGCAGTTGTGTGTTTTGATGTTGATTCCAGGTGCAGGTTCTGTGGCTTTCACAGTGTTATTGTAAAGACAGGGGTTTGACTGACTTGGTATCCAGTGTCCTAAACTGAGCACTGAGCTGTGCTCTGATTTAACCCATTTTTCCTACTGGTTTAGTTACGTTCAGGGTGGGAAAAAGGTTTCATCCTTTAAGGCTTGATGCACTCTGACCTTCACCCAGCAAAGCACTTAAGCAAATGAGCAACTATATATGCTTGATATCAAGCACATCATCAAATCTTTTGCTGGGTCATTGCAAAAATCAAGCTTGCCTTGAATGAAAAGTAAAGAAGAAGATTATATGCTAGTGGGAGTGAGGGGTTTTTTCATGTTTAGTATTATTTTTACAGACACCAAAGGTTTGTTAACTGTGAATTAATCAAAAAGCATTGCTTTATCTTCATTTTGAGGACAGAATTATTTAGGGGTAAGAACAGGGCAGCCTAGGAGTCAGAGTTGGTTAAAGGGATTAGTTTAATTAACATTTGTTTTGATATTGTGTTTACAGTACTGATGCTGGAGATCTGATTATTTTTCTGTACAAGGAATTCGAGTTTTTTAGGTGGAGGTTTAATGTCTTGAACTTTATTTCTGAATTCTCCCAAGCTTTTATTTTTCCTAGCATAGAGGACTTGCATCAGGTCTTAAGAGCCACCTAAGACTTGGGAGATATGGAAAGGGTTGAACAAAGGGTTCATATTGCCTATCCAAGAATCTAGAAAAATCAGGTAGAATAATACTAAGAAATATTTTTGTGCTGTTCATTGCCTAGGTGTCATTTGAGCATATACTGGAAAAGGAGCCTTAAACTCCTTGAGAGTGTTTATTTTTTTTGTGTCCCTCTTCCTCCAACTTTGTTTCCTGCTTTTTCTTGGTTCCTCTATTCTGTGACAGCTGAGCTTTGTACTCACATGCACCACTCTCCCCCAGCTGAGAGGGTTCTGAAATCCATGGTCTTATTTTGACATAGCAAAATTAAAGAAAATTATTCTTCTGATACTAGATTTATTCAACAGAATAATTCACTGCGCTACAAGAATCCATGAGCACAGGTTATGGCTCTGCCAAACCCAACAGAAGGATTGTTCAGAATGTTTCTGTCAGAAGGTACAGTGGTTTGTCTTGGGGTATCCCTGGGACTGCAAAGCTGAATGTGTGTGTGACATTTTCCCAATGGACCATTCAGCTCTGCCTTGGTTGATGTGTGCTCTTCACTATTCTAGGAAATGTCTTTCAAAAATTTGGGAAGGAAGGATTTTTGTTTTGAGCAATGAGACTTCTACCCCCAGGATAACACCAGATACAGAACTGCATTTCTTTATGTGACTGTGGTCCTACACTCACAGATTTTCATAATTCCATTGGACTTTTGTCTACTGGGACAAAAAGGGCCAAGCTTAGAAGGTTCAAGCAAGTAAATATCCCCTTTTTGTGATTTTTTGTGTAGATTGCAAATTAACTGGACTGCTCAGAGTAAGTCCAAGACTGTTCAAAATAGGAAAACAATGAATATTTAGAAAAATCCTCATTTGCTGTTTCAAGCTCTTAAGTAAATCTTAACATGGGAATTTTATATTGCTGTTTATGTAAATTCCTCACACTGTACTGGAAGCTCATTCAGAGCGCCCTGTCCTGACTATCGAATCCCATCATCTCACACCCTGAAGGACAGCACCATCCCATTGTGGTGAAGATGCCCTCCCTTTATTCTGCAGATTATCAGGTTGAGTTCTAACCTTTACTTTTTCAGAATGATGGTAATGGCTGTATTTGTAAATGCTGTTTTTACTGGATCTGAATATGCACAAAACTGCAGGATCTGTCCCCTGCTCTCACTGCATTCTAACAGGAAAATAAACTGCTGTAACACGCTTTTTTTTTTTTCCCCCCCAGTGGCTATAGAAGAAACATTGAGATAGTGAAGCATTTGTCAGAACTGGTCCTTTGTGTTGCCTCATACAACCATGTTGTCTTAAAAGGATATTTATACAGTACAGGGCTCCTGTGTAATACCTGGTATAATTCTCTGTGCAATGCCAAAAATGTGAGGTGCTGGGCTTTTGAGTTTTAAAAATGTCAGAATGGAAATTCAGGCTGTTTGACACTGCACTAATTTGCTGAGAGATGTCTGAATATGCAGCCCTTTCTGTAATTTTGCACAACACTTTGGGCTGTAATATCACAATAATTACCCAGTGAAATCATAATTGAAAGGTAAAAATTGAATTTAGGGTCTACATAATTTAAACAGGACCAGATTTTACCAAGCATGACACATTTATGGTGTCTGCTATATTCCTTATAAAACATACTAAATTTTAAGCCGATAACTCAAATGGTTCCTGTGGTATAAACTTGTGAAAAGTCACAATTTTGCATTGTGCTGCAAAGCCACCTTACAATATAGTGACTACCATGGCTCTTTAATATCCAGCAGAGTTCTCCTGCTGTGCTTTGTCAGTCGGTAGCAACATCCAAGTCTTCTTGTAAAAGTAATTCACACTTTTTTCACAACACTGTTGCTTTAATTACCACTGAACTCTGCTGTTGCTCAGACAGGCCTAGCAGGACCAAGAGAGGGTCAGCGCTGCAGTCACTGCAAAAGAAGCAAATGGCTTTTTTTCTTACTTTATTATTAACAAACCATCTTTGATTGAAATGCTCCAAGCTTCTGAGGCCCAGCCTTGTCTCTGTGCTCTCTTGGGGTATTCATTATCAAAGCAGACCATGGATGTCAATCTGAGAAAACATCAGAAATAATACCTAAAATCCTAATCAGAAAATGTCAAGTAAAGGCAAGACTCACATATCTCTTACATGCAAACAGCTGATCAGATTTTTCATATGTGCACATTGAATTTCTGATAGAAACCAACTCATCAACTTAGTGCACATTTTTTCTGTGTAAAAAAATGTGTAAAAACAGTTTTTACCCATTTGTTTGTGATTCTGTCTTTTTTTGTATGTTTATTTCATTTGCTGTATCTCGTTAGAGCCAAAGGCATTCATAGGAAGAAATGAAAGATGCTGAAGACAAAAAAGATTGTATTTAAAATTACAAAATACTGCTTCTGTACCTTTGTCTCATGAAATGTTCAATGTTTATGTATCTTCCACACTAAAAAGCTGTAAAATATCCTTTTTAGTAGCACAAACATAATTTCCAGACTTAGGCTTCAGTAGGTTTGTCTCACTGCTTACCTTACAAGGTCAGGTTTGAAAATGGTCCTGTCCCTCATGCCCCTGTGTGGGGGCTTAAACTCACGTGGAGAGAAATGCAGCACTCTCACCATGGCAGTGTCTTCCATAAACTGCAACATTCCAGCATTTTTAGAGCTGGATGTGATAATTTCTACATACAAGGGAAATGGGAAAGTAGGTTTTGGAGTTGAAACTGATTTAGTCAATGTTAAATCCAGTGCAGGCTGCCAGCCTTAACACTTATTAAAATCTAGCCTCTGATCCATGAATAAGATTACAGATCAGCCCTCTGTTTCATATCTCACCTCAAAGATGATACTGCAAGCTGACACCACACCACTTAACGCCACAGCAATGCAGGATTCCTTCCTGGCTTGGGAAAAGGGGACACCTGTTGGATTAACAGTCAATTAATTAAATAACCACATCAGCTATGGAAATATGCTGGGTTTTGCATGGAGTTCTCACAGTCCAGGAATCTGAATAGTCTTAATTTCTCGATGTAGCAAGATTAAAGCTTTCTGGGTGAGAGGTTATCTGTAGGATGCTCAGGAATGCCATGCCCTAATCAGGACTGTTAACCTGGAGCTAAAATCAAGGAGTAACAGAGCTGACAGAAGACACCAGAAGAATTAACTTTGAAAATATTTGACCCAAATTACTCTAAATATTTTCTCGTTCCATAGTGTCTGGAATCAGGAAGGATAGAAAGTAGAGGTCTCAAAAAAAAAAAAAAGCCACAAGTGAGGGAATAGAAATGTGATTTCAACATGGATTTTTGCAAGGAGGAGGAAGAGTTGGAGCAGAAAAGTAGGACCTTGACTTGCAGACCTTCAAATAGGAATTCAGGCAGATTAAGAAACCTGTGGTGGGTGAGATTTGCTTTTCCTTTGCAGCTGTTTAGCCAGTGGTAGATTCTTTTGAGTCCTCGTTCCCAATATTGGAACATGCACATTAGGAGGACTTGGACTTCTTCCTGGTGAAAACTGCACAACATGGCACAGTACATAAAGCAGCTGAAGTGAGGATTATTTGGCATACAGACTTGCAGTGACTTGGGGAGGTATGTGGTGTGTATTGAGGACAGAGACAAAAGGGAGGGAAGGGATTTTCCTTCCTTCCTCACCTGCTCCTGTCAGATTCGGGCAGAGGCACCATTCTCACTTCCCCATCTCCTCTGCAGCTGAGCAGCAAATTGTTTGTTCTGCAAAAAGACACTTGCAGGAGGTATCACTTCCTACAAATTTTTCATTTTGCATTGACTAAATAAAAGTCCCCAGTCTTGCAGTGATTTATGCAGTACTAAAACCAGCACTGATCATATGCAACAGCCTGTGAGGTTCTTTCAAGAAGCAACATTCCTGCCCTGGCATGGATAAATGGTTCCTAGAACCTGAATATAGCAGTGCTGATATTTGCTGCTCTCTGGCCTGAAAGTACCTGTAAATTCACAGGCAAGAGATGCAGCTGAAGCTGTAACTGCTTCTATCATGAGTCCAGTAATATTTCCTGTTCCTTTTCCCCAGATGCTTAGGTGCTGCATATCTTTCCTCCTCCCCAAATATTTGTATCCTAATATGCTGAAAAAAGTGCTTGCAGATACCAGTGCCCCCGGGGTTGGGGAGGAGAGGCAGCAGAAACAGAAATGTAAGATTCAATATTTGGAAAATTAGAAAAGAAGACAGGATGATTTTCCTTGTTTTAAAGTTGAGCATTTTGTTTGGTTCACCTTAGAATCCTATAGCTGATCCCACATTGGTGATGCCTTTGTCAACCTCAGAACATTACAAAAAGAAGTTAATAAAAATCTAAATACCTGTTTTTATCAGGGAAAGAACTCCAGGTTTGAATATCAGTGTTCCCCTAAGAGTTTCTGGGGTTTCTGTGTGTTCAGCATCCAGGGAAGCACCTGATGGCAGCTGTTCCTGTAGAAGGAACTAACAAGTGGAGGAGAGTTCAGACCAACTATAATATATTGGTCAGAAACATGGCTTGGTCTGTGCCAGGTGGTTTGAGTATAAAACAAATCTGAGTTTACAGCCTCTTTCTCTTTGAGATTAATCAAATCTGAGGCAGCATGAAACTACGGGATCTGAGAAAACAGATTGTAAAAACTGATATTGCTAGTTTTCATGGTAAAATTTAATGCATACAGAAATAGTGCGTACTTATTTATAGAAGAATAAATGCATCCCTTTGGGTTTAAAGAAAAATAATTGTTGGCAAACTTTATTTTAAACTAGTATTCTGAAAGGCAGGTGGAAAAAATGAAAGGAGCTAAAAGATGGTGACAATATCTCTCTAAACATGGTAACAATCTTGGTGCCCCGCTGAGAATGAGAAGTAGAGGGTTTAGCAACCTGTTGTAGCACAGGCAGTGAATACAATTGCATCCCCAAAAGATCCCTGTGAGGTTCATCGTGACCTCCTGACCTTGTTGTGTGACAACTCCACTTGCCAGCCATACCAAACAAACAGAGCAACACCGTACCCTTTTCAGGTTTAAGATAACATTACAGCTTGTGAATAAGATTCCCAGCGTGTGGACATGACAACTATGAAAAACTATAATTTAGGATGTAGAGTATTCTCTTTCTGCTTTTATGTGGAATTTCACTTTAATGCGATGTAAATGACAGTAAGAAATACATTCATAGAATGTTAAAGCCTTCCCATTAAAAATTCTGTATGCATTTTATATTCTAATTCATGTACAGTCAAAAACCCTGATAAAATCATAGTACTGATTTGACTGCTGCACTTATCGTATTAATGAGGATACTTTATGCCTTTTGAAAATTGGGATATAGTCCATTATGTGATTGTGAGTGATGTGATTGTATCACACCAATTTGTTATTCAATCCCACCCCTCCCTTCAGTCAACTTTGTATATAGGAAAAGCCATTGGTGAGCATGTGTGGAGGCAGTTTAAAATTGCTATTGTCTTCTTTAATCTTTTACTTGTTAAACAGATTATATATATCTTTTTTCAAAGCCTGAAATTTACTCAAACTCTAGAGGGGAATTCACAGAGGTGAATCCAAAATGCCCAGAGGAGCACCGGCTGAGGCTGTCTGGAGGAGAGACTCAGCTGAGAAACTCTCCAGCTTTCTGGATGTGTTGTTGATGTGGGATTCTCCTGCCATGTACCATGTTCTAGACTAATCCTAGTGGCTCTGCACAGTCACCTCTACTGGGTGATTCCCTTTGTTCTGTGCCTGTTCCCCTCCACAGCCTCTATAGGGCCTGGGATGTCTAATTTCCATCTTTTAGACAGGGAATGAGAAATCCCAGTTTGATATGGCTGCATCTTAAAAATCCATTCTGACCCCTCCACAGCGGCAGGAGGTTAGGGACTGAAAAACAATTTCTGCTGGTGATGTTCATATGTTGGAACTGCTTGGACAGTTTGAAGTATGTTAAGGTCTTCTCTTAGCTGCTCATGATGTGCTTTGTCATTAGGAACACTCTTTGTCCTTGTGGTTTTCTCTCTGGTTGCTCCTGCGTTTAAGTCTGTGGCAAAAATTTCGCCTTGATGGAAATATCCACCCCTGTTTTCCCCATGGGAACTCCTGGGAGTGTTTCCAGACTGAGTACAACTCCTTATCTCCTGTGAGGAAGAGCTGTATGTTCTCCAAAACACAGTAGCTGATGTATAGTAGTACTGCCTCAGAGACATCTTGAAAGCCACATTATAACCAGAAAATTAAATCTGCATTCTCGTGCCTTTCCTGCAATCTGTCCATTAAATATTCTGTCTATAATGACAGTCTCTGTCATTAACTTGCCATGAATGTTGTGTTTTTCTGATGCTGCCATCTTCACTCTGTGTCCTGTTGCTGCCCCTAGAGTTCTCTTTTTTGATTATTCTCAGTTTTACTGCCCAGTCCATTTTTATGTTTCATATCTTTATAAAATGTCTTACTACTGATTTAAACTTCTCTGAGGTGGAGCTGCCACATGGTGCAACACCTGATCCACTGGAGTATTTTGGAGAGCTTTGAAAAAAAGTGACTGAGTTCCTGCTGTGATGTCTCATGTTTGGAATTTTTGCACTTCTTAATGCAGGAACATGACTTGTAGGGTTTATCAAAGTGTGAGTTCTCTTGATTTTGGCTGCCAGTGTCAATCAGTTTGTTCATAACTGTTACAACAGTGCAGAGGAGCAGAATGGGCTGTGCACATGTGTGCATGTGGACATGTATGTTCAGGAGGTATAAAACAGTGCAGTATAAACACACTGTGCTTTACAGTGTCCTTTTTTGGGGGTGGAGGGAAGAGATATTTAAAGGTCAAAGGGAAACATTAATAGTGTTAGATAAATTTTACCCTATTTAAATTCAAAACCAATAAGAACTTTATACAATCTTTTGGACAAAGCCTGCAACATTCTAATCTCTGCAAATCCACTCTGTACTGTTCACTGCTCTTCTTATTAATCAGTTCTACAGAGCTGTACTCTTCTCAGTGCTGTTACACTCACTGCATTTTTATTCTCTAGCTTGGCCTTTTCTGTATTTTTGCTCCATCTTACATTCAATTACCCACAGCCTGGTTTGCAGAACAGGGGGCCATTGGGGGCTGCATTTAAGCTACAGCCCATTATGTCATCTTGCTTCATATATTTTACTCTGATCTTTTTTAGGATGAAACTCATTTATAACATCTTTCCTCTGCCGTTGTGGAGAAATTATGTGCCTTCTGCAGGGTCTGAAATTTGCCTTCTCAATGCCTCTTCTTGAAAGAACAAGCAAACACCCAACTTTAGATCCTGCTACTTACACCTATTGTTGCTGTTTCCGGAATACCAAATGTATTCTAATTATTGTTGCTCTATTTGATGCCTTCATAACAGCATTTAGTGTTCCAAATCCACTGTCTGCTTTCTTAGGAAGCCTTTTGTGTTCTTTGGAATATATACTTTCAAATACATTTGAGAAGTCCATCTCCCTTCCACACATGTGAGCTTGACAAGCATTGCTGGATCTGGAAGCTTTGTTGCCCAGTGAGAGTTCTTTGAAAAGCTCCACAGCTCAGAGCTTATGACATTTGATGAAAGTCTTGGTCACTCTATAGGGATGGTGCCTGGGATTGAATTTTAGAGCTACTCAGAAGTCTTGTGCTTTTTATGTCGTTTTCACAATTGCATTTGAATTAATTTTTCTGGTCAAGATGTGTTAAACCATGAATATATTTATAGATTTTAATATGTATTCATAAATACATATACTAAAAATACACATGTATGACACACTATATTTATCTGTAGGTATTAAAAACACGCAATCATCTTCTACTTAATTTTGTTGCAATAACAAAATTTACAGTTCACCAACCAAGTTTTTTTCCCAGGCCTTTTTGTCCACAAATTCCATCTATGACAAAATTCATTCGGAAAATTGGTGGCACCATTTCCTTTTTGGTATCAAATTAGGTTTCTTCCTACTGGCTCCTGATCCCAAATATTTTTTGAGATCTCCCAGGATTCTTGCTTCATCTTCTGTTTGGCAAACCAGAAGTACCTGTTACATTTTGGTTTGGTGATGGAGGCACGTGTTGATGGTCATTTAATATAACTGCTGTGTACAAATATTTAATGCTTAGAATTCCAGTTAAGTGTGATTGAGACCAGCATAATCCATGCTATTGGCCAGCTTCTGGATTTAGGGTAAGGGTGTAATGTTTGTGCTATCTCCAGTGGGGTTTCTGTAACATCATACACTGAACTATACACAGACATACAGATTTTAGAATTAACAGCTGCATTAGGTACCAAGAAAGAGGGAAAAAGTCCCAGCCATGATACATTAGCAAACTTGTGCTGGAATTGTGGAAGGATTTCACAGATATGGGAGCCAAGCAAATCCTTAGCTTTTAATAACATAAAACAGAGTAAAAGCTGAAAGTTCATGCCAGTCCTTCAAAATAATTGTCTTTAATATTATTATTGATCATGTAGTAGGAGAGACAGCCTGAGTGCTACAAGGATTTCAAGGGAATGCTTTACAGCTTAATTATGTTTCCCTGGGAGATTTAACATAATTCAATTTATTTTCCCTCGTGTTTCATCAATCATTATATGAATAGAAAGGATATCTGAGCTTCATTTCTAAGTGAATTCCTGTAGATTCAAGAACTTTTGACAATATACATATTAGAGGGAGGAATGCAGCACACCTTCTGGGGGGGAATGAACCTTCAAAGCCTCTAAACAGTGATGGTAACACTGCTCTTTATTGCTGGTAAATCTTCTGAGGACAAACTGTTGATCCACATGGCCTCTGTAAACCCAGCTGGGCTACAAGAAGCCCGCTGAAGTTGGGCCAATTAATTCTTTTTAGCCAGCTATTTCTGAGAAGATTTGACTGGGCATGGAAGATGCACATGTGTGTTCTTTTTGTCTCACAAAGAGTACTGATGAATTTAGTTTGTTTTCTGTAGCCTGGTACTGCCATAGCCCACGTCACGGAGTAGGTTATAGGTGGTGTTGAATCTCTCAGTTGCTTGACACCCACTGGGCTCATCATCTCCATTTTGGAAGCTGCCAAATTAATCAGGATATTCATCACATGCTTCCAAAGCATCCATTGAAATGAAACAGAGATTATTTTTTAGGGTGAAATGGGAATCACCCGAGATGCTCTTTCGATGCAAAGCACTGATGATCGTAGAGATGTTTGATGCAAGGAAAGTCCTGTATTGAGAAATACACATATTTTGTTGATACTGTGGTAGTACAAATCAATGCATTGGTTCTGTCATACCTGTCTCGGGGCCCCTCAGCAGCTGGTGAATTCTGGGGGGCTGTGGGCAGGCTGAGGGGGTCAAGCTGTGCTGAAGCAGCCGGGGGTGTGTGGGCTGAGCTGCCGCAGCCCTGGCACAGGGAGGGAGAGGAGCTCCAGTTCCCTCCTGGCTCACCTACTGCACAGTCTGGATAGCAGTGGCAGGAGATGGTCTGTTGCTGGGGGGCTGGATGAAGGAGCTCTTTAAAAAATATCAAATAAGTCCAGATCTGAGTCAGTGACTTTTAAAATGAAAGGTCTGCTCTATTACCGTTAATGGGCAGGCTTTCATAATTCTTTGCTATTAGAGTACTAACTCCCTCTTTTCAAAGCCTTCCTGAACCTCTCATTGTCCAGCATTTGTATCCCTCACTTTAATGAGTGCTAAATAAGAATTATATAAGTATTTCAATAATTCTCACTGGACAGTTAATTAAGCATCACTGACTCTAAGGAGCAGTCAGCTATTACCTCCTTTTACAGACAAGTGCTTCCACAGACACAAAGGGAAGAGGTCAATTTAAAAAAAAATGATGTGTGGATTAGTAATCTTTCTCCGTAATAAATGATCTGGCTAACAAGCTGAAACAGTGAAATAAAAACTCGCCTTTTTTTTTCCTTTTTTTTTTTTTGTTCCCTCATTTTTTCGATCCAATCTCTTGTGCTGCCTCAACCTTCTTTTATGCAGGAAGTGAATTCCCTTTAACTTTTTAGGGCCTGAATATTTTCAACTAAAGCTCTCCAAATTTGCTTCCCTCAGAAGATGGCGTGGGGCATGGCCTTGCCCAATTCTTCATTGCACATTCTTTTTTAACAGCTTCTGTTTTTTCTCCTATTTGATAGATCCTACCACAAACTTGAACTAGAGTGAGTGCAAAGGACCATAATACCAGTCTTACACACAGGGTATTTTATTAAGTCCAGCAGTTAAAAATGTACAAAGTTCCTTGTAATAATCCATTCATTCTGTTCTCGCCTGATTCTTGGAGTAAGCCTGCACAATTATTCAAATCCCAGCTTTTAGCTACAGCATACACCTCGCCATGGGGCTATGCCTCTGTAATCTTGCTTTGGTCTTGCATGTCAAATGGAATTAACTCCCATAAGAAATGTATGCGAAGACAACCCAAAGTGTCTAATCCTACTGCAGTCTTAAATTTCTGAAACTCAGACCTGTCATCTTTTTCTATAGCTTTGTTGAAGTTCTCACTTATGCTTCAGTCCATCCAAAGATGAAGTTTAGGGAAATTTGCATTTTTATGTATTTTTCAGCGGTGCACTCCTGTGGCCTTTTCACGTGTTCCCTTTGTGGAATTATTTTTTCCCCGAACTCAAGCCCTGTTTCATACCCCATGGAAGGCCTGCCGGAGGTGGATCCGGCTGCTTTTAGCCGGCAGTGTACAAGTTTGGACACACAGGGCACTGCGATGCTCACGCGTGGAAATAATGATATCATTACCACTGCACCTCCACAGCTCAGCCCAGCTCATCACAAAACCTAATTCTGCCTCGATTAAATCTCCAATCGCATCGTTTCTTCCCGAATAAAGCTGGAATTAGCTGTGCTCGGTGTAGCTGCTCTGTTGGTGTGTTGCACTCGCAGCAGCTCAGCTTTCCCAGCAGCATTCCCGAGCTGGCTGCTGCTGTTCTCTAGGGGGCACGCTTTCAGATTCCAGCCCCAAAATGCCTACATTATACATAATGAAAGGGAGGCAAAAGCACAGCATTAGCAGAGAGAAACTTAATTTTCCACTTATTCAATCAAATATCAACCAGATCTGATTAGGGGTGGCCAATTTTAGATGAACCAGGCAAAATACATTTACATAGGGGGTCCAGTTTCAACATAATTTCAGTAAAAAGCAATTACAAAATTATAGTCAGATGGAAAGCTGGTTCTTCTGGTTGTCTTGGCTAAGTGAGGTTGGAAGGGTAAAACTGTAACTTATTGTAGTGGATATTTAATAAGTGGTAAAGCCGCAGCAATCTCCACTTGAAAGTTAATTAAGGCCGTAGAATGACCATACTTGTACAGCAAATATGTTAATGGGTTGGCCATGGTAACTGTCACAACAAAGCTCGGTGAAAAATAATGGCTTTATGCATCGTTTTTGCTGATTGTTACATCCTTTAAAAAATGCTTGTGTGATTTGTTTTGTTTTCACTATTTTGAGGAATAGTGTAGTAGCATTTAATTTAGGAACTGCTTAAAGTCATTATGAGAAACTAAGACAAATACTGAAAGGCAGATAAAGGTTAAAATATTTGCTTATGTACTGGCCCTATATAAATGTCAATGAGTAGTGTGTGTCAGTGAGACTTTGTCTTTATTTAGTTTTTTTTTTTTAGGCAGGCTTTGTGGTTATTAGAGAGTCCAATTCTGCTCAGAAAGCTTGAGCTAATCCTTTATATATAGTATTTCATTTATGAGTGTAATTGCTGCATTATTTTTGTTGCTGTTGAATAAGTGAATGCAGTGGCACACAGACTATCAATTGACTGGTGTACTTTAAGTGGATTAAATCTTAATTTTCTTCTAAGAAGCCTCCTCATTCAGAGTATGGTCAGTTCTGGCCTTCAGGGTTGATTTTGCATGCTCAATTCCCATGAATTTTGAAATTCTTTCACAGCCCATGTGAGGATGGGGCAGAGGAGCACTTTTTCTCCCCTTTTTTTCAAGAAGCCTGGGGACAGCCTAATAAAAATGGAGAAGAGTTAAGAGAAAGTAAAAACTACCTGTGAAACTCTGCCATATACAGAGAAATGTGATCGGGTGGGCAAATGATGGTGCTTGCATGTAGATGGCCTGTTAGGGGCAACTGAGAGACCTAACAGGAAAGGATCTTAAGGGAATATGGAGTTATGAAGGAGAAATTAGGTGGGAGAAGAAAAAAGGTGTGTTTGGAGAGTTAGAAATGATAGCACGGCAGAAGGGGAAAAAGCAGTGTGTGTTTACAGCAGCTGAAGGAAAAACAGAAAAAAAAAAAGGAAGGGAAAGGTGGGAATAATTCCAGGTCATCCTGTCAGTGCAGGAGAGTCAAACAAGGCCTGGCTGTCATGTTCCAACAAACCAGGCTGGTGTCAGCTTTGCTCAGTTGATGAGTGGTGCTGTATGGAATCAGGAGTTGGACTCGAGTCACAGCACACACACTACAGTGCAGCATGAGAGATGGACAGGATTTGTATGTGGTGAATTCCTGGCCAGCCAAGAGCAGGAGTAAAAATGTGGAATTCTTTGAAGTGGGAGAGCAATCCGTTTTAAAAGTTGTGGTGGTTTGGGCATCCCTGATTGCTGACTAGGAGCTGTTTGTCCAACCTCCAGTTATCCAGTTAAAAACTGTTCCAGTCTTGGAAGTTCTTC
Source organism: Climacteris rufus (assembly GCA_013398175.1). Classification (NCBI taxonomy): domain Eukaryota; kingdom Metazoa; phylum Chordata; class Aves; order Passeriformes; family Climacteridae; genus Climacteris; species Climacteris rufus. Next base: position 1,007,843 of record VZRZ01001325.1, read on the forward strand.
CTTCATCACCCTTCGCTAGGTTATGTCACATACTTTAAAAAAGCTCAGTGCTTGGACAAACTGATCTCTCTATGGGATATCAAGTGAGGATGCCATGGAGTTCCTCCCATGCATGTGTCTCCTGTCTGAGTAAAAGGCCTTTGGGGGAGGTGATGTCTCTTAATCCGTGTTCCAAGAGCATTGTCCCACTTTTGCCTGAGATCTTGAGATGCCTGTGAAATACAAATAACTATTGCAGCCATGCATGAGTGATTCAGTTCTGTTTTTTTGAAAAAGTGTTTCATTTTACTATCTCATTCAAGAGCAAGAAAGCAAAAATAGGCCATTTTGAGCAAATGATGCATAATCGTGGACCTTAAACACCTTAGCACTGAGCTTATCACTGAGGGATCTTGGAATATGCTCAGTACTTTCTCAAGAGATATCCAAGTTGGTGACAGAATATTTATGGATTCTTCTGGAAGTTATAGAACTGTATAATGGAACTGTGTTTTGTTAACCCAAATATTTCTACATGTAAGTACTGATTCAGTGATTCCACTTTGTTTTAAGCTGGAATATGTAAGGCCAATGTGCCACACTGGAAAACTTTAGAAATATACTCAGTCTTCCTGAAGAATCATTTTAAAATAATCCATTATCTTATTTTCAAAGAATTCACATGACAGGACAGGCTTCAGGTTGTTCTGAAGGACAAAATACATCCTGAGTAACAGCCTGAACGAGAACTCCAAAACAATTTCCCTAGGGCTGATAATTTAGACAATTGAATTCTGTTCTCCATAAATACGTCAAATGTCCTAGACAAGTGCTAATGCCTCTGTTCTCTCCTTTTTGCTGACTACATCCCTCCTGGTCTTTGCAGAAAGACCTCTGAGGAATGTGGCTGGGGAATGGAAAGGTGCAGGGAGTTTGAGCAATAATATTTTTGCAGTGCTATCCACCAAAAGAGAAAAACATTTGTCTTTGCAACCAGTGCTCTCATGCACTCTGTGCCTTCGTTCCTGGCTGACAGCTTCTGAGATCAGTTTAGTGTTGTTTTCTCATGTGGTGAAACTTTTTCAGCAGTGCTAAGTCACCTTATTTTTCATATTTTGCCGTGTCCTCCCTTGTCCCTCTCCTTCCCATGTCAGCTCCAGAGCTGCAGATTTATTCTACCCATAATCAGTTTCTGAGTCAGTTTGGGTGACCTTGACTCTGGCTGTATTTTTGTGACTTCTGTCTTTTCTTTTCTCACCCTTACTCTGCTTTGCCTCTATAAGTCTCTACCTCTCCATAGAATTTTTCCGTACAGGATATAGCCTGAGGTATTGTTGTTTAATATTCTAATAAATGTGTATGTAAGTGTGAGTTCATCTGCAGTACCAGAAATACCCAAAAATCTTTGTAGGCATGTGAGAAGTCAGTCTTTTCCTTGAAACTCCTTACATTTGGAAAGTTTGCTCCCACAATCCAGCAACTTGTGCTGAGTCCTGGTCTTGGCTGGAGAGCACCAACCACTCACATTAGTTTCTCCGTGCCAGTGTAGTAAATGTGTTGTTTTAATTTTGGGGGAGAAAACCCCACCAAAACAAAACCAAAGCCCCCAAACCTTAGTCCATATGTAGGGTTTTTTATTATTTTGGAGCTGCCTCTTTATTTTCATTTAGCTTATTTGTTTAAAAACACACTCACTAAGTTTGATTCTGAGTTGGCTCTCCAAGGCTTGCCTTCTGTCCTATATTGTTTGCTTGATTGTTTAAACTCTCCCTGCTCCAGTATCTAAATGTGCATGAGCCTGATCTTAAGATGATGGTCTCACTTTCAAATGGGAGTATCAGAAACACTTAGCAATGTGCTTGCAAGGCTCGCAAAGTGATTTTGAATCCTCTGATAGAAGCTATCTATTATAATTGCACCAAGTACTACTATTAATGTCTCCAGCCTCTCCGTTCTGTTTTTGCTCAAGCCATGCCCAAGAACAATTAGCTGTTTGTTTGACCTGCATTATAACGTGAGCTCTCCATTATGTTAACAGTGGAGTGACTAAGAACAACACACAATCTTCAGATTTAATGGGGCAGAAGACTGCAAAGGGCCAAACCCGTCTTGATAAAATGCCCTCAAGTCAGCAACTTTAGGCAGAGGTGGATCTGGCATATCACAATCACAGTGTGATTTCTGTGGCTGTATCTGATTGTTACATGGAAATCCAGGACTGACTCCAATGACATTGCAGCAGATTAGTCAAACTACTGTTGAAGACAGAAAATACTGGGGGGAACTCAGCAGCTCGATCTCTGTTGTCTTTAGGGGAGCCAAAATTATTTTATCCTGTCTCTTGGTGTGCTGGCAAATGAGAAACATTCCCTCCCCTAAAATTCCTTGTGTGTGCATATACTGTTCTGTTCCTCATTACTGTTATCAGTGCAGGGGCTTTGGTAAGGTGGCTGGGAGCTGACCTGTATAGGGGCACATCAGCGGATGGACACAAGAGCAAGGACATCACAGTGCATGATTTTCTGAATAGAACTGTTGGTATGACACCCTGTAAAGGAAATTGCCTCTTGCCTTATATAAACTCTGTTTGTAGACAGTGACCTGCAAATACTGAGAGTCCAAGTCTTAAAATGTATATGTTGGTCCGATAAATAGCATCACATTATCTGTTATATTTTTCTGCTTCTATTGAATGCAGAACACGTGCTGCTAAGAAACAAAAAGGACATGCATTTATTTTCAGGCATAGGACTTTGCAACCACCTGGGAAGAATATTCTTGATTGAGAACCAAAACATTCCATGATGCTTAACAAACCTGCAAATTGAAAAATCAACATCTGCCCTGTGCAGCAACATAGCAGGAGAAAGACCTGTAGCCTGAAAAATTCAAAATACTCCTTAAATTATGTTTCAGTGCTTTTATAAAATTACTGCTCTCCGAATCCAGTCTCAAGCTGTTTTTATATGGCAGCACATGTTGTGTGGATGGACAAAATCTCCTCCTGCAGGTGCCCATGGCTGCAGAACGGGATGGACGGAACGGGGAGCTGCACCTCCCTGAACGCTCCCATGATGATGCTTTAAAACAAATGAGATGCATCATTAAACCACTGAGGACGGGCAGCTCCTCAGTTGTGGAAACCCCCCAGCTCCTGCACTCACAGTTCCCCTTCCTGTTGGAATGTTGGAGTTTTCCCCGGAGCAGCCAGTGGAGGCAAGCGGAGCACGGTCCACGTTCAGACAGAGGAAGGCACTGCTCTAAAAGAAACAGAGAAACCTGTGATTATGCAGTTACTGCAGTGCTGCCTGCTTGCTGAATGTCTGCACAGGAATTTTTTTTTTTTTTTTTTGCTGTTTCCCTTATTTACATATCACAGGCATGTCTTGATAAAGTTACTTTAATAATTTATTAGATTGATCTTTTCAGAAATCCGCTCAGGCTAGGTGTCATTAAGAAAAGTTACTTAAACTTATTTAAAGGTTTGTGCCCGGGTAGGGCATTTACCTGCCTCACTGCTGATTTTCTAAAAATACCTCTATGTCCATACTATTATCCATTCTTCACGTCCAATTGCTCTGTTATGGTAATAGTCAGAAGCACACCATGTAGTAATTACTTACAGCTGACTTAAGAAAAGAATATTCAACTCCCCCACTGTTCCACTAGAAGGTCTTTATGCACTATTAACTCATTCCTGTTTATTAATACTCTACTGGTAATTCTGGCTGCTGCTTTTTAGGTTTGTAATAGGAGGACTATTAAACAGCAATTATTGACCATATGGGTTAGTGAATATATGTGGTGGTTGTTGGGTGGTTGTTTTGTTGTGGGCTTTTTATTTTTTTTTTATCCTTTTAGGTTGTTTTTAAGGAGCCACATCACAATATAGTGGTGCAACTTTACATCTGCCTGGGATTAACAACTTTGGCAGTGTTCCCCACCTAGAAAACGCAAATTCCATATTTCAGAAATATCAGCTGAAGCTGTGAAAATACAGAGCAATTTAAAAAACATGAAAACACTGTGCCAGACAAAGTGAAAATCTTTCTTTTTTTTTCCTTTTCCCCAGCGGTGGGAATGGGATTTTTTTTTTTTTTTGTCTTTCTGTGTCTCTCTTTGACTTTTTTTTTCCCATTTTTTAGTTCTTGTGCTAGAATTTTGTAATGGTCAAGTGTAAATTTCAAACTTCTGGAAAATTGTGAATTATAGCACTTTTGAGAACTAGAAATCTGCTTTCTTCAATAAGCTTGCCTAGTGAGAAGATTGAGGAGAGACAAAATTATAGCAATTATCTCACAAATAGCTGGGCTGAAAAAATGGTGTCTTGCGCCCTTTCCTCTCCTGCCTTTTTCTTTCTTTTTTTTTTTTTTAATCACCTTAAAATCCAGCTGCAGTTCCTGCCTTTGCCAGCAGCAATAGAGGTCAGTCGTTGCAGTGATGACTCCTTTTCCCACTGCTCTGCACTGGGAAGGCCAAACCAGCCACAATTTTGGCACCCACTCTCACTGTGGTGAGAAAATAAAAGACTTCAGTAGGGAAAAAATATGTAGCACCAACGAGAAAGTGTAAACACAAGTGTGGGATGTGGTGTAGGAGAAAAGGGATTTGGTCAGTGAGTTGATTTTAATACAGAAGTACTGGGCTATGAGCAAGTATCTTGTAAAATATCTTTTCATTTCTAAACTCTCTTTGGGATTGTCTGTAACACCATTGAGGAAAAGTCAAACTTTGAAAACCAATTACTTGTATTTGCCACTGACACGGCTTTTTTCTAGAATTTTCTTAATCCCTTAATACTATTCTTACACTTTCTTAGTGCTCCTACTTGTGTGTGTTTGACTTGGATTATGAGTCTGAGCTGTGTCAGTGTGGTCCTCTGAGCTGCTGACCAGTAACAGCTCCATTTAGACATAATTGTGGGCACAGTTGTTTCTCATGGCTGCGGCATAGTTGAAAAAAAATCTCTGCAATGCTAAAATAAGTAATGTTAAAAAGAATTAATTTGGAATTTGAAATCTGCTGCTTTATTGCTGACTAAACACTAATTCTATTTATGTCTTCCTTTGTATCTTTTTTTTTCCTTTCCTTTAAAGTAGAAATTCTTTTTTGGACTTAACAAAACAAATTCCTGTGTGATGTGCCACACCAAAAATCATTCCCTCTTTCAAGAATTATTGCTTGGAAGATGTGTATTATTTTCAAAGAAAGCTGGCACACTCCTGTGCTTTTAGGAGCTGAATGTTGTAGAGGCATTTTTTTCTCAGGTGGCAAAGCTAAGAGAGGAAGAACTGAAGGGATGCCCTCAGTAGAGAAGGATGGCACTGGAAGGTGGGAAGTCCTTGCTCATGGACTTTACTCCTGCCTTGCTTGGAGTAGCTGCACAGCACTGGTAGGAATCTGTTGAGCAATATTAGACAAGGGGGCTGAGGGTATAAAAAGGTGACATTGTTTTTATTGCTTAGAAATATGGGCCAGTTAATTTTCTTTATGTGCCTGGCATCTTTGCCACGCTGTGGGATGTTTTTTCCTGGTGTAGTTTGTTATTTAAAATCATTGTTTGGTTGGAGGTGTCATTTCAGGTTTGGAATAAAGGACTACCTGGGAGTCCTGAGAGAGGTGGCCCTTGGTGCCCAGCAGAGCTGCAGTGGCTCTGTGGCTTGATTCTTTCATCTCTGATTTAAACCTGCCTTGAAATAATCCATTATATCCTCATAAGAGAATGTTCTGAAATTTTACTCTTATGCTGTAAAATTACAGGTTAAAACTGACTCTTCTGCTGACGTGTAGCTTAGTCAGGCTGGTAAATTAGTAGAGCATGATATTCCTTGAGAAACTGGAGTGGAGGAGCAATCCCTGAACATGCTCAAAGAAAAATGTTGTGTGAGTGATTCAGCTTTTCTCTTGCAGGGAAGGGATTAGAGGTGCACCACTTTGTCAGTTCATCTCCTTAACTCATAATATATTATTTATTACAAGGATTTGGTTTCTTAAGCCTGTCTTCTTTTCTCTCAAGATACCACTGACTATTTGATCTTGAGGGCTTATTTTTTTGATGATGATGATGATTATTATTATGTACAGGTATGTGAGGAGGGAAGGGTTTTGAGCAACAGCAAACCTAAGCTTTCAAACATATGGACTGTCAATGTTTTCATCTTGTTTTGGCACTTTTTGCACCTCGTACTGATGGTGTGATTGTGGTTGGTTCAAATACATCTGGGGTCCCTGGTACTCTCATTCCAGGGCTTTCTGACTCTGTTGTGGAGCCTATTAACTAAACTGGGCTTAGACACCTTGAATTCATTTGCAGGATTTGAATGATAAAGGAAAAAAGCAAAAATAATCTTATCACACATTAGCCACATTTTATTTTTAAAAAAGTAATATTTGTGTTGACCTGGGGTCTGTTTGTTTGTTTGTTTGTTTTTTATGCCAACCCACCCCCAAAACTTACTAAACTAATGAAAATATTAACATTCAGCCTTCTTCAAGCCAGCCTAAGTATTTTCACAGAGAGCAGGTGCATTCTTGGCATAGCTGGTGTTACAAGGTTCCATTTGTCAAATGTTCAGAAGAAGCCTTTCATTTAAAAGGAAGGGAAGTCTTGTAGAAAAAATTGCTTGTATGAACTAAACTAAAAAAAAAAAAACAACTAGGCACAAAATAAACTTGCTTGTGTGGTTTGCAAACAGAGAACAAAACCATGATGACTTTGTTCAGTTCCTAAAAAGATGATCTGAGAATGTTTGATTAAAAGGACTGGACTGTCTCCTCACCTGAGGTAGACACAAAAAGTTATAAAAAACATTAAATGAAGGTGTAGCAATGTGACACATCCCTGTTTTTTCCTCTCTTTGCCCCTCTCTCCAGGCAGCTGATGAGAACAGAGGAAGGAGCAGATGATGGCACCAAATCCTGCCCTGGAGCTGTGCAGGGTGCAAAGAGCAACCCCGTGTGCAGAAGCAGCTGGAGCTCCTGCAAAGTGTAAGTGCCTGCTCTGGTACAATCCTTCCCAAACAACCCCCCCATATCTGTCTTAACTGGTTTTTGGGGAAATTCCTTCCTAAATGTTGAGATCAGAGAGAAATACCTGCTTTGTAGCTTGCTGTGGCCATTCAAGATCTTCCATTCCACCCTTTTGTCCTTCCTCGCACTGACTGAAACATTTTGGGTTCATTTTTTATACGTTCTGATAAATCTTTTGTAATGGATTTTTGGGTTTTGCAGCTTAACGATATCAAATCCTTCCTAAGATTTATTGTCAGTTTCACTTGACCTGGGGATCAGAACTTAGAACGTTTGATGGAATTTGTTGCAGAATCAGGGAATGTTGTGAAAGTTGCTATTTTTGGTTTCTGTTTTGCTGTATCTGGAGACTATCGATTTGAAAAAAAAAAAAAGGAAATGATAAATAATGTTTTCTTGGGTGTTCACAACATGATGAGTGTGTGTGTTTCATGAACTTTGGCTTCTGGACAAGCTGATTTGTACTATTCCTGGTAAAGAGATGCAAGACATCCAAGGTTTTCAGCTTTTAGAATTTTAGAATTTCTGCCACCACCTCCCAGTGAAGGTTATAGGCTGCCAGAGTGAGAATTTCAGCTCCTGGTAATCAGTTTGCTTTTGACAGACCCAGCTAAAGGGTTCATAGACCCTTTTCTCTACATCCAAATGTGGCAGCAAAGGTGGAAATCTGCGTTGGAGCTGGTGTGGACCAAATATTTATAGGAGAGAGGATTGGTGGCGGGCCAGGTCCTTTTTGTGGAATACAGAGTTTGTTTGTTGGCTTCCCTCTGCAAAGTTTTTAGGCTGTCCCACCACTCCAGCTGATGGAATAGGCAGCCCCGTGGCAGTGGGAGGAAGAGGAGCAGTTTCACAAATGGCATTTCATCCAAAGGTGGCCCAAAAGAAATTAAGTTTAGCAAAGAAAACAAGTTTCATCACTTAAGGCAATAAAGCACAGTCCTGGAGCAAGTCAATAATGCTCAATTGACAGCCAGTCAATATTTGTACTGAATTAACTTTTCAGGGAATGCAGAGATTTTGGGGGGTTTTATGTAAACACTGTAAATAGGTTGGGACACTAAAGTACGGTTACAAATACCGCATGTCACGTTAGATTAGGATCACTTCCCGGGAGCAGCATTTCTCCTACCACGAAAGAGACATTTATATCTTGTGAAATGAACACAGATACAAATTTTTTGTTTGTCAAATATATTCCAAAATGCAGCTGGGCAGATCTCATGGCAATGCTGCTCAGAACACTTCAAAGGACAGCTCCTGTCTGAGGCCAGGCTCGCTCACCTTCTGTCTGAGCCGTGCCCGAGCCGTGCCAGGTAGAGCTGCAATTTAGGTGGCATTGTGGCTGCAACTCAATTAACAGCAATGCTGTACAAATTAATTCAAATTTTGAGCTTAACATAACGTGAAGAGCTGTTGAGAAATGTTCAGTATCTGTCATACTTGCTCCTGGCTGAAGAATCAGGCAATAAGCACAGAGAGGGCTGAGATGTGACCAAAATGTGCTGGTTTCTGACACCTGTGACACAAGGCTCTGTCTTCACAAGCCTTGCAGTGGCACTCCTGGCACCCACTTCTAACCAATAAAAAAGCCATTTACTGTTTCCAAAACTGGAAGCAAAGTGGACAAACATTTTGAGACAAAATTAGTTATTTACAGTGATGTTGGCCCCAGGTTTCCTGACTTGTTTCCTTATTATAAGGAGCTCAAATCATTGCAAGATTCCCAGTCTTCTAGAAGTAATTGAGGGTGATTTGGCCTGTCCTGCCTGTCCCCAGGCATGGAAATGAAGGCAGGCAGAAGCTGCCACTGCCCAGATTGGCAAAACAACCCAAGTAAATCTGCTTTTATGTGTATGAAACACATGCACGGTACAAGTGAAGTCCACACAGGTACATCACTAAGAATCCCTATTGCTGGAAAGTAGATTACTGCATTTTATTGTGCTTCCTTTTATTTCTCCTGCCCCTTTTTTTTCCTTAGAAAAGGTAATTAGGCCATAAACAGAGGTCTGACAACTAATTTTATCTGCAGCAAAATTAATATCGTAAGCAACAGATAATTTCAGCTGAGCAAAATTAAAAAAGATATATTTTTATGACATTTTAAACCAGAAAATATAATTTTTTTCCTTCTGAACCTTTCTTACCTGGCTGTTTTGATATGTGTGGAGATGCTCACTCATTTAGTGAACAAATGTTTTGCCTCTGTACGGTTCCTGCCTCACCACCAGGCCTTGCTGGTGTTGGCCTGTGGTACGAAGTTGCTTTTAATTTCCTCTCCCTTGTTCTCTGGTTCCTTTCAAAGAAGAAATGATCTGAGGGAAAAGACATTGCTTTTCTTACCTCTAAATTTTCGTTGACATTAATAGGAGGCAGGTGGCCAAATCCCTGCACACAGCTTTGAAAATTTAAGTTTTAACTTTTTTTTTTCCTTCCTGGGTAGATTCTTACATTGCTGGAGTTGTGAATCCTCAGAAAGCATATTAAATATGCAACCACACCATGTCAGCAGTGCCTAGAGAGTTTATCTACAAAATTATCATCTACCTTCCAAATCTATAACTCTAAAATATTGATTGGTTAAAAGGTAGTGGATAAAGATTAAGACAGCACAGCAGCAGATTACCCTAATCAAATAAAAAGACTATTAACAGAGCTGCTCACAGTTCTGAAGATGTTGGTTTGAAATACAGATGTCTTAACCAAAGTGCTATGTCTCATTTTCTGAATGCATTTTTGAATGCATTTAAATAAATTACCAAATAGAAAGAAAGCAGAGAAAAACTCCACATGCTCCAGACAGTAAATTTCCATTTATAATAAAATTATTCCATGCATTTCAGTAAGTAGTTGGAACTATCAAAGACCTTTTCCATTGGATAGCGAGAAGTCAAGTAGTGGATTCTCAGCATAGAGGACTCCGTAGGCACATCTGTGTTTTAAAACCTATTAGGTTCATTTGGAGCCCTAGGATCCTTTGGAAAACTGTCCCCGCTTAAGAGCAGCACGGGTTCAAGTGGCTTTGAATTTGTCACAAACATTTTATTTAGCTTATTAGTGTTCCATAGGAGCGAGCTACCGGGAATACCGCTTGGAAAAGAGCAGCATTTGTCACTAATGCTTTTAATGTACAGTGGGAATTTTCATCCAGCCAAAGGCTGAGCTGTGGTTTATCCCCTTGAAAGAATTTCCCATTGAGTGACGGCTAAGCAGGGATTGAGCTAATAACCCATGCCCTGGGTTATTGGAGTCACGGAGACAGAAAGAGAAAATAGGGTGGGTAATGTATTAATTTTCATCAGTTATGGACAATACTATTAAATTACTGACTCTTGTTGAAATAACGTGTCACCGATTAATAATGTCATTTCAACTTCACAAACTTTCCTACCTAAAAATTTTAATTCAAAAAGAAAAAGATTGAGGAATGTGTGAGAAAGACCTTGGCAGTCTAACTCATAGGTATGGAGGTCTTTTGTTTTTGTTTGAAATCACACCTAATTTTAAGTCACAGTGTAAATGAGGTTTTAAAAGTTTTTAACAGCGATGTGGATAAATTTGGAATTAAAATCGAGATCTGAAATGTTGTGTTGCTCCACTTTTAAAAATAAGTTCCCTTCTCATTTGCAATTAAAATTCCTAGAATCTGCATAAAATGTGTGAAATTAGAGATAATTGAAATACAGTAGCTATAAATATGTCTACTCCATTTGAAAAATAAATAAAATGTCCACTAAAAGGGTGCGAAAGCCGTACCCCCTTCTCTTGTTTCTCACATTTGGAACTCTGGCGTTTTTCACACTTTTATAGCTAATTTTTATTGCAAAACAATATGTTACATTTGTAGCCGTTGTGGGAATGCAGAATAGCCCCTGGCAGCTCTGTAAAAAATGGAATGTTGGGAACACATTTAGAAGAATATAGCTTTCAATTTCATCCCCAGCACTGGTGTCGTGGAATCATATTAAGTGTGATCTAACAAAAACAAAAGAGGAAAAAAAAAATCCAGACAAACAAACGTTACAGAAAATAATTTAAATAAGCTATTATTTAAAGTATGTTCATTCTACCCTGTTTGTCATGTTTTCATACCATAAATTGTTGTGATATAGTGAGTTTTCCAGGAGCACGGTGGGACTCCAAAGGCAGGTTGGTGCCATTGCCTGGAGCGTGTCTTGTGCAGCTCCCGGGATGAGCAAACACTGCCTGGTGCTGCAGTGGGTCAGTGGGGCCTGGGCAGGGAGCCTGCAGGAGCAGTATCCATTATCAGTTATTCCTTATTAGCCCGTGCTCTCGGGAGTGTCTGCCCCTGGAGTCGAGCAGCATCTCACATGCAAATTGTAAAGACCTTTCTCTAACTTCAGTCTTGAAACTCAGAAAAATATTATTCACATAACACCCCGTGTATCTTTCTTAGCGAAATTGCACTGTGCTGTCCTGTCATTTCCAGTGCAGCACAGTGCTGCTGTTCCTGGGAACACCAATCAACTCCCAAAGAGCTGCTGTGGTGGGGAAATGGGTAGCTATTCAACTGCTCTGCATCCAACACAAACACCCACCGCAATTTGATGTAATTCGCACAAAACTGAATTGCAAGGCCTGGGTGAAGGTTACTGCCCCGGCTCCTCGGTGCTCCCCATCCTGTGATATTATTTCTGGAAGCCCTGCTTTCTGGAGGTGTGCCTTGCACAGGGAATTGTGCCAAAACAAAAGAGTTTCTGTGCAGGTATCATCCTGGGGTAACAGGAATTCAGCAGATTTTAATGTTGGTGGCTCCTTCCCTAGTTCTCCCTCTTCCCTGCTGCAGTGCATGATTTTCTTGTACCCTGGCTTGGGAATTTAATATTTTTTCCCTACTTTCCTCTTCCCCCACCTCAAGTGTATTTATCAGTGAATTACCATACTGTATTTTTGGCAGAAGTATGGGTGTATACTGGACTCATGTGCCTCACTTCAAGTCTTCCACGATTCCTGATTTGGGGATAAGAATTATGAGGAGGAGACAGATTTCCAGGATGTATTTGAGAAGTGCTGAAATGTTAATGCATTAAGACTGAAACGGTGGGATTTAAATCGCTACATTGAGTAGCACATAGTACAGAGGGATTGATCCCAGAAAAGTACCAGAGAGGTTGTGTCTCATACAGGCCTAACCACTATGGAGTCATTCTTCAGAGACAGACCAAGCGACAGAAGAACCACAGCCTTACCTGCAAGGTGCCTTTTCATACGCGCTTTCTTCTCTCCTTTTAAGTTGTCCTCAAGGAAAAATAAGAGCAAAAAGTCCCTGTGCTTCTCACTGCACATCTACAGCACTTCATAAATAATAGTGGCTGTTTTAAAAGCAGGGGACAGGCAGAGGGTTACAATGGATGAAAGCTAGTTAGTGAGTTAGCCAGATAAATGCTTAAAAGAACAGCAGCAAAGATAATCCTGCATTTATTTCTGAGGGATTCACCAGATGACCCTTTTCTGTCTTTCCTGATCTGTGTTTCTTGAGTCAAAGGGCTGTGCAGAAACCTGAAAAACAAACCTGCAAACTTGGGGTATTGCTGTGATTTGTGGTCGTCCCTCCTTTGGCTCCTTGCTCCCATTTTGGAGCACCTGCTTAGCGAAACCTCGTGTCCAGCCTGGAGTGGCTTTGGAGGGAGCTGTGGCACAGACTCCCTGGCACACACAGGCACTGGCTCTCTCTAAACTTACTGAGTGACATGTGCAAAATTGATCATTTCAAGAGCCTTTTGTATAACACAGAACTTCAAGCAGAGAACCCAAGGCATTTCCTTTCATCAACCTGGTTCTAATTTGATCAAAGCACGAAAAAATTCAACCCGCCTTATTTCCTGTCCAGTTCTTTTACACTTTACAGCACATTATATATCAGTCTCATAGCCCTGAATTTTAAGAAGCAACCAGTTATATAATTGGATCAACAGTTGCCAATCACTCCAGCACAGCACTGCATTATTACTAAGCTGACTATAATTTTGAAGCTCTTTTTTTATTATGCGTATGACTATATTATCACTGTATACATATTAGGACAGCTGAATGGGCCCCTCAAGGAAAATAAGGGTTCAAATAACATTGAGAGGGGAGATAGATGAACAGAATTGAGGAGTCACCCCTGTTACAACCGCGGTGCCTCATGGCACAGTTCCAGGAGAAAGGAAAAGAACAGTAGCCGTGTGCTGTCTGTGAATCCTGCCCACAAATCAGAAAATTGCAAGGCTGCTGAAGTGGGCCATCTTGCATGCTTAAGCAAATTAAAAATCAAATGTGTTTTCTGCTCTCAGATGTGATGGATCGCAGAGGAATTTTGCAGTATGTCAGCCTTTAAATCCAGTTCCTTCACTCTCGAGGCTCCCTCCCCACAGACACCTGCACGCAGGAGTTCAAAATAAAGCCACTCTGGCTTTGCAGTGCTCCTTCCTGGAGAGCTGGGCAGTTGTCATTTGTGTGTGCCAAAAGCATGCACTGCTTCATTTCAGTAGTTTTCACAATTATGTAAGATAGTTCAAAACATCAGGTAAATAGTATTATTTCCTCTCTCAGCCCAGGATGTCAGAGTTCTTTGAAAGACCTTGAATCTTGTCTTAGTAGTATCTCCTTAAATAAAAGGGAGTGACAGCCTGTTAGAAAACTCCATGTTTTATACCATTAATTTACAGATAAGCACTGTTAGTCAAATAAGCATTTAATTCCCAATAGCCTGAATGTTTCAGTACCTTGTAGCAAACAAATACATAGAATGTACACAATGGCAAACAAATTACAGAAATATTCCATCGAGTTGACATATGAACTCATAACCTCTTAGGTAAAGGTGAATGACTATTAATGTAATTTTGTCATTGTGAGGACCTCCCTCCTTTTTTGTTGTTCTATGCTATTCATTTGTATGCATTAGCTTGAAAGAATTAAACCTGTAAATCATAGCTTAGGCAATAATAATAATATAAAGAAAAAAATATGATTACTTCTGGTTTTGCCAGTCCAGACTGAGACATTTACCTGTTTCTCTTTTGGCTTTTTCTCTCTGATCATACGCACGCAGACATGAATATCTGTAGATGATTTTAGGTATAAATGTGCTTTGTAGGAATATATACATGTGTTTCCAATATAGACATTTTTAAAAGGGCATTGATTTCATACGTTTTGTATATCTGTAAGCACAGACAGAGAAAAGCATAGATGCATAAAAATGTAATGTCTCTCCTCAGCAATTGGATTCTGTGCCCTAAAGGACTTCACCAGGAAAAAACTCATGAGCAAAATGCAGTTTTAAGCGTGTTGATGTAATTAAAATTGCCCAGTAATTTTTGGACAAAGTGATAAAATTCAGGTGAGGGCGTGCCTGAATTTGGGAGTCTGGGTGGGGTTCAGTAAAAGATTATAATTTGACTTTTTTTGTTTTTCGTGTGGTGTTCAGTGTTCCCTTCATGTCGTATTTATTTAAACCTCAGATCAGAGTAGATGCCTGGCCCTTCACACCCCAGCCCCTTGTCCACAGGCTGATAAAACGAAGTAAGTGGCTTTTCACTTTTGCAGCCTGCTTTACAGTACTGTGTTTTTTCTTTAGCAATTCCTGCTGTGTTTTTAAGTAATGCAATAAAACCACTTAACCATCTACCTGTAGAAAACCGGTTGTTGCAGGAGGAGCGTGGTCATCTTCAGCTGCTGCTGTGTCCTTTAAAAATCCCCCCCAGCCCAGAGACAAAGCCAGCCCCGTGCAGCTGATGTGTGTGCAAGTGTGTGCATGCAAACGGAACTCAGTGTGTGTCTGTGCTACAAACACAGAAATTGTATCAGCCGAGAAACTCGCCCTCGTCCTCCCCCTCTGCCCATCCCTAGGATAATAGGAGAATTGAAATTCCCATTTCCAGACTCACTACAGATTAATATGGTTCAGCATAGATACTTATTTCTCTGATAGTTTCCCATGCATCTTCCCAGTGAAGTTGATAGAAATTACTCCAGCAGAATGCGTAAAGCAGATGTTATCCCATTAATTAGCTCTGGACCTGAGCAGGCTCAAGACTTTTCCATTTTCAGGCCGATAGGAATTGGTCCCAGTGAGCGTGCTCCATATCCACATTTAGTATCATCTCATAAACAGCACTGAAAACACAGCAGGCTCTTGATGAAGATACATTAGCTTATTTCTAATTTAAAGTTATGTTGCTTAACCTTAATGTAATTGGTCACTGGTGACCGACTGTTTGTATAGCGAGTTGATGACCAAAGAGCTGTAATAAATTATAAAACTTACTGCTTAAATAGAGGGAATGACTGCTCTGTTAAAAGCCTCGCTTGTAATAATGGTAAAATAATTACACCTCAAACGAAAGAGCCTTGGATCTGATAAAGCTACCAGAGTCTTTCAGATGAAGGTGTTTTCAGCCTGCTTTAAAGAACACGTAGAAAATATATATATTTTTTTCCCTCTCACTGTAGTTTCTTACATTGGCTGAATAGTCAACTTTCAAAGCTCAACCTAATATTGATTAAAAATAAATTGGTAAATCAAGATACTTTCTTTTTGAGGGGTTGTGGGGATTAAAGTAATTAACTAATTTCAGTGGTTAACAAGAAACAAAAGAAATTTGCACAAATAATTATATTCTGCACATCAATTCGAAGTCACTGCTAGACATGTGTTAGAGAAGAGTTGATTAGCTGGTAGAATAACCAGGATAATAATCAACTATGGAAGTAAGTAATTGACACAACTTTAATGTTTAATAATGAATAGCTTGCCAGGGGCAAGATTAAGGGAAATCTGCTTTCTGAGACCCACTTCAGACCTAAAATTTCTTAGGCCAAATATAGCAATTACTCGAGAATCCCGAACTGCTGCTGTGGTGCCGTAGCACGAGTAACAGGTGTAGTTAAATGGCAAGTGCTCGAGAGGCTGTGTGAAACCTGGTAGTTCCTGTGTGCTGAGATTTAATTTCCAGCCTTTTCCCTGCTGAAGACATAGAGGTTGATTTTCAAACTGCAGGAATGTAAGGAACACTTAGTCTTGCACGGCTGTTTTTCGTTTCTCCAAGCGGCGTCCTATTACCAACCAGTTCGTTAAATCAATAAGAGTCAGGGAAAAGTGTATGATTTCCTTGTCTCAGAAGAGATAATTTCTCTCTCTAAATATTTGCATTTAAAATTTGGGCTACCTCCAAATGCCCTAACTTCACAATAGAAAAAGTGAGTTTATTTTTTTTTTTTTAATCCTCGTATTTCAGTTCTTACAAGGATCTTCCAATAATTTAAACTATTTACAGTGCCTCAAAGATCATTATTTCCCCATGACTCCTCAGAGAAATATTGGAGCCACTCTATTTATTGCTGACCGGATTTACCTTTGAAGACTGGTTTACAAAATGGAGACATTAGGATGGGAAACTCATTATTTTTTTTTTTTACATTGCTCAGAATGGCAAGTTTTTGTGTTTGCTGTATTAGAGTAAACATTGCTGTAGCTACTCAGTTTGTTATGGAAACTTGAAAAGCAGATGCATTAAGGTATTTTGTTTTTAAAAACACACGGTTCTTTATAAGGAAAAATATAAATACTGTTTGGGGGCTTGTCAAGAATGTATATTTAAAAATAACACCCCCCCAAAGCAATGAATAAAGATGCTTTTTGGCATTCTAAATGGAGGCAGAGAATTGCTCCACCAATAGAAAAGCAGGTGGGGTAACACATCCTGATTCTTCTAATTGAGGCTGTAAAGAAAGATGAGAGATATGTGCACTGTTTGTGTCACAGTAGTTGTGATCTGTGAAAATAACTTCAGAGCAGCCTTTCCTAATATTAAAATGTCTCTGTTGCTGTTCAACTAAAAATCAATACAGCTCACAATTTTAATAAGGAACATGAATCTGAAAATGTGTTTAGTATCAGGTTATATAAACACACCCTAATGAGATACTATAAAATCCATCACATTAAAGGCTGGTTCCTACAAGGTATATTAGCTTAAAATGTTCAATATATTAGGTCAGTGTACAACGCTACACATAACAAAGCAGGTCTGTCAAGGCAAGATGCATGTTTTGCCCCTTAAAACTGTTATGTTTTGCACATTTTATAAGGTTCTTTGAATACATGAATAAGATAAGTTATTCCCATCTCTTTCTTAAGCAATCTCAGAAATGGCTGTGACCTGAAATTGGAAATCTTGTAAACACCCATCCGAAGAAAATGTGTGCAGCTCTGTCTTAAAGAGATGGTACATGTTTAATTATCCCAACTTCTTCTAGGAGAATACTATTAACATACACATTAGCATCGTCCCATTGGTTCCTCCTGCTGCTCCACCTTAGGGGCAGCAATAGGAGCTAATCTTATTGCTCCCATGCGCATAATAATGAAATTTTGTCTTGTCTCTAAGGCGGTGTTCTTTGGTCTAAAGTACAGCGGGAAACGTGGCTTTTTTTAGAAAATTTCCTGACCAACTCATTTAAAAAGATTTGAAAAATTAAAATTCTTCCTGTGTGAATGCCAGAGCCCGCAGAATGCGTTGCTTTGACTTGCGAATCAAAATTAAGCAATTGTGCAAATAAATTGCTCTGTATTCACATATGGAATACAGTGTACTGGGGCTGTGGGTGTATTCAGCTCTTTGAAAAACTGGAAGCCGTGGATTTTATGTTATTTTATCCTGCAGTGTCCATATAGGCTATTCTCAAAGAATAACGTAAGAACAAACAAAAAGAGATGGGTTTAATATAAAATACCTTTGCCTTTGCCTTTTCCTAGCAGTGTTCTACAGACTATAATGGGGAGAGGAATAAAAAAACACAGGCAAAAAAATACATGTGAATTCAAGGCTACTGAATTAAGGGAGGTTGTACCAACATTTCCCCCACTGTACATTATTTGTATTCAAGGTTTTTGAAATGACATTGTAATCTGATGATGCACCAGCCTATTATATTGTCTAGCAGGACAAATATCCTTGCGTTTTCTCTGTAGAACTAACACAATTTTTCCATGTCAGAGGTGCATAATATCCTGGCGGTCATAAGGAATGATGCTATTAATCCTCTTGGGCAATCTCCAGGTCTGATTATTAGGGAAATAAATTTGCATGCTGCATATGAGCTAGGTGAATCACCGAGAGCACAAATTATATTTCCTGACAGCAAGTTAGAGAATGGAGCCACATCGCTTTTTTATCTTTTTTTTTTTCCTCTGAAAGCTATAGAATTTCAATTCATTACATGAGATTGGTTAGAATTCAAGTCTCTTTTTAAGTTGATATTAAGTTGAGTCTGTTATCTCTGTGAAGGCTAGTAGGTTCCCCTGAGTATCCACCTAATCACTACTTAAAAAAATCAAAACGTATAGTTAGTGTCATGATTTAGGTACCAGAGCCACTTTATTTATCAGTGCAGAGTGAGATAATTTCAATTTGAGGCTCTGTAGCCCTCATGAATTTAACCATTTTGAAAGCTTTTTTCCCTCTCTCTCTTTTTCTCTCTCTGCCCCTTTCCCCACCTCTCCCCCCGCCCTTAGTGTGCATATTGTAATAATGGTTATTCTGGGCACCTGTTTCGCTGTGCTCTGTGCATTTCTCAGGCTGCTTTATCTATCACATCGTATGTATTTCCTTGTATGTTTTGAAAGGTTTTTGGTGAAATGCTGTTTGGACTTCAGTTAAGAAAATTTGGCTGTGTTCTCTGTGCCAAGAGTACTGCCAGGCATTTCTGCTTTTCATATCAATGATGAATGTATTTTTATTATTTTTACCTTTTGGCATCTGAGCAACCTTTTTGCATTATTAAATCTGAACAGGGAGAATGATAGCAAATGAGAGAAGAATAAATGGCTTTATATCCTGATGTATTAATTAAGCAGACATTTATTATAATCACAGTTTTATAGATGTTGTAAAAAGGTATTTTTTCTTCTGCGGTATACATCCATGTATGGTAACTTTTGTGAGCCTTTTTTGGAAATGTCCAGGTTTCCTAGATTTCTCTCTGAAATGGGGATCACTGGTGCTGCACTATACATGCAGACAACGAGCACAAACAAGCCCTGGAGTAGTGAATGTAGATGGATTCAGCTTGGAATTGAGTGAGGAATGCCTGGACTGAAGGTGGGCTATAAATCCATATGGATCAGGTGCAGCCTGGAGTTTGGGGGACTCTGAAGTGCCTCTTGCTCCTCACTGGAGCTGAGCCAAGCTTGAAGACAGAGAGAACCCCTGCACTGGTCAGAGCTGTGGGTGTGATTGAAACAACACGAGCCAGGTAATGTGTCTGATAATGCCAAATCTGAAGTGTTCTTAATCATTTACTTATTCATGAAGTGCAAGCAGCAGCACTGGGAGGAAAGGGATATATCTCTGACTCAGATTTCATGTGTTGCCAAATATACAGCAAAGGAAGCACTTTCAATCATCTTACATGAAACCTATTTAGGATGTGTCTATTCTCTCATCCGTTGGGTTTCTTTAGGCTTCCTGAGCATAGCTGGTACCATTTCTTTCCAGAACAAAGGTCCTTTTGTTTGTTTTCTTTTTGTTTGTTTTATTAATTTTCTGCTCAGCGTTTGGGCTGTGCTGCTTCACAGACAGGAAGTATTTCCCACATTTAGGAAAAGGAAATAGCCTTTGGAGAAAATTCAAAGCAAGTCCATTGGGGAGTGACTTGCCTGTTCAGAGTGTTATTTCCTATTCCTGAATAGAAGCATCAGACTTATTTTTGGCATCAAATAGCAGTGCTGCTATAAACACTGGCCTCTTTAATTCCCATTTTGCAGTGGACATTTATACTGGTAACAGAGAGTGTTTGTTGCTCTCCTGAAATGGGGATGGGTGATAAAAGAAGGAAAATTTTAACAAAACTGCAAAATTGCCTCTCTCCTGTTGTCTGTGACCTAGACAAGGTCTCTCTGATGCTGCTGAGCCCCAGCAAGGAAAATAAGGGGCCTATTTAAACATGAGTTGTCTGTGATTTTGGAAGTTGTCAGCCTGGTATCCACCAGATCCATGACAGTTCCTGTCACAGGGGTGCCTTTCCTCCCTCTGCAGCGGAGATGGAGGCCAGTAGGAGAATGAGGGGTGTTTTAATGAGCACTCCTTTTGGAGTGGGGCAGGAACATAAGGCCATCTATGTCTTTATAAATTGTAGTAAATAGATAAGATCAGCTGGTGATAACACAGAGAGAAGGGAGTATAAGGATGCCCAGTCTGGCTGCTTCTCTCCAGCAGTAAATTCCAAATAGTGTGTGGATAATGACTGGCAGAAAGGGCAGGGTAGGGAGAGTCAAGAACTAACCAGAGGATGGCAGCTAGTAAAGCTTTTATTTCAAACTTTATCTGCCGCTGCCCCTCATCATCACACGGTGAAAATACTCTCCTGAAAATAGAATGAATGAGTTTTGAACTTGAATAGACAGAAAGAAAAAAAAAAATCAAATTGAAGAGATTAAAAACAGTAGTTTCTCTAGAAAGAAAAGAAAGAAGTGTGTCTCCCCAGGTTTCCTTTGGATTTCTCCTTGTCTATTAATGTCCATGGTCTGTCTGAACCTTGCATCTGGCAGATCTCTGCCAGCACACAAGGGAAACCTGCTTAAAGCAATTGTGCCTGTGTGTTGGGTGCTGTCACACAGCCATGTGTGCCAGTGCATCAGGATTTAGCAGGGCAGCCTCCTCTGCTGCCATTTCAAAAACACAACTACATCAGAGTATTTTGGCAACTGGAGCTTTCACTTTCATTATGGAGAGCATTTCCTGCAGGTTCACAAGCTTAATGCAAATATGTCTAAAGCAAAGCATGTACAGTGCTTAGGAACATGAGCAACCTTTGTAACCTGGGGAACTGTACCTGGAAATCAGCTGCTTTGGCTGAGGAAAACAACTGCACTGCCTGCACTTGTGTTGTCCCTTAAACTTGTAGTTGTCAGTCTGCAGCTGCTGCTATTTTGAGTTTAGCAGGAGGAGAAGTCAGAGAACACTCTAAAACCCAGAAACATGGATGTAGCCCCTCGTCTGGTTTCTTATTGTGAGTTTGAATAGATGAGGACTTGTGAGGCCTCGAAGGAGCCAGTTCTGGCAGCCACTTCTGGGATGTGAACAGAAGAGGCTGGCACACACAGCACTGCATCTGCCTTGCTCGTGGAGGCATCCTAAGAAGGAAAGTGCAAGGGAGGGCAAAAGTCCTGAACCAACCCCAAGCAAGCCACAAAAGCCCTGAACTCGGAATATGCCCCCCGGCTTGGATGTGCCAGGGAAAGGCTTCCTGTGTCTGTGCCCCATGTGTGGCTGAAGGCTCTGCCTGGCATCCTGGGCGGCCACTGTGTGCCATCAGCTTCTGTTCAGTGACTTGTCAGAGCAGAGAAGGAATTTCACATGGCCTGAAAAACTGACAGAACGGTTCACCTTTCGGGGAAATATAATATTTTCTGATAAGGAGCTTATGTTAGTTTTCTTAGCAAATAGCCTGAAAGCATTTCTGTCTGTGGCATTTCTAGATGTGATAAGTTGAAGGAAACATCCTTGACCATGACTTAACAAAACAGGCCATTTGTTTCATGGGGTAGCTGTTTCCAGAAATGTAAATAAATGGCAACTTAAGGATGATATAAAATAAACGATCACAGAGACAGCCCAGAGCCGCATTGTTTCAGAAAACACAAGGCACTATTTATGGAGCTGTAAACAGAGGAGTGTGTTTGTTATTGCACTTGGAATTAAATCAGAAAGCCAGAAAGCTGAAGTTTTGGGAAAGATCAGCCCACATTTTAGCAGTTCTTTGGTGGGGTTACTGCTCATGCTGCGTGTTTGTTTTGAACTGAGTCAGCCTGGTTTGTAAGGGCAGTGGGCCTGGCTTGCAGGGCCTAATTCTGCCATTTATTTTGCCACCTCCTTGACGTGAGTGAAGCTGAAGGGGAGATGGTGAGCACAGCTGGGGGCAGAACATGTGCAGATTTCATGTTGTGTCCGAGTCTCAAATATTTGAAGAGTGTAAATTGAGAGCCAAGGGTGTCTCTGGAGAGGCAGGTCCTGGTCAGAGCCCTGCAGCCCAACCTTTGTGACCTTTCCTGCAGCTGCCCCGGCTCACGGGCATATCCTGAGCCAAACCTGGCAGGATAAACAGAATTCAAACCTGATTTTGACCTGTGACTATTCTGGGGTGGATTTAGATGTTTTTGTTCTGGGCAGTACCTAGCTTTTTAAGAGAGACCCCCAATTAAACAGCATTATTGGTAATCCTGTGCCACATGGTTTGAAACTACCCTACTCTTATTAACGATCTTGGTAATTATTAGAAAAGTATTTTTGCAAGTCTCACCTGTACCATATGTGCCTCTCTCAAGGAAACATGTTTGGCTCATCTAATACAGTGTTATAAACTGCCTTACACACCCTTTAAATCGAAAATGCCTTTCCCCCCACTGTTTTACTGGTATTCCTCAACTATTACACCACATTTAAAAATGAATTGTGTGCAATGACATTAGAGAAGGGGGTTAGGCTTTCTGAGCCGCTACCAGTGACATATGACTGTAGTGACAGACAGTCAGCAGTATTCAAACTGAATTAATCTGAAAAAGCAGCAGACTTCAATGTGGAGTTGAGGAGGAGGCTGAGCAGCTACATATTTACAAAAGGGATGTCACTGAACCGTCTTTCTACCCAGGGATAGCCTATGGCTACTTAATACTTTTAAACCAGTAGTGGAAGGATTAAATACACCTGAAGTCAGGTCTTTGAGGCCATTTCCCTCTTGTGCTTTCTTTTCCTTACTTGAGTTGCACCTCAGCAGCTATTTTTTTGAAGCACTGTGAGAAAGGGTGGGTGTTCTGATACCTTTTATTAGAATTGCACAGAAGTAGGAGAATCCTCACAGAGATGCAGGCTCCTTTTTCTGTTGCCTTTGAAAAGTTAAGACATGTGAGGTTACACAAGACACAGACACTGCAGTGGAGGAGGAGGGATATGGTAATAAAGGTGATAGTGATACCTTAATTTAACAAATACGCAGTGCTAATTATGTAAACATTTGAGGACTCTAAAATCTTCTCATCATGTGTGTCACACAATTGAAATATTTTACAGCCTAATTCGAGATTATACAGTAATAATGTTATTTTATATTGGCTAGTTGACAAGCATAGGCCAGGGCTGTCTATCAAACAAAACTGTTGTGCCAGATTGTATCTTGGCGATAAGCACAAAAGCAGAGCAAGTCAAATTCTGTTTACATATTAATCATTGAATCAGATTTAGGTCTGTACCACAGACATCGCCTTAACTGGTGGCTGTAGAGGGAAAAAAAATCTGTTTGTACTTGGGTGAGCCATGTATTGAACAAAGTGATTTCTACAGAAAGCTGCTACAGAGCTCCAGATCCCATTTTGCAAATATACCCAAGGAGATCAGGGTGCATTCAGAGGGATTTAGGTGGCAATAGCTTTTCTCTTTTATAATTAATACACTTTTTTCCCTCTTTCTGCTCACAGAAGTTGGGATAGATGCATTGAAATTCTGACACCTCAGCTGATTACAGAGCTTTGTTTGTACTTTTGTGTTAACAGGATGCTCTCATGTGCTAAACAAAGTGAGCATGGTAAACAAATTGGAAAACCTGGACAAACTTGGTAGCATAAAGTAGAAAACACTGTTTTCCCCCACTCTGGAATCTACCCTCCACTTGGTAGTGTTTTGCTCTCAGTCTCTCAGTGTCATATCCAAACTTTTCCTCCCCTTGCCACCCTGGCAAACAGCACTGTTCCCAAAATCTGAGTCTAAAATCCTGGCCTTGGTGAAGACAGTGGAGGTGCCAACTTCAGATTGGTGCTAAGGAGTGTTGCTTTATAGATGTGCCTGGTGAGACTGAACTGTCAGTCTATCCAGCCCTAAATCCAGCTTTTGGGAATACTCTGTACCAAATTGCTCAAGGGAAGACACAGACGTTTTTTATTGCCCAAAGAGGATGTTTCTCTCCAACCTCCATCAGCCCGTGGTTCATTTCTGTCACAAAGCATTAGGGGTTTCAGCCTTTCTAAGATATTTATCTTAATCCTGGCTGGGATGTCCTCATTATTCACATAAGCGACTAAATTAAACTATTTTATATCGTATTAAGCCCTCAGCCAGAAGGATATCTTGTGGCAATCAGTTCCATAGGTTAATTATGAACTGTGTAAAATAATATTTTCCATTATTGGTTTTTAAAGATGTTGTTTTTCAGTGTTGTTGCGTTAGGAGGAGACGACACTAGGACCAGGCAATT
The DNA here is from genome assembly GCA_013398175.1 of Climacteris rufus. Taxonomy (NCBI): domain Eukaryota; kingdom Metazoa; phylum Chordata; class Aves; order Passeriformes; family Climacteridae; genus Climacteris; species Climacteris rufus. The sequence goes on from VZRZ01001325.1 coordinate 1,032,104, forward strand.
GATCTCTCTAACTTTCATTAACTCTCTCATGCCCCCTTTTTATTTGTCTTCAATAAACTAAGCAGCCCCAATCTTTACAGTCCTTTCTTCTGCCACTAATCATCTTTTTTGCCCCTTCCTATTTTGGCTTTATGGGTTTTATGGGTGAATTGAGTGTACCTTGGTACAGCATTTCAGATACACTATCCAGATATTCAGTGGTGTGGTAGCTCAGTATTAATTCCCATCTTTATGCAGCCCAACAACATATTTACTTTTTTGACTGCTGCTTCCAATTCTTCAGCTTTCTCTTCGAGTTGTCCAAAGTGGCACATGTTTTCTCCTCCCTCTCTTTTTCCCGACTGGTTACTTAATTCACAACCTAGCCTTGTGCATGAGTTTTGAAAATTACTCATTCAAATATGCATTACCTTGCATTTGTGAACAGTGGATTTCATCTGTCTTCATGCTGCGCATCTGTCTAGCTTTTCTAATCTTTTGTAATCATGAGTAACTTAAATATTGTTGCGCCCTGTGCAAATTTTGTCACCTTCCCCTCTCTTTTCCCGAACGCTAATGAATATATTAAACATCCCTTGTCCTAATACTGACTGCTGAAGCACTTCATGGTGAGCCTTTTAGCAAGCTAGCAATCAACAATTTATTTCTACCCTTTTGTTTCCGTCTCTGGCTGTCTTTGTTTAACATACAGATTTATTTTCAAAGTGCTGCTATTTCCAAGTGTTCTGCTGAGAGCCCTCCCAGGGGGTGTGGGAACAAATGCCCGAGTCTGACCTCGGATGTCCAGTGATAGCCAGCACTGATGCTCTAACACAGCACTCACGGGTCTGTTGAGGCTATGAATGTGTCAGCTCTGGTGTAGAGGAGTAGGCTTGATTAGGAAAAGAGGTGTAGGTACTGGCAGGTTTGACAGCCTTACTCACATCCCCACCTCCAAAATAAAAACAGAGGAGAGAGATTGATTCATACAACTCACTGAAAAGAGACTTCCCCCCCACACCTTTTCAGTCTAAACTGTATCTTTCAAAACAGAGCTGCTGCCCAGCCAGGGTAAGTGGATATATAGCATGAGGCTCCTTGCCTGAGGCTGATGGTTTGCACTGAGTTTCCAGGAGCAAAAAACCAGCCAGTCCTGCTCCCAGAACTGTTATTTGAGTTCCCTTTCAGCCAGTTGGTCGCCACCTTTTACCAGAGGCAGTTGACAAACCCATGGTGCTGCCTGCAGCTAAGTGCAAAGTGTTTGGTGCTGCAATGTGAATTATTATCATCACAACCACCACCACGGGCTCAGATTTGAATGTTGCTGGAACATGGAAAACAATGGTCAGGCCCTGCTTGGTTCTTCTCACAGGGTGTTAATGACCTGGGTTTGGTTTTGTCTTTTTGCACCCTTACTGTAACTTTAATGGGCTGTTGTTTGTTCCAGTTACTGAAATTAGTTCTCTTATGGCTCTTCTGTCAGACAGAGACATGTTCAGTTTCTGGGTGGGGAATTGAGGCATGGAGAGGCTTTGCTCACAGAAGAGTCCTGTGGCAGGCACAGCAGCAGGTGGAATCCCTCTCTCCCCACTCCTAGGGAGGACCTGTTCTTTAGCTTTGGTTTTCCCAGCAGGAATTCCAAGATTATCGTGCCAGGTCCGATGGGCAAGGATGTGTCGGTTTTCATTGCTCCGGTTGTTCCTGGCCATCCTCCCTCTCCCTGCTCTCTTCCCCGCGTGGGCTCCGCTTCCTACCCTTGCTCCATTGTGTGCTTGAGTGGTGCCTCATACCTTAAAGCTGTTATTTTCGAGTTTTAATAACATTTTGCAACTCATTTCCTGTTTCTTAGCTGACAGCCGTTCCAAAAGTAATCTTTGGCAGGTACTAATTTGGGTGATGACCACTTGATCTACATTTTTGGTGGGTAATTACTGAGTCAGAAGTGAGCAAATTTGATATCCCCTGACAGTCAGTAAGGCAGGCATTTTTACTACCCGCTCATTAGAGATTCACTGGTAGTGAAGTGCCCTGAATTTTGTTAGTTCTCCCAGACACAAGAAAAATCTGTCTGCTAAGTACCAGAAGTTACTACTTATATTTATTTTGTCACACTTGCGTGGTCCAAAATACATTGGCACTTTGAACCACCACCTTTTTTATGGCAAGGTGCTTTGGTACAGTGAAAACACCATGGGATCAAAATTCCTATGGCTTCTGAAGCTGGGCACAGTCCTGTGTCCTGCAGGAAATCTCTTCCACAGACATGTTTTACAGTGATAAGTGAACCTCAGAAGATTTGGAGGTCTGATTTGGAAAGTTCACAAACTGATGCCAAGTCCCTCCAAACTACTGGAGCCAGATTCCCTGGTTTGCTCTGGCAGCTTTGCCTCGCTCTGGTGATACAAAGCAGCTGCAAATCCCCTCGTGCTGCCCAGCTCAGCGAGGTTTGTGGTGCCTCACATTGCCAGAGCACACCAGTGAGCCTTGCCCTCCGAATTCCTTGTGTACATGGAATTGGGCTGGATATCTCCTGAGAAAAGGGGGCCAGTCTGAGATTATCAGCACAGCTTGCTTCCTTGCATTACTTTGGCACCAGGCTCTGCTTCCCGCAAGACCTTGTGCAAAAGCGAGCAAAAAGAAAACATAATGTGGGAAGAAATAGCCAGACTTCTTTTCAAATGTCAGAGAGATTCAGATTTATTTTGAGTTCTAGAAGAAATGTGGGAAAGGGATATTTGCCAGATTCTTGGCCTCCCCATCTGGCTTCTATGAACTACCTTTTTATTCCTCCTTTCCCCATAAGTTTTCCCAAATCATGGAGCTCAAGTCCCCACAGCAACTCCCCCGAGAACCAGCTTAAGTAGGTTGAGAATCTAAATAAAACCTGATCGTTGTTTTTGAACCAAGAAGCAGCTGGTACAGTGCCTAGTTTTTCCATTTTCCTTCCAAAATATCTAAAGATATCCAAGTTATTTTGAATGTGACAGGGTACCTGAACCAATACTTTTCCTGGAACACTCAATAAAGCCTTCTCTGCCTCCATCCTTTACATCTCATTCCACAGTGAACCCTTCTGTGTTTGTAGATCATCATTCCCTTGGACTTTTTCCTGACTCTTTGTTCACACTCAGCTCTCTATCCCTTTTGGTTATGCCTTACCACGTGGAGTCAGTGCTTGTAGGATCATTGCTTTGGTGACAGCATTCAGGATGGTTTTCTTGGTGTTTCAGGTTTCTTTTGAGCAATATTGATTAAATACATTTAGTCTCTTAATGTGGTTTAAATACGTAGGGTGTGTTGTTCAGTCCCTCCACAGAGAGGCCGAAAAAATCAGTTCCCGAGAATTCCACCAGAATTCATTAGGGTTTTGATGAATTGCAAGTGCTAAGGAATTGTCTCCCAGGACTTGGAAATTAGTCAGTATGGATGGGTACAGATGTCAAATCACCTAAAGAGAATAAACCCGAAAAATACTGAGAGAATTGTCTGCTCCACAAGTCTGGAGAAATGGTTTAAAAAGGAAAAGAAAATCCCTGCAAGAAGGGATTGGGCATCCCAGCAATGTGGCTGTACTTTCTTGTTCTTCTGAAGTGCTGTCCGAGGTGGTGTGTGCATGCAAAATTAGCAGGGAGAACATTGATTTTAGTCTCTGAATTTGATTTCAAGGTTTGGATTGATTCAGTCTAAATACATCGAGTTTGAAAGAGATCCAGCCATTTATTTCAAAGTGGCATTTAAAATAAATATTGCTCTATATTAATCTAGTGAATAGTATTGTAAGTGCTGCAGTTTATGCTTATTACACTTATTGAACAGGTTCCAATATCTCCTATAGAATAAATGGTGGAAATAGGAAAAAATTCTTTTGATTCTTCAAAACTGTATCAATCACTTCCTGCACCAAACATCCTGTCAATACTGGAGGAAAACCATGCACAAATCTATATAATTGGCAGCGTGATTATCTTTTCAGTTGTGAAAACTGTGTATGTATCCTTTGTTTTCCCATGGAAACAAACATCCAAATTTCCTCCTGTGTGGAGCAGGGCATTCTCAAGTTATGTGGCACGTGCAAATGAACATATCCAAGCAGTCTACCTCTCTTCAAAAGAGACAATTAAGGTATTATATTCTGTAAAACTACAATGGTTCATAATGCTGCAGCTCCCCAGATTTAAAATCCAGATCCAGATTTCTTCCCTCAATGAGTTTAGCAGCAGCCTGGTCTGGTTTTTTGGTGTTAGTCTGTCATTCTGAAGCTTTGAGGATGTTTGGATGTGAGGTTTTGGTTTGATTGGTTTTTTCCCCACCACAAGGCCAGAGCCATTGCCTATTTACATTTGGGATTTTGTTTTTGAACCTAAAATTGGATTTCAAACGCCAAATTCAAGATTTGATTTAAAGCACTGATGTTGCCAATCACAGAAATAATTGCCAAATGTAACACTGATCCAGGATTAATATTGTATCCTGGCCACTGTATAATTCCACAGGTTCTTATATCTTCTTCAGATCCATTGGAAAACTGCTCTTGATGCTACAGGTTTGATTATATGGTCTTTTGTAGGAAAAAAAAAGAAAAGGCATGAGAAATAAGCGTTTGCAAAAGGAAGAACAAAAGGAAAAGACAGTGTCAGATAACAACAGCATCACCTGGGTGTTCTTTGTGGACTGGCAGATTTGTTTCCCAACTGATATTTGGAAGAGAGGAGTTATTCTAGGGGTAGCAAAAATTGCCTATCCAGAAAACCTCTGCTAAATTCATCCTTTTTGCAGTTTGGGAGTTGGCGTTTTCTCACTGTATCTTCACATGCTTCAGCACCTCTGGCTTTAGGGAGAGGACCACTCAAGTAATGTGGTTTTTCTGACCTGTCAGAATAAGAAAGTCCTGAAGAACTCACTCCTGAAAGGTTATCTGAAAGGAACTAAGCCTTTTTTGAGGTTCAACCAACTTGCATCATCATTTAAATCTGGTTGATGCTAATAACGGTGCATGTAACACTCTAATCTCTTCTTGTTGTGCCTATACAGTGCAAAGGGAGAAGGAATCTTAAAAAGCAAGGAAATATCACATATAACTCTTCTGCTTTTATTTGCTGTGATACTAATTCAATGTGTTTACTAAACCAACAAGATAAAAAGGTTTCCCAAACAAAACTTTCATATAATTCAGTCTCAAGTTGTTGTGAAATTTTCTTTTTTTTTCTTTTGTATTTACCTTCCCTACATTTGTCTTTACTAGAATAACTCTGAAACAGCTTCCACCATCCTATCCTAAAAGCTGTAATTTCATTGTGTTATCCTTTCCCCCTTTGTTGCCTTGTACAGTTATCCAATATGCAGGAAGGCATTTAAACACTCACTTGATTCCATGAAGTCAATGAGACTCAAACATGTGCCTGCTGAATTAGGGCACTGATTTGCATCATAAATCCATCACCCTCACTGAGGCTCATCACTGGCAGCTCTTACAAACTTTGTCACTCACCCTCTGCTGCCCGGAGAACCTGCAGAGGTTCTTCTCTCTGCTGACCCACCCTCACAGGAGGGAACAAACCAGGCCCTACAGCTTTTCCCCTGTTTACACAAGTTACAAGAAGATTATTCAAAGCTCTCAGCCAGGTTACATAACCCATAAAAGTATGAATGATTTACCAATATTTAACAAGGAAAAAACTAATTATGTCGCTCCTGTCACAATGAGGGCAGGCTCAGAAATGGTATAATCAATATGGGAATGTTCACTGTAACGCAGTCTGTCAGCTTTTTAACCAACCAAAAAACTCTAGTGAGTCTATAAACAGAATTGACCCCCTCTCTGCTGAATCCTGTCTGTGCCAGCAATATTTGCCTCATTATGTTCCATATTAGCAGTTGTCTGTCATGTGGTCTTTTGAAAACTCTTACTAAAGAAACGTCTATTTTGCAACTGAGTGAACTACCTCCAAGTGTGGGAGCTAGAAAGGACCCATGGAAAACAGTCAGAATTTTAGCCAATTCCCAGAAAGCTAAATTCAATTTTGGGCCCCAAATGAGTCTTAGGAGTTCGTGGGGACATGACTGGTGACAAATCACCCACAGTTAAGGTGAAGGATATGTTTGATGTTTTTCTAGCCTAGGCTTGTGTTTCACCTTTGCATTATTGCTACCTGCTAGCTATGATTATTTTGGCTATATATTTATATCCCTGTATGTTTGTATATAGCATATATTCTATTTTGGGCTAATCATCTCTCAAGGGGAGTAGATTTTCTCCAAAAGGGTCTGTCAGCAGCAGCTTGGTGGTGTTGGGTGTCATGGCTCCTGGGTGCACAGAAATGGAAGTTTGAGCCCTTTCTGTCCAACAGAAACTACTGAAATCTGACTACAACACATAGTGCAGGAAATTGTTTTCTTATGAGGTGCATATGTTTTAAAAGAAGCAACATTGCCATGTATTTTACATGGGTTATTAAATAACTGTATAAATTTAATGATTCAGATGTTTTGCATTATAACCTGGCATCTCAGGAGGCATGAAAATAGCACAGTAGGAAAATGTCATTGCATACTTCATAGGCAGAGCTGTTAACAAATGGAAATCCTTTTATAACTATAGAAGAGATCCATCTTTAGTCCCCTGCCTGTCTCAACCTTCCACTGGTCTTCTGATGTGAATAAACTGTGACTAACGTGCAATAGTAACGAGGCTGTTGGAACTGCCAGAAGTCTTTACTTACTTAGAGAGAAGAAAATATCTCTAGTTTGCAATTATTATCAGTGCATGCAAATGGCAAGAACCCTGTTTTGGCATTCACCTCAGGGAGCAGAGGGAGCAGATCACCATAATCTGATCTCTTGAAAAATGGGTACTTTCTAACCTGGGAAGTTTAAGCACAGATCATCAATATTTCTGTACATAAAGTGCTGGGTGGGTATTGCTCCCCTTGATTTGTTGTTTGTTAGACTAGTTTTGGTTGGTTACAGCATTATACATTGTAGTAACTTTATTTATTGCCACTGTCACAACAAAGCAAAGCTGCTATTATGTTATAACAAACTAAAGCTACATTTCTAAAACATCACATCTACCCAAACTACAGTGCTGTAACACCTAATTTACAGTTTATTCCAATCACATGGACACTGGAAGCATAAAATAATAACAAAAAAAAAAAAATTTCATTGGCTCATCCCAGCAGAAGTCCTCTCTGGTGTGGCTGTTCATCATGCAGGAAGGCAAGACAAATACATTGTCCATGGTAATATTTGTGCACAAAAGCACAAATATTGTTGCAGTCAAACGCCCTGCGAGGCCCCAGCCAGGCAATGGCTCAGCCAGGGCCACAGACATAGAGTGGAAAGAACTGCAGATAAAACACAGCTCTGTGTGCCACAGAGTGCAGGGACAGGGCCTGGGGAAGGATGAACCTTAGGGAAATACTTGTGGAGAAATAGTCCAGTGCTCAGAGGGTTCTGGGAGGTACTCTCCACTCTGGTCTTTCTCTAGTGCTAAAGCAACTACAGTTGCAGTTTCCCATAAGAAATTGGTGTCAGCTGGAGCTGTTGAGAAGGTTGTTCAGCTGGGATGTTACTGGTGAATCTTTGTCCTGGGTGCAGCTGCTGCTGTCCCATTTTACCATGGTCTTTTTCCATGCTCCTGCACCTCGGCCTGATCTTGTAGCATTCACAGGCATTTGAAAGGGAGCTGTTGGACAATATGTTTTGGTGTGGTAAAATGTTGGTCTGTGTCTGGAAGAGTTGGCAAGAGGAGCTTGACAAATAATTTGCAGTTAATAGCTTACTTGATTTTTTTTTTCCCCCTTTACTTTTTGGCAGATAGTTCTGCAGACTCATAAATTTGCTGTAAATAACTCCTAAGAGCAGGAAGCACTACAGCAGTTCTTAAGAAAGTCAGAGTAGCAAAAGAATGTGACAAATTCAGTAGCTGAGCCATCAGGATACAGAGAGCAGGTATCAAGCTGTGCCATATGTACAGTCACGGTTGGCTTGGAAAGTCTCCTCTCGTAAAACCAAATTGTTCCACTAGGAAGTGAAGCCAGGAGCCTTTTGCCTACAAAATTAAATTGTTCTTTTTTCCCAAACCAATTGCACTTTTTTTTTTGTTTTGTTTAATGAAACACCAGACAGAATCTCATTTTTCTCCTCCAGCTCTACCTGTCTTTTTCCTCTTATTTCACCCCTCCCCTGCCCTCTTTCCACCTCGGGGCGAATGGAAAATCTCATCTTCTTTTTGGGCTATTTATCTTTTCCTTTCCAAAACAGCCTCCTCTAACCCTGGCTGTCTTCTGCCAATATGAAGTTGGACAAGTAAAGAGAAATGGCCAGGGGACCCGGAGGGAGGCTGAGGGCTGGAGCTGCTGAACAGTAACCGGGTTGTTCCCTGACTGACGGAGTCGAGTCCGGCTGAACTCGCTCTGGGAGAAATAGCTCAGGCAGGCAAGAGATGAGATCCTTCATTTCCCCGAGATTATGCATTTAGATTGATGACTGAACTAAGCAGTGTCTGAGGAGATAGGCCTGCTTATTGTAAAGCAGCAGAAATTGAGGAGTCATCCACACAGAAAACTCCCTCCTTTAAATCTGAACCTCTCTGAGGCTGAAGGTGGGGTCATGTTTTGACATTTTCCTCTTCAGCATCGTTCTCCTGGGCATTCAAGTCTCCAGCTATGTGGAAGGCAGTGTTGATAGTAAGGAATTGGTGGCTTTGCTTGGTTTTAATACACCATTTAGATTGCTCAGAAATGGTGAAGAAGAACCCATTGCCTGCTATTGTAGGAGAAGAACTATTTTGCTAATGGCAAAATCTCAGACCCAATCCTCTAAGGTTCCTGCTGTGCAATGCCTGTCAGGTGTTCTCCAGCAGGAATTGAACAATCCCAGCAGCTTCAAGGATAACAAGACAACATCTTTCTATGGTTTTCTGCACAATTATGGAATAAAGTTAGGTTCAATAGTGTAATATGGTCTTATAATGTCCCTTATGATGAGAATGCTTTCACTGGAATGCAATTTACTTGGAAGACTGTAAGGGAAGTGAATTTGGTTTAGGTGTGTTGCTGTTGCATATCCATTCACTGGCTTCAATACCGAGAATTTTGACTGCAAATCATGAAAATGCTTGAGAGAGAGCTCTGGCCTTACAATGAGAGACAAGCTCAGTGCAGAATAAGGATCTGTAAAAATCAGCACAGCTGTTATTTCCTATTCTTAATATGAGGAAAAAGCAGCAACCACTCCAAAGGCAGCATGTGCCACTTGTCCTCTGGGGCATATTCCCTGTACACCTGGTGGTACTGGAGCTCCAGGGGTTTGAAATCCACTCTTTCTGCCTGAAATCAGAGGGAAGGAATTTCCTTTTTCTCATTAGTTGGTTGGAACATGGTGCTTATAATGCCAAGGATGCACATTCAACCCCGATATGGGCTGTTTGCTTAAGACCTGGACTTGGTCCCTGTGGGTCCCTCCCAGCTCAGAATATTCTGTGATTCTCCCAGGTGTCTGCAGACCCTCCACGTTCATTCTGGTGCTACACTGGGTGCACTGGAGAACGTACTCAAGGGGGCAGCCCTTCACCACACAAATGTGCCATTTGGGGGCTGTTCCTAGGGCAGCAGCAGGTTTGGGAAGGGGGAACTGGCAGAGCCCAAAGTGGAAGGTTGTTTTCTCAATGAAAGTTGCTGAACATGGAGAAAAGAAGAGAATTAGGGCGCCACACAAGCAAAAAAGAATGGTGTAGACAAGTACAAACCAAGGTTTGTAGATAGTTTAGTGGAAGTTGGGGTTGGTCTGCTCTGACCACGTGAGGGTGCAGGCTGGAATGCCTTTTTCCACTCTCCAACGTATTTCATGGTACTGGTAAGCAAAAGTGAGTCACGTGCAGAGGCAGAACCCAGTCAGAAATGCTTTCACTCTAAGTAGCCTGCCATAAAGGAGTTCTGCCATCCTGACCTGTGCCTTGACCAAATTCCCTGCCTGTGAGTGCACTGTCAATGAGCAGCAAGTCTGGCCCTCAGGCTCACCCTGCCCCTCACATGTGGTCACTCGAATCAATGACCAGCGGTGTCCAGGCATTGAGAGTTCTCTGTCTATTCCCCATGTCTTGTAGCAGGCATAGAAAAAAGTCTAAATATTCATAATTGCTAAAAGCCATCAAGGAAAACTGGCATGTGTTACTGATAGAGTTGAAGCATGGCCTTCATTATTTTTAACATATAAACTGGTAGCCACAAACCCCCAAATTATTGTGGTCTTTGAGTGATGCAAGGAACGAGAACACAGCAGTGCTGCAGTGGGGTCTGTGCTCTGCCCCCAGAGGACCTGGCAGGCAGGAGAACAATGTGCTGCTGTCCATCTCTCCAGCCTGGCAGCTCCCTTTGTTACTGCCCTGAGAATGCTGCTCTTCACAGCGTTGGCTCGTCTGTGTTTTCACCACGCAAATCAAAGTAAAGCCATTTCCCTCTGCCTTGCTCGGGCAGCTCTTTAACATCTCATATTTAATAATCAGCATAAACACAAGAAGATAAAATGTATGAGATGCTCGTGGCACGTGCCTGCCACTTAGCAAGTGTCATTATTTGGGAGTGTGTGTAAGGCAGAAAGGGAGCATATGTATTTCTTGATTCTGCCTTGGCTCTGCTGGTTTTGTGTCACCTCTTACATAAAGTAATAACAAAGTGAACACAACACAGATTATGTTCGTCTGGATCCCTGAACGAGCTGAAAATAATTATTTATTTCTTTTTCTTGTGTGTGTGGTCACAACAAAATGAGTAACACCGCATAGGGAATATGGAGTGTCTCAGGAAAAAAAAAAAAGAGACAGAGAAGTAATATATCTCTCAGAAAAAATGTAAAATTAGGGGAAAAAATAAAGAAGCTTGTAAGCAGGAAATAGACATCAATTTCTGTGACTGCCACAATAGAAGCTAACGCCCAGGATGCCATCTTTTGTTAAGAGACATCAAATTGTTATGTAATTTAACAGTCTGATTGGCAGGGCAAATTTGAGCTAAAGTAAGGTGTGTGTATGGTTTGTCAGATTCCAGGGATAATCATTTGAAGCTAATCCTTTTACTTTTCACACAGTCGTCTTTACAGAAGTCTTTCCCTTCATGTTTGCATTATCTCAAATTGTTGGGCAGCTACATGTGTATTTTTTGCATGTATGTGATAAATTTAATTTATAATTAATTTCTGGATTAAGACATCTAGGCAGGCAGAGGAATCTTCAGATGTTGTTAATTGTTTTCTGTGGGATGTGTTTCTTTTAAAGTTTTAATAATCAGCAATTGAAGCTGAAGAGCTTTTTTCCACAAGATTGTTTTTGCAAGCCCGCAAGTCCAAGGAAATTGTTGAGCTTTTCAAATATTTTAGTGGTGAAAAGCACAGTCATCCCAGCATGCCTCTTATCAGGAGGCTGTGTTAAAAGATGTTTAGAATCTGTAGAGCGACCTGTATGCTTGTTTTTATTTCAGATGTATAGGACAGGTTTATTAACAGAGCTCATCTCTGAGCACTGCTGAGGCACTCATGCTTTTTTTAGGTGCTGAATTGGGAGCTGAGACTTTCTAAAACCTAAAGAATACTGAGCACTTGAAAATGTGTCTTTGAGCTCAGTTGAAAGTTGGGTTTATGAAAAGAAAGCAATGCAAGCAGCATTAACATGGCACTTAATTAAAAACCTTTTGAGTATAAAGTGTTACGAATTTTGATCCTTAAAAAATTCTAGAAAATGTGCTTTTTATTATGGGACATCCACACATCAGCAGATCTCTTGGAAAAAATTTGGCTACTTGCAAAGTAAATCACTGCTTAGCATAAGTAAAATCAGTACCAGCTAACCCAGCAATGCTACACCACAGTATTTAATATTATTTCATCTGCAAAATGCAAAGCAGTTGTTTCAGCATGGAATTTCTGTTCCCAAGGATCCTGTGAATGCTTTGGGTTTTTCTAACTCCTTAGATTAGAGGATCTGCTTCTAACCTAACTCTTCTCTCATGAGCTCTTGCATATTGCACTGAGTTTGAAGTAAGTGTTGGAGACTGAGAACACAGTGATTTATCAAATGCAATGTGTTTTCCACTGGTGACAGAACACTCGCAACTTCCTTGGAAGAAATGGTGGGGTTTTTCCTGCGTTTCTTCTGCAAAACAGCTACTGTTGTTAAAATGTTTTGCACAGGGAAGTAAAAAACCAATTTATTTCTTAATTAGCAACTGTGTCAATGCTCTGTGTTTCACTCAGACACAACAGCCGTGTATCCAGTGTGACTCATGGAGTAGATGTTCCATGGGAGAGCTCCCTCCCCTCCGTGCTTGGGGTGGATGTGCCATCTGCATTGCAAGGGAACTCTGTGTCAGTGTTTCTGTGTGCTTTTTACTCTGCACTCAGTCTTTGAAGGGAAAACACGTGTTACTAAGTAATATCAAGATTATTAATATTGTCTGTTTGAACCACATTAGCGTCTGCTCAGTAATCTCTAAACGCTGTTACTTTTCAACAGTGTGCTGTAACAAATTAAAGTGCAACTTAAATTTATACGTCATAGGATCCCAATTCAGGAGGGGATTGCTGAAATGTGTTATCATCTCCATTAGACAAATGCAGTTGGAATGGTTGCAGTTATATTCCACACATCAACACCTGCTTGTTTCCTCTCTTGTTAAAAATGGGATATGCACTGAAATCTGGTCACATTTGCGAGGGTGAAAACAGGTATGAGGAGCAAATCAAGGATTTTGTAGCAGAAAACTGGAGCACACATTCCCAAGCATCACTTCCTCCAGCAGCTCTGTACGAGCTGGACCCTGGCATGTGTTTTCCACAGAAGACTCTTAGCATGTTGAGGCTGCTTTCTGTGACCTAATGGTGGTTTTAAATGGACAGATTTAACTAGGGAGGTTTTCTTGCACATGACCTTTAAAAAGGAAAAAGAACAACGTTAGCATTCTCCCCAAACCCCATAGTCTGTCACTTTGTGTACCATATCATTACTGGCAAAATTTAAAGGAAATCTGCACCTATTTTGCTCAGCCCAGCAATAGGAAAGTTCACAGGCTAAGAAGCACTTGTCAGATTTTTTAAATTACAATTGGCATTCCTGAGGAGGTGGCCATTTTACTGAAATGTGATCTCTCTATTCTCTCTATCTCTCTGCTGGCCAGCTGGTGTGGGTGGGAATGTCTGCCACACACCCAGTGAGGAGGTGCTACCTGAGTTGTAAAACATATCACCACCCAAAGATGATGTTCCACCTCCGTGGAGGGCAGCAAAGGGTGTGGATGAAAGCCTGGACTTCCTCTTGGAAGGAGCGGAGCTGTTCCAGGGTGGATTTGGGCTGGCTCAGGAGCAGTTTGGTGTGCAAGGCATTTCTCATGACTGTGCTTTCCTGTTTCTGAATGCCCCTTCTGGTTTGTATCCAGTCACTCCCCAGCCTGTGTGCTTAAGAAAGCAGGTTTTCAGCTGGGAAGAAATGGTGAACCAACACAGTGATGTTTGTGTGACTGAGTGTGGCCTGAGACAGCACCTTGTGAGCAGTCAGGTGCCCACTTTGTCTCAATGGCCTGCTGACTTGGAGCCATAAAGCTTTAAAGACAAACCTTCCTTTTCCTATCTCCTGCTTTATTACTTGCGCTGCAGTATCATGAGAGAATGGTCTTGGTCAGAAGGGACCTTAAAGCTCATCCTGTTCCACCCCCTGCCCTTGGCAGGGACACCTTCCACTAGACCAGGTTTGCTCCAAACCCCATCCAGCCTGGCCTTGGGACCCTTCCAGGAATGGGGCAGATAGGTGTGGACTCTAAACAGCTCAGTGTGCTGTGAAATATCACAAATGCAAAATGAAGGTCTGACCCTTTAATGTGGAACTCGCAGATGAAGTGAACAAGTGAGAGGAAAAGTACTTAAGGAAGGAGCACAATGTGTGTTATGAATGAGCAGTGATTGGTTTAAAGCAGTGAGATGAACGGCAGGCAGGTAAAAGGACACTGGGCTGCAGGAGCTGTGCAGCCTTGATGTGCTGCTCATGCCCCTTGTCTGGAGAAGGCCAATGCTGCCCATGGACTCTCAGGAGCTTATTGTGGTTCATCCTTAGTCCTGGGTTCAGCAAATGCTGACCAGGGGCGAGTGCATAGCTCACCATGACTAGGGCCATACCTGCTGGACAGAGGGGTGGCCTCTTGGAAGGAAGAATATCAGGCTGCACACACCACTTGGAAACCCAAGAACAGCATCACCTTGGCATAAATCCAAATAAGCCAGAGGTGGGATCGTGTAGTTCTGCTGTAAAGGGCACTCATAAAAATGGCGGTTGGTGCCCACAGTTGGGTTTTGGTTCAAACTTCTGTAAGGGCTCTTAGGATTCCCACTTTGGGCTGAATCATGGAAAGTGAAGTGATAGATTATCAGGCTGGTAATGAGGCCCTGATTCTTTTCCCTGGGTGTGACATCACTTTTGATTCTAGCCTTGAGGAAGCTTAGCCTAGAACATGAGGTGTATGAGTTCATCACTTGTTAAAATTGTTTTAAAGATCCATCCAGATCATGTGTAGTTAGCCACGACTTCATCTGCTCTAAGCTGCACAAACTGTTAGAGACAATGAGTGTTGGCTGATTCTTGTCCTGAGGTTCTTGTCCTGATGTGTTTCTGCATCTTTCCAGAGCTCTGTGGGCAACAGGTTCTGTCTTTGATCTAATGCAGGTATTTACGAAAGAAGTGCTGTGCTGTCACTCGGCCCGAGAGTTCTTGATTATAATTAGAAATAGTGAAAAGTACATTGAACTAAGATTTTCAGGCTGCTTTCCATACTAACTTTATTGTTGACCTGAGAAAAACTGGCATCGTTTTTCTTTAAAGAAAATATTTTGCTCCTGGAAACATGAATTCTTTGGAATAATAGGTAAACTGTCCTTGTTGTTCATAAACATCTTATTTATGCATCTTCGCTGTTGTGATAAATTAACTGGGTTTGTTTTATATTTCCCTACAGTTTACTTTAAATAATCCTTCACAGTCTTTCACCACAAGACCACATAAGCTTCCTTTTTTAATACCCAGAATGCTGAAATAGCATTTTGAGCACAGACTGTAATGCATAACAAGTGTATAATTTCTTATTGGGAATGCTGTGCAAAAACTTGTTTTCCTATCAGCCAGTCTAAATTTTTTGCTTAATTCACTAGAACCCCTGTGTGTCTACAGGGGTAATTTATAATTAGAGCTGCAGCAAGCAGGATGCTGGAGAGGCATACGTTTATGGACAAGCCTGTTAGGCTCTGCTCCAGATCTGAGCCCCTCCACGCCTCCATTTGGCCAACAGCCTTCAAGCTGGGCTTACAGTTTAAAGAGGAACTTTTTGTGAGTAATTTGGAAAAAAAAAAGGTGGGGGGAGCAAGCTCCCAAAGCTCTGGAGCCCTTTGCAAAGGAGCCAGGAGAGGGGTGTGCCTGCCTCTGTGTGTGTTTGAAATTACCCATCTGCATTAAGCAGGGTTCTGCGCAGTTTGGTGCAGGAGGGATGTCTTCTATTCTGCTAAGCATCATGCACGTTTATGGCACTATATAAATAACACTAATACAGCAATAATCTAAGTCATTCCATCAAGGTCTCACACTCCAAAGATTACCTGCATGATTCTGATTTTTAAGAGCGTCACACCAAAGAGGAGAGGAGGGAAAGGAGGAAATAAGAAGCCAGATCCTGCCTTTGTGGCTGATTCAGCAGTTGAGGGTGAGCGTGGCTTTGCATAGAACCAAAACTTCTGCATGCTCCCCAAAGAGCCTCCTGATGGTGCTTATTATTTTTCTTGTACATGTTTCTACCACAAAACCACAGAAAAGGAAGAGTGGTAGGGAGGAGAGAGAGAAATTAAAGCAGTGAGGCAAGTGAATTGTGTCATTTTGTTACTGCAGAAAAAATTAGAGATTTTTAAATTTACATTTTGAAGTACCCCAGTCTGCTGAAATTCATGGGCAGCTTTTCAGTGATTTTGGGTCAGGCAATGCCACTACCCCAAAAACTTCCCCCCGACTGCTTCCAAGGCAGAAGTTGCCCCTGCTGTTGCTATTTGTTTAAAACTAAGGCCCACCCCAGTGACATTATCATCCTTCTTTTTACCTTCCACTTCATTTTTCTGCTCTCCCCCTCCCCAAGTCTCCAGCCTACAAATATGTGCCTGAGATTTCTACATTAACATCCGTTCAACTTTGGGTCATTAGCTTTACAGGCTTTCACAAGCGGGAGGAAATCTTTGCTGTTGGAATAGCTGTTTTCCTAATTCACCTTCTCTTCCTCATGTCCTTAATTTATCCAAGAGTTTCAAATACCCTTTATGCCTTTCAATAGGTATTGAATCATCCCTATTCTCTACAGCATTTGTCTGTTTCTTCAAAACATCAAATTATTGGCAGGCTAATCTATTAAATGAGAACTAAATATGCTTATTTAAACGTTTTACAGAATTGTAGCATTTTGAATATAAGAGTTGTTGTCTCTCTTTAATGTGCAGTTTATGTTTGACTCAATACGTAAGCTTAGATTAAAAGACTGTGCTTGTGTTGAAGAGGAAAGTCTCGGATCTTCCAGGATTCTTAATGTGGTCCAATTTTGATTCAGGAGACTCAGACTGTATCCCCTCAATGCTCTTTATTCACCATCAAAAGTAATTCTTCGATTTGCAAGTGGCAACAAGAAAAAAAAAAGTTAGATTCAAAATAATTGGGTGAGGTGCTTTTCAGGAGAATTAATGTAACAAGAGCTGCTAAACTTATTGCACTTAAAAACACAAATAAGAGTGTTGGACAGAAGTTGTCAGTAGGTGGTCTCTTAATATCTCACCAGTTTTGAAGTTATGAAAAGGAGCAAGACTTTTTGAAATCTAGAAAAGAAAGAAAGAAAAGCTAGAAACCGAGTGAAAGAGCAGAGTCGCAGCACCGGTGACCCGAGAAACCTCATTGCTCCACTTATACTGGCACAATGTCATGTTCTCAGCCACTCCATCACCAGCAAGGGAAAAAAAAAAGCTTTTCCTTTCCTTTTAGTCAAAGGCAGTGGGTAAGCAGAGCACGCGGTTCAGAGGGTCATTAAAAAGCATCAAAGGAGGCAGCCTCATGATGGTAATAAGACGGCTGCAAGGAAATAAAGTGGGCATTGATCTGCACTATCGAGTGTGACATTTTAACCGAAGCTAAAAGCCAAGAGCAGATCTAGCCCTCTTATTCATCTGCCTGCCTGTTTT
The DNA here is from genome assembly GCA_013398175.1 of Climacteris rufus. Classification (NCBI taxonomy): domain Eukaryota; kingdom Metazoa; phylum Chordata; class Aves; order Passeriformes; family Climacteridae; genus Climacteris; species Climacteris rufus. The sequence goes on from VZRZ01001325.1 coordinate 1,049,321, forward strand.
AGTAAATTGTCTTTTTTTTCCTCCAACCAGTGGCCTCAGAGGTCACTTCATATTAGCTGGCTTGTTAATACCGAGGCAATCAATACTTAATCAACAAGTAATGGGATTTTGCAGTCATCCTGTATGATCTTTCAATAAAGCCCCGAATCTATCTCAGCCCATTCAGAGCCTGACTAAAGGTGCACGATTGCTGCAGAGCAGGGATTTGATGGTCTGATGCTCTTAGGCTGATCTGCATCTGATTAAGACACCATGCAGCCACTGTCCTTCACCCTTTTGTTCCTTTATCCCCGTATAATGTAGTATGGCACAGAAATTCGTCATCTTAGCTTTTAGATGCAACAGCAAAGGAATTAATATTTCCTTAGTGCATGATGATCCAGCCTCTTGGTCATGATATGCAACAAAAAAAAAAAAGAGAACAGCAAAGGGGGAGGGAAATGACAGGAGAGACAGTGACAGGTTTCATGTATTGCCTTAGAAAACACAGTTATAACGAATGGGTCCAAACCAGCCTTTTCATCTCTACCCTCTCTGTCCTCTCCGAGAAAGATGTGCTAATGTAGCAGTCACTGGACATGGCTGTGTGAGAACAGGTATGGCAGAGGATTCATGGGGGCAGGAAAAGGAACAAAAGCCAAAATGACAGCTTCTTGAAACATCCCTCTCTCCTCAGGCCTTCAACTCCATTGTTGAAAATGCTTGAGGGTAGCACTGTTTCAGGCTAATTGTTTTAACCACCCTGATGAAACTTCCCTCCTTCTGCCATTGTTCCCAGAAACTCTGTTTGTGCTAATACTGTCCAACAAGGAATCCTAAACAGATTCAGCCAAAAAAAAAAAAAAAAAAAGTACATGCACAATTTATGCTCTCCAAAACTAACAACAAATGCTGGGAGAAAGAACAACAGTGCACAGAAGTGTTAGGGACCTGTGGCAAACTTCACAGGCTGTTTCCTGCTTCCTTGGAATTAGAAGAAACATTAGTTGAGCTGCCAAAAAGGCCATGGGATGCAGTGTTGGCCACGAATCATGAGAAATAGAAGATTTTTTTTTTTCATATGTGACCTGTGCACAGGTGTCCATGTCTGTAGCATCTCTGGACTTAAAGATCTGTGCCACATTGAGTGATTTTTATACATGGCAAAAAATATCAGTGGGTCTGATCAAAGAAAGGCTATGGTGTTCTCAGCTGGTTTCTGGGTTTGTAGAGAGAGGGAGATGTAGCACCTCTTCAAAATCTGACTGGTCCAATGCAGACCAGGCTTGGCCACATCATGTTAATACCCTGTTACTTGGGGGGTTATGTAAGGGAGATTTGACAGTCAGTGGAAAGAAAAGCAAAATATAATTATGTGAACAAAGACAAGAGAACAAGTGAATAAAACAGCAGTTTGGGAGTATGAAATAAGGATGATTACTGACAATAAACATGGAGATCAAACTAATGCAGTTCCAAGGGGGTACCTGCTCCTTCAGGGCAGGAGTGATGTGTGGCTGCTGGTGGCCAGGGCTGTGCCACAGAGGATTGCACAATTCCATGTTGTCCATGGAATACAGACCTGGTGTTTGTGCCTTTCTGTCACTGCTGTTATTGGCAGCAGGGTAATGCATGTGTCTGTGTATGAAAACACACTCTTCTGAGTCACTTTGTGCTTTATTTTTGTGGGTATGAATTTCTGGAAGCCAAGCCTGTGTTTCCCATTTTCTGCTCTCCTCAGGGGCTCAGGATTTCACACAGCTCCAAGCAGTGGTCTGTCAATTCCAAGTTGCCATTTTCTCCCATCCTGTTGAATTTGTTTCACCTCCACTCCCTGCCCACACAGTGTGCCTGGCAGTGGGCAGCAGGAGAGGGCCGGGGATGTGTCCTGCCTGTCCCATTGAACAAGGCACAGGAGGGAGCTGCCTCAGATGTGAGCTGTCCCAGGCATCTTTGTGGCAGGCTGTGAATGCCACCCCTGGAGCTTAGGAAGTGCATGCTGGTTGCATCCCAGGTGGCCACTGCAGAGAGGAGAGAAACACAGCAGCTCAGGCACAGGCTGCTCCTGTTACACACACTGAGCAGATATTTTTAAATTGCCTCTGGAGTGTTTTGGTTGGCACTGCTTGTGAAAGGAGCTCACAGGTTCACATCCTCGCCTCTAATACAGATGGCAGAGGAGGACTTTCTTATTTTGGCGTGGAGACACGCAGGGTATGGCTGAGACAGCTTTGTTTTCTGTGAGTTCCCCTTGGGTGTTGCAAGTGCTTGGGCCTGTGTGGATGCAGAAAGGGCCGGAAGTGCCCGTTGCTCCTGTAGGATCAACTGAGGGAATTGCTGCAGTGGGCAGTGGGTGTGCATGGAGCATCTTCAGTGGGTTCATTGTCCCCCAGACACCAAGTGTGCTTGCTGTGTTCCTGGTCCCCTTTGGACAGACCATTTTTGCTGTGGGTCCCTGCCATAAACGATGTGTCCATGCCTGACTGCTGATTGCTGTGGGCGTTCCCACCCCATTGAGCACTGCAAACAGGAGAGCCTTTTTGTGCCTGCACAAAAGCCAAGATCAGCTTGGGCCAGTGAGTGAACAGTGATTGAGTGGTGTTGGGCAAAAATCAGGATTGGCTCACAAATCAGTCCAATCCCTTAATCAGAGTGAATTGAACTCTAATCTACTTGTTGGCAATGAACAAATAGGCAGTGTTGGATATGGATGATGTTCTGTTGCATGGATATATGTGTTTGTGCAGAGTGTGGGGGCATGGGCTAAAATTAGAGCTGTGTGAGCCCTGTGGGGTTCCATTCATGACGAAGTTTGCAAACTAATCCATGTTGCTTGATTGGCCAGGGCTGGAAAAAACCCAAACCTCGTAGATTTGTTTGAAGAGTTTTGTGTGATGTGGGGATAGGAGCTTCATCTGCACTTGCTCACTTGCATATTCCCTGAGCCAAGCTTCCTGAGATAAGGCAGGAAGATCTTTGGGTTTCATGTTGAATGGGTGCATGGAAAGGAGACAATGCTTTTGGCTTCACTGGTTGTCCCAGCAAATGCTGGGTTTCATGAGCTATATTTTCTTTTTAAAAGGATGGTCTTTCATCTCCTTGTTCTTCTCCAGTACTATTGCTTGTCTTCCACAGCTGCTTCCTGGATGGTTCTCAGGTCCCATATTCATTCTCACCTCCTTAAAACACCACCAGAGAGACGTTAAGAAACTGCTTAATCTCTGATTCTCTGATCCCTTTGGAATGACTGTGGAGACAACCGGTGCATTGTTCCTCTTGAAGCTTCTGTTTTGTAGCTTTTATGTTAATTGGAGCTAATTGTCACTTTGAAAGGGACACGTCTTACCTTGATGGCAGAACAGGAAACCACTTTGTAGTGGTTTGTACAGCAGTGGAAGAGATAGTCAAGGAAGAACCAACTGAATGATCAAACATATAAATATAAGTTACCAGCAATGCAGGATGGTTTGTAACATTCGTTGGGCACTGTGACAATCCTACCTGGGGCACTTATTTTGACCTGCTTTATATGCAGCTCCTGAAATCACTCTTTACCTTGCCGGGGAAGATAAACCTAGTAGCTCTTAAATGGTAAAGCCAAGAATGTCTTTATTTGGCTAAACTTCAAACCTCCCAATCCCATGCAGTGCCGTGTGGTCAGTAACTACTGTGGGCCAGGTTTTGAGAGAGAGGCAGGCACATTTCTCTAAAAGCTGGAGACTTTTTCCTCTTTTGTAGAGCCTCTGCTCAGGATTTGAAGCAGTAGCTGAGCAGTCTTCAGTGCAGTGTCTTTGGTGTCTCCCTGCCTAGCAGATGGCAAACAGCAAACCCTTGCACATCTCTCTCCTGGTCTGTAGCTCTGCTCTGCCAGAATCCATAGGAGCTGTAATGACCAAGCAAATTCCACGTTGCCATGGCCGATGCATCACTGTCCTGCTGCAGCCCTGATTGCCAGGCTGCTCCAGGTAGTTCTGAGCTGAGGAGATCCACGCTCTGCTCCACCAGCTGAACCTGTGCTTCTCCAGTGTTGTTAAGTGGAGATACCATGGGGTTTAACCCTTGTGATACTTATGGCTGTGGGAGGAAGCTGAAGGCATTGCTAATATTGTGCAGTGGTGGGTCCTTAAAGCAAGAAGAGGAATAAAGTTGCAGCTTTTTAGGGTTGTCGTGGCTCACCAGTTCTGCATCATGGGTGAGTTTTGGGCTGAATCCTTCCTTCCTCCTGGGCAGGCAGTTTAATTGGCCATCCTTGAGTGTTGCAGGTTTAACTGGGAGGATTAGCAGTTGCTCTGGACAGTGTTGCTGTTACCAGGGGGGTTTGAACTCGGAGTGGGAAAGATCAACAAAGTGTCTTGTGTGCATTTTGTAAGCGATGACAGACTACAGGGAGTTACCAGGAGGCTATATTAGGGAGAAATCTTACATGGAGCTTGGAATGGGATAAGGGAAAAGTGGAGATAGGGAAGAATATGTGACTATTTTTGTCCATCAGCCAGATACCTATTGGTCAGTTTGTTACAGGGGTTGCCTGGAAAGGTCAGGAGCTGGGTGAGCTGTGCTGCAAAACATGCCTGGGCTGAAGCAAAACATTCATTCCTGCCTAAGCCAGGCAATCTCACAACTATCAACTGTGAGCCGCAGCGTGGACAAGGACTGTCCTGTCCCTGTGTTAGGGACATGTCACTACTAGTCAGCTATGACACCTTTCATCAGTCCCACAAAACTGCCTTGTTTTCTGCAGTGTCTCGTTTCTTTTCCGCTGGGTTTTGCAGGGAGTGCTTTGGGCTGAGCTGTGCTCCTTGCACATAAAGCAACCTCCAGAGTCTGACCCCTCTGCACCGAGACAGGACAATGGCAGTGCGACCTGCATTACTCAAATTCCAGCCTTCACAGAGCTGTCATCAGCGTGCCTGGAAAATTAATGTCATTATGCTGTTGCTCGAGGCTTGGCATGGCTGCTTCCCTGCCTGGGAGAGGCAGCCTCGGCGGGAAGTGAATATCCTGGCTCAGTGCTGCAAGGCAGGCACAGGCACTGCCCAGAGCTGCTGGGGTATTTGTCTTCATGCATTTTGCACATGTTTAGTAGTGTGGGCTTTTGTGTGTTTGCAGCACTGTCCTCCAGTGGATCATGGGCTCTGTGCTAACCAGGGATTGATTTGGTCACTGTTATTCCATGTGGTGTTGTGGCACTTTTCAATTTCCACTGAGCATTATCTTGAACCAGAAGGTCAAGGGTGCAGCAGTTTTCCTCCCCTCTTGATTTAAATGCATTTCTTCCACTGTCTTCCCTTTCCATTCAACCTTTTTAATTTTTTTAAGGCTTCTTGACAAGAGACAAACTCATACTGTTAAAGCCAGTGAATGGAGTCATGAATGTATTTCTTGTCCTTGGCAGCAGTGGCACTCAGCAAACTGAATAACAGTTTAACTATGCAAGGGTACTGAGCGTCCTCACATCAGCCTTTTGAGTAACTTTGGGAGAATGGTTTTGTTTGCAGGTAGGTGGAAAAGCTTCCAAGCTTCTCTTCTGAAGTGCTGAGGGGAACAGTGTGTGTCTTTCACAGCAAGCCTCATCCTACAAATCAGCAAGTCACAGAAATCTTGCCTGACACAGGGAGCTCTCAGGGCAAGGACAAGCATCCAGTAATGAACAAAACTTCAAAATGGCACAATCTCCCAGCTAGGCACCTACTGTGTGATGAAGCAGCTCAAGTCTATACAAAATCTGTAAGACATTGATTAGTATCAGCACACAATAACTGAATGCATGACACTAACCAACAAACATCCTCTCTGGGTGTTATTTCTCTGGGTTGTTCATTTCAATTACGAATACACAGAACAATAAGACTGGATTCCTAACTCTTCATCTTCCTTTTGAACATCAATAGATAAAGTCCTGTTCCATATAAATAAAGAGAAGAGACTGAGATGCAGTGAAAAATACAGAAGCAGGCAGCAATTGCCGTGGTACCTTTGGCACATACAGATCTTCACCATAAACACTCACTGCCCAGCAAGTTGTTCCTCTGAGCACAGAGGTCACAAAACAGCTGACACAGGGCACTGACCTCTGTTAAGCAACTGGTAATCTGAGTGTTTCTGTTGATGTTCCTCTAAGTCACAAGTACAAAAAGGTCTCTCCTTTTATTTATTTTTTATATATTTTTATTTTAATCGCTGGCCATCCAGGACTCACCACAATCACATACAGAATGAGCAGCAGAAGGGCCCAGTGTTAGAAGGGAAGACTCTGCAGGGGGAGAGGATGGGGTGCTGTTTGGAGCAAATCAGGTGTGTTCTCTGAAGGGCCCAGGGCCCTCCCAGCCGAATAGGAAAAGACAGCCTTTCGGTGCCAGGAGCGGGGCTGGCCTGGCAGTGCTGCAGAGCTGTCCAGCTCTGGAAGCTCAGGTGTCTCCAGGCACACACATGGCAGCTCCTGTTATCTCACAGCAGTGACATCCTGTGCCTTTCACACTTCATTTTTACTCTCAGAATAAAAACCCCTTCAATATTCAGAGTAAAACTGTGCTCGCTTATAAGCGGGTCTGTGAAAAAATAATGCTTTCTTTACATGCTGTGTCATCTCATAGTGTAGCATAACTTTGATCTCTACAATTCCTTTCTTAGGGGCCCTTTTTATTTTCAATAGCTTCTGCTTGGGCATCTCTTTGTCGTAATGCCTGTAGAAACGCTCAGTGTTTGCATGGGAAGTTCTTTACTCACAGGGAGTTTTTGATCGATGGCACATCAGGAGCTACTGTTCGTCGTCTGGGATAGCTGAGAGATGTGGAAGGGGCTGAACAGAGTGTCTGTGTTTATGTTCCAGGGAAGAGGCCCATCTGGACTTGCTCTGCCTTGTGCCTTGCTCTTTAGAGGTCCCTTTGCAAAATGACAACTTTCTCTCACAATGACAATTCCTCCTGCCCCACACAGCCACGCTCAGCAGTCGCTGCCTGATTGCCAATATTTACCTTGCTTTATTACATTAGTGCAAACTTTGGTTGGCTATCAGAGCCAGTTGATGACTCTGACAATTTGGAATCTGAAGGGCTCTTATGAAATTAAACACCGCCTTTGCGTGCCATCCAAGCCTCTGGATGGGCAAGTGAAAATAAATGTTGGAAAGGTTGTACTTTATATAGCCACAGACTTGACCTCTAAGTGCCTTAAAAGGGCTCACATACTTAAAGGTGCATTACCAGGCCTTACACTAATTCACTGTGATAGCTAAAGTGCTCTGTGGATACCACAGGAGACCAGAAGCCCTTGAGGATCCTTTAGAGCAGAGCATGTGGGCAGTTAACATTATTCAGCTTGAATTTTGTATTTGCAGCCAGTCATGAGTGAAAGTAGGGGTAGACTATTTGCATATTGTCTTGGTATAAAGCTAGAAAAATGCTTCCATATGTGTGAGTCATGTAACTTCATCCTGTGTGTTTCTTAGATGCCTGGAAAACCCTAAATAAGATGAGGCCCTTTCTTTTACTTTCCCTATTTTTTCTTTTCTTCCTTTCCCCACTGAGAATTTCTTGGGAGCATTCATCCCTCCCTCTCTTTAAGTTTGCTGGTCTAAGCAGGAATAGTTGAGACTGATTTTAATTCTTAACTAGATGGACATGATTTATTAATTCACATTTGAAATAACAATTGCAGTCAGAAGGAATCAGCTGAAAGCCTTAATTACATTGGAAAATATGCTTCAGTGTAGCATGGCCCCATCCAGCTTTCAGAATGCATAATTATAATCATTTTTTAATTTTTATATTTGAAAAATTGTGATGGAGACCAGACTCTGCTGGCTACTCTCACTGCTTCAAAGCAATGTCTAAATCAGAAGTGAGTCTTTAAATAGATCATTTTCTTACTTGCTTGTTAGTGCCCAACCACATATGTAGACTTATTGTGCAGGGTTTGGCCTCAGCGTTTTGAGTATTATTTTTACATCTGAGCCAACTAGCAGTTTCTGTGCCCAATTCCAAGGAAAAAAAGATGTTAAACTGTGAATGTGCACTGGCATATGAGCTGAGATTAGGTAATTTGGGATCACTCCATAGAAATCACATATGGGCTTTGGAGACTGGGAATTCGTTCCTGTTCAAACAGTGACCAAATGGGGAATGGGGAAAGCAAGATCAAGGTAATTAAATAAAAAAAAGAAAAGAAAAGAAAAACAAAAATTAAACCACTGAACCTCCTGAACAGAAAAAAGGCACCACAGAATGAAAAAGCAAAAGCAAAGTCTTCCTTGCCTTAATATTGAAAAAATATGACAGTTGAGGGAGATACTGGCTCACTTGACCGAGATGAGGTAACACATGAGCACTCTTAGCCCCGACAGCAATTCCTGTCACCATTCTGTCTCTTAAGACTTCTGAGTGTTTCCCTTCGTTCTGTGTCTTTCCTCACTCCATGTTTGTTGTTTTCTGACCATCTTTTCTCTCCCCCATGACCCTCTGCCCCCATTGTGTTATCTGGGTTAGCTATTCATTAAGTTCCCTGTAAAACTGGTCCTAGTTAAGGGAAACCACTGTGAAGTCAGTCCATGAGAGATGAGCACTTTGTGATGCCCTGACATCCTAGAGGAGAACCTCCCCCTGAGGGCTGAGTGGAGCAAGAGTGGAGCCATGGAGCAAAATGTCCTGGGTGGGCATGTAGACTCTGTAGGAGGTGGATGGAGAGGCTTGAAGTGGAAGAGGAGCAGCTGAAGGAGCTCATAGTTCAGCTTGAGCACCACTGGATAGGGAGGCAAACCTAATCCAAAACCTCATCTCAATTAGAGGGGAGAAGGGAAGAGGAGGATTGTGACACTCGTTTGTTTTAGGCCAGAGCAGCAGCTGGGAACCAGCCTGTGCTAGACATCATGAAAGCCACAGGGTTATTTTCTTGTTCTAAACACATGTTCAAGCAGCACTCTCAGGTGCTGGAAAATGCTAAAACTTTTCCCTGGCAAGAGGATGCTGGATCGGGTATCTTACAGAAAGCAAAACTTCCTGGAGGGAAGCTGCCCATACCAGAGGCAGCACCACAGGCAATGTAGGCTCTGATTATCGGTGTAGGAGCAGAAATAACTTTTTTGCACCATATTTACCAGAGAAGGAGCACAGTTTGCTTACCAAGCTATTAGGAAATATTCACAAATACTGAAAAAATATATTTTCTCCTCAGCAAAGGGCTCTTTCCACGGTTTTCCTGAAACAGAGTAGTCTGCAATCATGTACAGGAGCACAGGAGTAGTTGGTTAAAACAGGGGGAAGGAAATATCACTTTAACCACTCTGTGTCCTTGGCTAATATTAAAAGCTTTTCCCTTTTCTCTCCAAACTTGATGAAACTTCTTACACCAGTACACGTGCAGAAATGTACTTGTGAAGAAAAACATGGTAAGTGCTCTTCAGAAGTCATTGTTAAAATAGAGAGGAGGATCCCTCTTTTATTCTGAGTCCTTCCTTCAGATGTGCACAAGTCTTCAAATATTTTTACAGGAAATCAGTGTGGTAGAAAGCTCTTTGTGGTTATGACTTACATGATGAAATAATTCCACCTATTCTTGTGCCTCAAAGATGGAAATGATACTGTTTGTCTCCTCTCTTCCTTGGCAGCTTTTGCCCAGTGTAGTATTGAGGGTATTGAACCCCAAACCTACATGAGACACTTGTGGAGTGTCTCTTTAGCTCTTCAAATCTTCCACCAAACTTGTCACCTTTGCTCCCCTCCCAGGGCCCACTGACTGGCTGCTGATCCCACCTCATGTACAGTTTGGCCTTTTTTTTGTGGGGACTTACTCAGCCCTCAAGTGGTACCTTGCCAGAGCTGGGAGACAGCTCAGAACTTCCCCAACAGGCTCCTGACCCCTCTAGGACTGGGAAATGTCCCATTTTAAAAGAAGGTTTGTGGAGGTTTATAGGAAAAGGCAAGGAGGGAGCTAAAGCTGTACCTGGTAAATTCACCTCTTCTGTCCCTTCTGTGCCTGAGTAGCAATAAATAAGGCAAATGCACGACTGTAGTTGGAAATATCAGAGCAAAAGGACAATCTTTCCTCCTCTTGGCTTGGCTTCCACAGTGTTTGCTGCCTGCCAGCACCACAGTGAGTTACAGCACCCGGGGTCGTCGTTACCTGCCTGGAGCCACTGAGGGCAAAACAGCCCTACAAACACTCTGCTTTCTGTCACCGAGCCAGTGCTGTTCCCCACCCCTCTGGTACATCCTACCTGCTGTTTAGAAAGGACTGAAGTGATGGCCCAGCTGTTTGTCCATCCTCTCCCAGCCTTAAACGTGGACATGTGACATGCATGTGTATTTACAGCTATGCATAGGTACAAATAAATATATGCACACCCCCAGACATCAGTGCAGTGCTCTTGTCCGTGCACAGCTCCTCAGCTGCCTGCTTGGGAAGAGCAGGGCTCAGCTCTGGGCAAGGTGAAGGAAAGGGAATCAAGAGGGATCTCTGAAAGGGGCAGAGAGTTTGTGTGAACTCAGTCTCTTTGGAAATGGAGGATTTCTGGGAGCAGAAAACATTGTTGCTGTAGGATCTGATTTTTTTCTGAATGTTTGCGTACTTCTTGAAGGGTAACACCACAATAAGAGCAAACTAAGAGTTGTTGGTGTAAAAATCCTATCCTTTTCTGACCCCCAGCATTGAGATGTCTGAGCATCAAGCACCTCTGCATTTATCCTCTTTGTTCCTTGGCCGTGAAAGAAGTTTATTTTTATTCCTATTTTAATGAGAGGAAACTGAGAATCAGGGAGGTGATAATTTGGCCTTTTAAAGCCCTGTTTAAATAACTAGGTATAGAGAGAGGGCAGCGTGCCAGGAAAAGAAGGTCTTCTGAAACATTTCTGCAAACATCAAGAGGGAGCCAAGTGCTTTCTGCTACGCTGGCCCTCCTGGGAAGGACATTTTCTGCAAACCTGGCCTTAATTGGTGCTGAGCACTGGAAAATTCTGGTCCTCTAGCCAGCATTTATGGCATTATGGGTCAGCTTGGTGTATCTGTTGCATTAGACCATCCAACCTCTGAGTCAATCTTTGCCCTGGCTGCACACGCCCAATTTATTTCGTTTTATTTGTGAAGAGGAAATTCAGAAGAAAAAAAAAATACACTTTTTTTCCTCTTTCCCCTTTTATTTTTTTTCGCCCTTCTCGTCTTTCAGCTTGGGATTTACAGTAGCATGGCCCATCCTACCCCCTTCCAAAATGCACTGGAGAAGAGCCATCTGTGGGTTCCCTCTGTTGATATATTTCCAAAAGACCTTGCAAAGTGACATTAATTGTTTTGACGGCGCGCACCTATTTGTTATTACACACTGCTGCCAACTCTCTTGCCTTTTTTTTTTTTTTTTGCCTTTCTTCAAGTAATAGTATTGCACCACACAAATATTTGTGTAGGATCAGCTCAGAGGGAGTCAAGAGAGAAGCTGTAAAAGCAGAGATGTTCCAGTGTAGGGAGCACATTTTGGACTTACCAGGAGATTTCTCCTGCCCATGGCACCCACCTGTGCCCCATTTTGGGAATGAGCTCCTCTCTGCATCCTTTGCCCTGGGCTGAGTGCAGGAGGTTTGGGCACATCCCCTCCACGTTCTCCTGGCAGAGGTGGGAGCTGAGTGCTCCAGCCAGGAGCTGGCACCCGGTGCTGCAGGCTTCTCTCTCCAGCAAAGCCAGGAAAAGCTGCTGGACTTCCTGGGCAATATTAAACCCCAAGCAAAAGCTTTATAAAAGCTGCTTCAGAACACTATCAAATTATTAGTATTCTTTCTCATAATACAGATGAGGTCTCATTTTATTGAAAGAAAGGGAGAGGAAGAGGATATTTTTTCCCAGCCCTCTTGGGAATTACATTATTGCAAATATCAAAACTGGGAAGATTTTTCCAGTGCCAGGGGTCAGAGTCTTTGACTAGTTTGTTGTAATGTGAACATATAAAAATTCACTGAGTGCTCATTCTCTGCCTTTTATTTAAGGTACGTTCCAGGTAGTTCCACTTTGATTCTTTACATTACTGTCCCTCGCACTGACATTTGCCTTGAGTGTTTTAAATTTCTTTCATGAATTCAGAAGAAGGGAAAACTTCAGGAAAATTGCCATTGGCTTAATATGTATTGATGCACTACTACCAGTAGAACGATTTTTTGTTGTTCCAACTGATGCTGAATAAACAAGTGCTTTATATTTCTTCTGGGAAGCTCCAACTTGAAATATTCTTCACTGTAATACCTCCACTTAAAAATAGCATTTTCTTACCAGATCCCTGTGATATCTGCATACCTTAATGAGTAAGTGTTTAATATTTTAATTTCTATTAATACAGAATAGTAAATGGTGCTGGAAGTCAGCTGAAGTAAGGACTATGACAAGAAGCTAAGTTCCATTTCTCCCTGTGCATCATTGTCATCATCACCAAGTACTGGCAATATAAGGACCAGCCAGCTCATAATTTCAAAGGAACTGGGTTTTTCAGTGATTGCTAAGGGCAGAGTTGTCATGCAGACCCTTTATTGTGACAATGATTCATGAGAAGAAAAGAAATCAGCTTGATTCTCTCATCACCAGTGACATTTTCTTTGGACTGGCAGTTAATTTTTTTTTTCTTTGCTTATAAATAGATCTCTAAAGTCAGGTAAAGGTGACAATATGGAACCCCTGTGGATATCTATAGATATATATATAGATATATAACCATAGATATATATGTAAGTTAGTCATCTTTTAGCATAAACCTGGGCTATAAAGTGAAATCTCCAAACACAACTTTGTTAAATCCATTTTTTTCCCCTTTTCTTATAAAAGGAGGCAAGTTCATGTGAGCTGTGTGTTTAAATCCTGTGAAGGTTTGTGTCCAGCTCAGAATTAGGCAGTGTCTCTGATGGCGAGTGATAATCCTGATTTGGAACTACTCTGCTGGATGAAAGCTGGCTCTTCTGCAAGTTGGCATTGCTTGGTTTAGGCTGTGTTGGACGGTGTTAAAATGCCTTTAAATTCCCCTAAAATGACAGCTAAGGAAAGTATTGTGTTGGTGTTTTGAGGCAGACCCTAAAAGAAGGACTGCTTTTGCACAAGGTCATACCCAGCATCAGGCCCGAGTGATCCTTGGGAGTTCTGAGGGCTCCATCCATGCAGCTGGGAATGCAGGAACATTGCTGATGCAGAGGGGAGTGTGTTTGGCAGGGCTGCAGTGTGCACCTCCGTGATCTAAGATGAGGAAAACATTCCATCAGGGTGCCTTTGATTGCTTTAACCTTTCTGTCCTCCACACCGAGGCAGCCCCTGGAGCTGCTCCCTTGCTTCCAGCCAGGATTCCAGACTCTTCCCAAATATTCCATTTTAAGTAAGCAGGTGGTTGCAGTCTTCCCGAGTCCAGTGATATCTTACCTCAGGCATAGTTTAAACCACAACAAAACAAAAGGGAAAAAAAAAACCCCAAAAAAACAGAGTGAGCTCCAGCCAGTGCTCGTGTCTTTGCTTCCGACTACGCAATCCACATCCTGTGAATAAATTCATTTCTGCGTGTTTAATCTGACACCTTTTGCAAGCAATACACTCACTCAAAACACCAGCAATGAATAAACACTACCAGCCTCTTGTAGATCTTTGATTGGGTAGCTAATTCACAAATGATTGACTACCCAAGTAGTGGGAGCATATGGAGGCTCTGTGAGCGACTGTCAACACGGGGAAAGTAGTCAGGGAAGCCAATTGTTAAGAACTGAAAACAATAGCGAACAAGAAAGTCCTTGAAGGAATGTGGCACTGGGTCTGCTCAAAGCCTGAATTTATGAAAACGCGTGGCCAAAACAAAAGAAGATGGCAGCATCATTTCCTATATGTGCTCCTCGTTGTTGGTTATTATTATTCCAATTTTTGACACTTGAATGAAATGTGGTATAATTGGGCTTCATAGCTGCTGCTTCAGGCGACATCAATTGCCTTTTTTAAAAATGATGATGGCGTTGAGGGAGACTCTTTTTTTCCTTTTATGTTTTGAAGCTGCTATACTCCCAGTGCCACTCGTACAATACACGAAAGGGGCATTGTACTCTTGGGAGGGTCTGCAGGGCTGGGGACTGATCCCAGGAAGAAATATGAGATGGAGAAGCAAAGTAAACATACTGTGGGATGTTATGCTAAAGCTAATCCCAAGATATCCCTTGTTCTTTTTCCTCTCTGGGTTTTCCTTCCCAGCAGCTTGAGCCTTCCGCTTCCTTCCCCCGTAGCCCACGGAGTGTGCAGCATTACAGGTGTGTGCGTAGCAAAACTCCATTCCCTGCCCTCCTTTGCTTTCATTCACTAATCAATTCTGTCAAGTTTGAAGGACCTTAAGCTGTCATGAAAGGAAAATCATTCCTCAAACAGTGTTTATTTCTGCTACAAAAACTCCCACCTCTGCATCTTTTGTTTGTATTGATAGGTATACGGCAGGATTTGGTTGGCTTATTTTGACTTGAGGAGGAAATCAGATGAGAAGCATTATGTTTTTCTAAGTTGTATTCAGCTGGGAAAGGGAAGATGTATTCAGCATTCTGCTCTTGCATCGAGAAGCAATTCTTTAGGAGGTAGAACAAATCTTTAAAAAATAATGCTGGAAATACTCTAATGACTTAGAAGTCTGAATGAACCTATTGTGGTTGAATCCTCTGCTAGGGATGAATCCTACTGAGTATATTTTAAATATCCTGCTCCTCATTGCTGCTCCCCCTCAAATTGAGGAGCCCCAGGGTAGAGCACATTTCATCTCAGTGTCCCCAGGGTAACTTCAGCCCCAAGGCTGTGGGGGTGTCCTGCCCTTAGAGCCTGGATGTCCCAGCACGAGGGTTTGGGTGCCGATGTGCAGCTGAAAGCAGAGGATTTTTTGGCTTTGGAAGCCTTTGCAGTGCCCAAATGAGAGGTGGAACTGGAAGGGAAATAAGTTGAGCCATGTCCGTGTAGCTTTAAACCCAAAATATTTGCGTGTATTGAAGGCAGTTTCCCTTCAGACAGACCCAACTGAAGGGTCTGGATCCAAACACCCCCAAATGAAGGACCATCTGTACTGCAGCTCTGTTTTAGCTGCTTCCCAGAAAACCTGCCAAAGGATGTGCAGGATGTAGCCCTTCTGCCAGGTGCTGTCAGCAGCAGTGGCTGCTGCTCAGGAGGTTCCTCCTAAAATTAACACACACACACATATTGTGCAGGTCCCCAGGTGAGCAAAGTGGCTCCTCTTGGTGCTTTCAGACAGCAAATTTCCCTCTTTTGCTGAGGCCTAGGTTTGTGCATAAAAAGGGGAGAATAAATGGGGAAACACAACCACAGTAACAGAAATGTTGGTTCAGAATGTACAGCTTGTAAAGAAGATGTGTGCACGGTATTCTGGGCAGCAATCCCAACCACAGAATCATAGAATGGCTTGGGTTTGGGAGGCTCCTTGAAGATCATCGAGTTCCGACCCCCTGCCATGGGCAGGGACACCTTCCACTAGCCCAGGCTGCTCAAAGCCCCATTCAACCTGACCTTGAATGCTTCCAGGGATGGGGCAGCCACAGCTTCTCCGGGCAACCTGTGCCAGGGCCTCCCTGCCCTCACAGGGGAGAGTTCTTATCTAATATCTAATCTAAACCTGCTCTCTTCAATTCAAACCCATTCTCCTGTCCCATCACTCCAGGCCCTTGTAAATAGTCTTGCCCCATCTTTCCTGTAGGCTCCCTTGAGGTACTGAAGGGCCATAAGTAGCTGACCCTGAAGCCTTCTCTTTTCTAGAATCCCAGTTCTCTCAGCCTTTTCATGACTCTGGATGGACAGCAGTGCTGCTCCATCCCTCTGATCCTCTTGGTGGTCTCCTCTGGACTTGCTCCAACAGCTCCATGTGTTGGGAACCCCAGAGCTGGATGCAGTACTCCAGGTGGGGTGTCACCAGAGACAAACTTTCCCTCACTTCCCCTGTCCTCTAGTAGGAATGTCCTGTGCATATTGTCCCTTTAACATTTCTTTTCACTCCACTACTGGCAGGATGTGGCATGGAGCTGGGAGCTGCCTGTGCCGAACTGGAGCAGAGTCAGGGGTGCTTGTATTGGCAGGTAACTCTTGGAGCTTCATTGCCTGAAGACACAAATTTTAAAGCAGCTCTTAGGTGTGGGCATTTAACTACTAATGATTTAGGATCTTAAGCAATTCGAAAATATTCTTTTTAATGAAATCCTTGCCGTTAACCTTTAACTGCTTCCAGTTTGCAGGATGCTTTACAAGAAAGGGCAGGAAATCAATAGCTCTGAGAGGCAAAGCAGCAGCCCCAGTGCATCAGCATGTGCAGATCATACTGGTGTGCCAGCACCAGCCACTGCCCGGGGCGAGCAGGGAGTGATACAAGAGCTGTCCCCCTGCCTGGATTACTTTTGCATTATAACCTGGCTCACAAGGAATCCTGTGAGGAAAAGGGAGGATGAAAGCTGATTTCATCACCAAGCCATTATCAGGGGAACCTGAGACGAGTTATGTTTGTCCACACAGGAATCCCCAAATCCATTGATTTTTGAGAGCTCATTAGTGTGAGTGTGACAGGCAAGATTTTGACCTGATTTTGGTGTTGTGCTGGCCCTGGAAATTCTTAATACTTTTGTGGCTCTGCTGCAAGTACTATACAGCAGGAAAAGGCTTAAAAGTAAGGTATCTGCTTCTCAACCTCAAAAATGTATCTCTATGCAAACAAACAAAACCCACACACACTCTGTTCAGGGAGCTTTCCTGCTTTCCTTTGTTCAGCTTTTCCATGCTTTTGTCTTAGATGTTAGAAGGTTGGACACAAGGTCATTCACAAACCATTTCATGTGGATACAGCAAGTCAGTTCAGGTCTTCTCCCCCTCCCCTCAATTCATCTGAAATCTCTGCTGTGCAGTAATGGGGCTGAAAACACTGAAAACACAGTCCTCTGGTAAAAAAAAAAAAACCTGCTGCTGTTCCCCAGGAGTGCTGGGAAAGGATGTCCCAGATGAGTGTTCATGCAACTCAAAATGGGCTGTTTGGATGTCACATATTACTTAAGCTGTAGATTTGTATGAGTTTGAACCCTTTTAAGCAGGGGAAAGGGGTAGAAATCCTTGTGTCATCAATAATTACAGGAACTTCTGTTCAGCCTCTGCTGCTCCCTGAGGCCTGGGACAGGCTCCTTCTGGAGCACAGGGGAGGGCAGCTTGGGGAGGGTGTTATTCACAGGTGTCACAAACCCCAAGCATGTGTCACTTGCCGATAGCAATTATTGTGCTGACAAGGCTCTGCCCAAATGTTGCCATGGATATGGGCTGTGATCTCCTCCGAGTTGTTCTGCCCAGTTTCTGGAGCTCACTCCTCTGTGTCTTACACAATTACTGAAATCTCTAGTCTCACTTTCCCTGTGTGTAAGAATGGGCTGACTCCCCTCACTTGTGTGTTTGGAGAACAAATTAATAATGTCAGGCACTCACGAGGAAAAGTTTTTCAATGTACATTTGCTCTGCAAAACTGCTCAATATTGTTATTATTTATTATCCTATGGTCTCATCACTCTCAGCTCCCTTCTCCCAGAAGCTGCTTTGAAAGATGGATAAGTTGCACAAAAATTATTTTCCTTCAGTTTTCTTTGTGAGAAGGTTTTAAATGCAGCCATGGGGAGGGGCATTTTTGTGAGGGAGGGCAAAGGAAGACAAGCTGCTGTGATTAAATCAATTTGAAAAGGTGGAACCACAGAAAAATAACTTTGACCCAAAATTTAGACTGCTGTATTAGTGAAATTTTACTCAGGTAACAGACACAAAACATGAGCATAAACAATCCATTTACTACCTGCAGATCCATTTATAACACTTTGGTTGTCTCTCTGTGCTGCCTCTCCCTGCTCACTGGTACAGCAGAAGTGAAGGCAGGGCTAGATGTGCATAGCCCTAATTACTGTTTGTGAATTCTGTGTTTGATGTAGCTCATAGATACCAGTCTCACTCCCTACTTCCAGTGACTTTCCATCTGGTGCAGCTCGTGCTGTACACTCCCTCAGGTTTATGTGAAACCTCCTGTGAAAGCAGAGTCATTGATTTTTGTAGGTTTAGTGCCAGAGCAATTTTAGGTGGCACAAGGCTGATTTCCTTGACTTTCGCTTTCCTGCTCTTGATACTTCTGTGTCAAACTCAACACCTTTCCCAACACTATCCTCCTCCTCATTATAACAAAGTACTCAGCACCTCCTCCTCCTCACTAGCGCTGTCAGCAGGAGCCGGGGAAGGGTGCTACAGGCGACTGTGTTTGTTTTGACAGTGCCAACTTTCAAAAGAATCTGCTGAGTTAGTGGGAGGTCTCTGTGTGTTTGTGTTTCTAAACATAATTGTTTGATTTGGGGATATTTCACCGCTGCAGGTCTCTTGGGCACTGGGAGTGGGGAAGTTACAGCCTGGACTTCAGGTCCTGCTTAAGGGAGCTGTTGTGGTGAAGAATTTGGTGTGCTGCAGTTGTCTGGTCTGGGAGACATCTCGTGAAGTGGAGGGACTTTTCCAGGTCTTCCAATTAGTCGGTGATAATGGGATAAGTAGTGGGGAGATTGTTTTCCTGTGTTATTGTAAAAAGTCTGCTGAATGCTCCATTCTGATGTGACGTATGTGAACATTTATCACATGATGTCTCTGGAATATGCATGGCCAAGCCAGTGGGATCAGGATCGGACCCCATAGCAGGGCCGTGCCAGCCCCAAACACACCAAAAGTGCTTCTGCCTGAGTGAAAGGATATCAGTACAGACAGATTCTCACATTTTTGTCTTTCAAGTGTTAGTGACAGAAGGTGCCATGATTTATGACGTGGCACTGGAATCCCTGATTAATTGTCTTGCACTGCTGATGTGCAGCAGATGACGTGCAAAGTGTTTTTCCCAAGCATTTTATGAAACGCAGCAGGCAGGGAGCGGCCTCTGAGACTGAAGTTCTGAGGCTCGATCTGCCTGCTCACAGAAAGTGTGTTAAATCATCACTGTAGTCCTCTCTCATCCCACTTACTGGGCTTATCCCTCTCCTCTGGCTGCACAGGAGTCCAAGCCCTGCTCCTTGGAATGGTGTCAGTTACGTGCACAGAGCAAAAGCCTTCAGCAAAATCTCTGTGGAACTGAGGCCATTTACATCGAGCGAGCGAGGCTGTTTAGGTGGGTGCCAACCTGAAAGCTCCTTATTTCTGAGCTCCTTCAGGACTCAGACCTTGCAGGACACCAAATATAAGTGGATAAATGGCTTTCGCGTGTGTAAGTCCAATGGCCCCTTCGCACAGGTGATAGAAGCAGTTGGAAGAAATAGAGATTCTGCCCAAAGTCTTTTGAAATAAAACCCTGCGTTTTAATCAGTGAATTCCCTGCATTTCTCTGCATACTATTGTTTCTTTATATTTTGCAGCATGCCTGCTCAATTCATGAGACATTTTTGTTTCATTTCCAAAATGTGGGATAGGCAGTGAACTCAGTTTATGAGCTATAAGCCTTTTTCCTTCCCCACCTAAAAAAAAATCCCACCTGCTCTCTCTTTATACATTACCACCCTGCCTACAGCTGAGATAGGGCTGTAGGGAGACAGAGAGTGTATCTGGGAGTGCGTTGCACACGCTTATATTCCAAATGAACATGACATTATCTTTGAACTTAAACCCACTTCTTTGAATAACTCCATTTTTTACACGTCACAGCAGCGCACCACAGCTTATAACAAAAATACATCTGCAGAGGGAACTGGAGCGGAGCCTGCGGGGACTGGAGCTGCCTGTTTATCAGTTTGTGCATACAGGGATGAACCCTGCAGTGGTCCTTCCCAAAAATAAAACACAGGCATTTGCTGCTCAGGGAATTGTGGGCAGCTCGGTGTGCAAGGGGATTAGGGAGGGGAGGGACTTTCGAAGGGAAAGGCTGCAGCTCCAAAGTTGGGGCACAGCTCTGCACCTGGGAGGTGCAGAAGGCTGGGAGGTGAGGGGTTCTCTGGGCCCTCCTCTGGAGGTTCCATGGTGATTGAATCTGTTCTGGTTCTGAGCTGGGACTGTTCTCCCTCCTGCCATCCCCATTCCTGTGCCTTTGACAGTCTGTGGCGTGATGATCTGTATGAGCTCCTTGGAGACAACCAGCCCCGTGGAGCCACAGGACATCTATCTTTTGCTCCCTCCTTTTGTGCACTGAAAGGATATTATTTTGAAAGTCACACCATACAACAGCCATTGCAGAGAGTGACTCTCAGCTCCTCTGCAAACAGAGCAGAGCTTTGCACCCAATTTAATATAAAACAAGGTTATGTCTTTAATTAAATTATTTAATCCAATCTTTTTGAGAGAAAAGTCTTTTTTATGAGTTTAGAGGGAAAAATTCTGAGGTTTTGTTTTTTCAGTTCTAATTTCTTCAGTTTCCTTGTATTGCTTTTTTTTTCTCCTCTGTGTTTATACTTCTGAGGAAAGGGGATGGCATTTATTTGTCTCTATAAGGTTTTGGGTATGGGATGCAGTCTTATTTATAAAATATCCTGTGCGCTGCCAGCTGTAAGAATGAAGTGTGTAAGCCCCAAATTCCTCTATATTAATAATTTTGGCATTAGCAAGGCATCTAATTTTTACAGCTGAAGATGGCTTCTTCTTTTTAATATTAGTCCTTCCTGTTTCACAAGGTAAACTGCATTTCTGCTCTCTCAGGAAAATGGGCTGGAATTCACAAACCAGAGTTGAATGGCAAGAAAATTAAAAAATAAAAAAGGGACAGAGGAATTAGGAAGAATGGCCAAATAAGCCAGGCATATGCACTGCATTTTGCTTTCAGCCGTGAGTCACAGTGTGGTCCTCCTTTCCAGAGGAGCTGACCCAGGCAGAAAGAAGAGAAGTAACTTGGATCCCATAATAAGCTGGAACTTGAACAGGAATCCAATTAGCTCCTTTGTTTTAACGCTAAACTGCATTGCCTTGACCTCAGCCCACAGGTAGTGTTCCCGTCCAGGGCTATTGTCAGGCAGTTGTATGAATGTGTTACCAAATTAAATAATGTGGCATTGTGCTGGATGACTAGCACTTACACACTAAATTATCACAGCTCTCCCTGACCTTGGCAGCATCATAGGGTTCATATTTTCAGAAAGATGAATTGTTCTCAGAACAATTTCTTCAATGTTTTAAACACACACACTTTTCTTTAACCTTACGGACGCGCGGTTTTTACCTCCTTGTGCTGCTCTGATTTTAAAAACACCAGTCCCAATACAATGCCAACTGAAGTCAATAAAAGGGCTCTTACTGACTTCTGCTTTGGTACTTTATACTCAAATTAAACTATAAGTTTGGAGCCTAAAATGGGAGAAAAAGATGAAGTGTACAACTTTATGGAGTTCAAAAGAAAATCTTCTAGTTGTGTTTTCAAATCTTGGCTGCTCTTTTCTTGGGTCTAGGAGCAGCAGGGCAGGACACAGCAATTCTCTTGCAGGGCTCATCATCCACTGGCTAACTTGCACTATTTGTGTAATCTCCAGATTTGCTCACAGTTGTAGTTCAGGTCAGGAATAATGGACGTGTTTGCATGTTTTTTAATGTGAGTATTAAGGTCACATTGCACATTGGGGCAGGTATGTTTCAGCTCTGCTGTATGATGTATAAAATGGTTTAACTTCAGTCTGTTCTGATGAATTACATTGTCCACACTCAGAGTTGCCTTGTACTACACCTCTACCATGTTTTGAGAGAAAATCAACTCCTTTAAACAAGTTATTAATTTAACATTAAAAACAAAGGAAAGGAGTGGAAAATATATACTTGCAAAATTTTCTTGGAGATAGTTTCCCAGTGCAGTGTAACACAAACAGATTAACTGCAGTGTTTATTCAGTGTGAAAAAGCAGTTCCAAGAGCCCCAGGTGCTTGCCAAGTCCATAATTGTACCTCCTTTAATACTTTCATTACTTGGAAGTACAATAAGAGAAGCAGAGACACATACTTTCTATTTTCTTGAAAACAAAACACCTCCAGCAAATTAAATTCTATTTTGTCTAGAAATGTTCAGCAATTCCCACCCCCTTACCCCCCCAATCTTGAAGAAGAAGGAGAATCCAGGGACCCTTGTGGGTGCTGCTCCCTACAGAGCCTTCCCAGTGGCCCCTGGGCCACAGGGTCTTCACAAAGACCCTCCTGCCACAGGGACCAGGGCATGTTAAAAAATTTCAGCCAGTGGCTGCAATATTGAACCCAGAACCCTGTGCTTGTCAGGAGCATGCTATCTTCTGGAGATGGGTAGGTTTTATCATGAAGACATCTGTGATAGTTTTGTCCAGTGGCTGATGACTTTACAGCTTCTTCAATTACAGATCTCTGGGCAGTAGGGCTGTTTGGCCTATAAGGGATTTTGGGCATCACTAAATGCCCACATGCATCTGCAGATAAGCCTTGGCATATCTCATTCTCTTGCCCTATCCTAGGCCTTGTTGTTCAGAGGATATGGGCAGAAGTTTTGCTTTGGGGACTTAATGTTTTAAGGAATGCCTCAGTCAAATAAACTCTGTGTTTCTGAGCTTCTTCCTCCTGAATGCCAACCATATGTAGGCAAACCCAGCTCTTTGGGGAAAGGCGTGTGTCGGGTGAGATTTCTGCTTCATATCAGTCAAAAAAAACCACACCCCAACAAAAAAAGCCAAGTTCTGCTTCAGAAATTGCATCTGAACACAAATGTAACAAGAATTGCTCATCTCACAGTGAGAACAAGCCAGCGCAGTTACCCAAAATTTGGTCTTGAGAAAAGCAGTGTGAATATTTTATTTATTCCTCTCATATCCCTTTATGTCTCAAGCCTTGGTTGCATATCTAAAGAGAAATTCCCCTACCTTTTCTAAGAGGGATTGTGATGTGCTGTGTTGCCTCTCTCCAACCAGCCTCACACTGCACTAAGCTGTGGTAATGAAAGCAATGCTTTCTCTGTGCTCAGTGGTAGGTGCAGGGATGTATCCATCCCATGGACCTGGTGAGATTCAATTGGATCATTACCTGATGCTCAGGGAGGTGCTGAACAATGCACACCTGGAATCTTATCGTTCCTCCTTTCTCACGGGAGGGGGGAGGCTTTTCTCTGCGAGGAGCTTGGGTTAGAAGTGGCCCCCGCAGGATGGCCGGGACGGCGAGATTCCCGGGGCCTGTTTGGAAAGGGACACCTCCCCTCCCTGGCACCCACAGAGCCTGGCACTCCACTCACAGACCTGGGAATACAAAGTGTGACAACACACTCACTGATTTTATTTCCCTGAATCCAACAGCTCTTTTTCAAGGCAGAAGAAAGCTGCATTTCCACCTCAGTTTAATAGTTTGCCTGTAGATCCCATCCCTTCCTATCACAAAGAAATCATTGTGTCCTGCTGTGTAATTAATACGCGTGTACGGTGTGGCAAACATTTTCCTGTAGACTGCTTATTTTGCCTGTAAATTACAGGAAATCCTATACAATACACCTGGGAGCTCTGCAGCTTGAAATTAGAATACAAACCATCCCCACCTCCTCTTGCTTGGCCAGCTTAGCAGTCAAATTTCAAAACTTTTTTTGTTAGGATGTGTAATAAATTCTGATAGTGATGATTCTTGCTCGCTTCTATTCAGCTTAAAATTATTACAGGTTTTAATTCTGAAATGAAACCAATTTATGGCTCACAATTACTGCAAAGGGATGAAACTACACAGAGGTTTCCAGTTGTGGATTTTGTTCTGACACAGACACACAACATACAAATTTGTAACAAAATCCCCACAGTTTCAGGTATATTGGCAGTAAAATCGATGGCCAAGCCTTAGTTCTTTGTGATGTCACATCTATATGAGCCCTGAGATCGTATTAAAACTGCAACAGCTGTTACCGGTTGGAGACACAGGGATTTTTTTGAGGGGAGGCTTCATATTTTCCCTCTGTCTGTGGATCCCAGTGACAAAAGAGCCCTCCAGGAAAATGGTAGTGCTGACTGCCAAAGCATACAGACCACCAGGCCTTATTAGTTTGGTGCATGCTAATTACAGTGCTTTACCTTCATTCCATGTGCTCTTGGTGTGTGTAGACAGAGGGTGCAGAAAATACCTGCAGCCTTGATGGTTTGTGACCTCCGTGCTGAAAATGTGCAGCTTTATCTCCTGTTGTCAAATAAACGCTCCAGTTCAGGAAGGACCTGGGAGTTTAGGGAAAAGATGGCTCATAGCTCTCCACTGTGGTGAAAGCTGCTTCCCCAGAGCACTCTGCCAGACAAAATCACATCCCTGCAGGTGAGAGAGGCAGTTCAGCCTCTTTGAAGCTCTTGCCTGGCTCCCACTCCTTCCCTCGTACACTGGGAATGGTGATTGCATCTGTTTATTAGCAAGCATCAGAGACCAGCAAATTCCCAGCACTGAGAAGATCTGTTAAAAACAGAAGCAGGCCAGATCCTGCTCTCTGTTTCAGCAGGGTAAATCTAGTCAAAATCAGGGCTCACACCAAATAGCTGTTGAGCTGCCTTGAAGTTTGACAATGCAGTTTAAAAACCATGTTATCCTGAAAGTGCAGTAAGAGGAGGTCTGTGTGCAGCTTCCTGGGGGAGCAGTCCCAACAGGAATTCCTTCTAGGTGTGACTGGTTGATTTAGGTGTGGAAGCAGGGAGTACAGGAAAAATAAAGTCTTACAGGGTGAACCCAATTGTGCATTTTTTACTCTTTCATTTCTAACTTCCCTCTATCAAAGGTACTCTCCTGGCACTTTAGCGAGGTGTTATTTGCAGGACTTGAATAGGAGCGTGTAAACATATAGGAAATGGGCTGAGCAGGAAAATCTGCTCCGGCCTAGACTTCATCAATGGCTCAGAAACTCAGGAACACCAAGTGCATTTGCTTTGTAAGGCTTCTGATGCACCGGGGCCATTGGAAGCTGTTACTTTAAAGCCATGATGTCACTGTGGAGAAATATGATGTCAGGGCTGTAAAAGAAGGAAATAAAAACTTGCTAAAATTCCTTTTCACATTTGGAAGTTTCCATTTTCCATTGAACAGAAAATACTCTGTTCTCTTTCCTGTGACCTTCACCTTCTTTACAAGTACCCCTGCCAAGAGTGCTAAGGGTACACAGGAACCACCATTCCCCTTCTCCCAGTGGGAATATAGCTACCTTTTATTACTAGAACTAGTTCTTTCTTTAATGGTTTTGCAGTAAAAGTTAAAAAAAGAGTGTGAGAGAGAAGAAGAAAGTGGCCTTTTTAACTACTACAAGAGGTATTAAATAGTCAGCCAACCTCTGGAATCACTTCTCATTTTCCATGAAGCTGGGTAAGGAGTGTTATGGAGTTTTCTGGGTAAAGTTTATTGAAACTTCACAGTAGGACTACAAAAATGTGGATACTCTGATTGTTTTTGTTTAATAAGACTCAAGACTTCTGGCTCTACCTCGCTTTAAAGTCTTATTGCCCCTTAAATTTTCCCCAGGGTTTCGAGTCTATGGTTTGAAACAATCATTCACATGAAGATCATTTTGTCTTATGCTGCAGGGTGCTTGTACCTTTTGGATGGTGAAACTATGCAGGGTCTTCTGGTGATACCTCAGATGACTGCTAGGTCCTTTTCACAGATCACTAGTCCAAAAACGTGGGAAATCAAAAGAGTCTGCAGCAGCATCAAAAGTTATAGATCTGAACTATTACTATGTCTCTGCAAGTTTGATTTGGGTGGGTAGGTACAAAAAAGGTACATTGTGGTTTGGCTTTCAACTGCTTCCTCCTCTTCTGGTAATGATGGAGTTACTAGCTCTGAATTTTGGCCTCTTTCCATCCTTTAACATGACAATGGCTCTGAGCTCTCACCAGGAGTGAGCAAAGCAATTAGGAACAGATGAAATGACTCAAGCTCCCATTTGGCTTAAACGGAGCCTGTGCTTAGGAGTTTGAGTTTGTTGAAACTCGGTCTTTCCCTTTACTTCCTGTCCATGGTTTTTTCCTTTCTGGCTTGCTATCTCCTGTGAGGTTCTGCTGCTGGTTCTGCCACTGGAAGCAGGGCTATTTAACCAGCAGGAAACAGGTACTGCAGACAAGCCACATTTTGTATGTCAGAGTCCCAGATAGATACTGGTATTTCCTGAGCTCATCTGAACCAAAGTCAAAACCTTTTGGTCTTGTCCTTTGCTAATTTTATGTTTCCTCACTAATGTGGAAAACAGACTAATGCTTAATCATGGTTTACTCCATCCTTGCTTGCTGTGGAGTTCGTTTGGACAGCCCTTCCAATCCTCTGTGAAGCCTCTTGGATTTTGTCAGTGCTGAGGGCTGACTTGTTCATCTGTTGTTGTTCATCCCAACTGGATGTTCCTCCGTACCTGCACACCGTACCTGCCTCACCTTGCTGCTGAGGACACACCCCCGTTACCCTGCCCAAAATTTCACTGGCTGTCAAATCCAGTCCCGATTCAGAGCTGCCACTGGAAAGGGAACAGTCTGAGTTGTGTTTAGCCAGGGAAGAGAAATTATCAATTAATGACAGAAAAACCTGAGACAAAGCATGCATTTGTTTAAGAATGGTTCAGTGTTTGGTGAACCTTGTTGTCACACATTTTTGGGCAGTGTTTTAGATGGAGCTTCTTTGATGATGCTGGATGTCAGATTAAAAGGACAAGTAAAACAAATATTTTTTTCTGTGTGTTACTGGTTAGATTATCGTGTTTAAAGTAATCCTTTTATCATCTGGCTGTTTTTCTAACCAGCCTAGAATTGCCAGAGGCTCAGCAAACTTGGTAGTTCTTGCGGTAGGTGAAAGAATCATGATAGGAGTGGATATTCCCAACGTTGCACAACTCTAATTAAGAGTAATTCTCAGTAACGGACTTCAGCTGCAGGCTAAATAAATACTGCTCCTGAATATTTTTTTTAAATCATGCAGGATTGTGTTAATTGGAACTCTCACATCTTCTAGATTGAGCCCAACTCCATGGTCTCCAATTTCTGCCTGTGTTGCTGAAGTGCATTTGCTACCAGCAGTGTAATTAAAGGCATGGTTGTGTCACCTCTCAAATCTTTGTTACAGGGGTCAGCCTGGCTCCAAAAAAACTGTCTTGAAGCTGAAACAGGGCATGCAGAGCCACTGCAAAATAAGATCTTAGTTTTATCAAGTGAAAAATACCCATCTCGAGTCCCTTCTGCAGCTGTAAGTGCTGCAGGACTCCTGGCAGAGGACAGGAAGGGAATGCTTTTAGCATTAACATCTCTCTGCAGCCTTCAGGGGGCTGAATTTGTAGGCCCTCAGATTTTCCTCAGGCAAGCTTCTTTTTGGGGTTTTTTTCTCAAGAAAGGGGAAGAGATGACTGAAACCTGGTTTTGATTGAAAGACTTGAAGCTGAGAGGAGAGGGACATGGCAGAGCTCTGTTCTCATCTGCAAAGCTGCTGTGTTTCTCTTTCCTTTCTTTCTGGGATGAATTCACTGTGCTGCTGCTGAGCATCCGTGAAGGACCCCTACTGAATCCACGACTTGCCATATGTTCCCAGAGGAGAGCAGGGAAACAGGGAAGCACAGGGATGGTGGTGGAGGAGGCCATGAAGGAAAGGCAGCAAGATCAACTTCTGCTTTACAAAGTTCACCCAGTGCACACCTACAGAAGCCTGGTGGTTTGGGGGGACAAAATACAAGGGAAGAATGACTTGCCTTGCCAAGCAGGAGAGGACAAATCCACCAGGAAATTAGCAACATTCTCAGGTTTCTGGTGGTTGTTCCCAGTCACAGAGGGAGAAGAAAAAGCAAAAAGAAAGAAAGGATTTGAAGTGTGCTTAGCACAGGATTCCTATGGAAAAAGAGATTAGGATCAGGTTTTCAAAGGTATAGGAAATGCTTCACCTTTGTGCTTACAGCACAGGAATGGTTGGCCACCCCAGTCCAGCACTGTCATTTGACTGTCTGCCATCTCAGTGTCCATAAAAATTCCGTACAAATTCTCCTTAAATCATAACTGAAAAAGCTTCCTTGCATTATGAGTTCAAGTCAAACATTGATGGGTATTTGATCAGAAGGTGGGCTGATTTTTTATTAGTATTATTTTTAAATACAGTTTAATTATACTGAAGTTATATTGGGGGTTTGGTAACCAGTGGCTTGAAAATTAACTGAATTATGAAAGCTGAAGTGTTGCTACCAGCATCAGTTAATGACAAGGTCACCACCACTGTCATATTCAAAAGAAATGTTACACTTGAATGAGGCTGAGATGGCTGCACTGTCCCATGGTTCCAGGTAGAGAAAATGAAACAAGGGCTCCTTGGGTACTGTTTTATCCCATGTTTGAATCTAATGCATTCTTTTCTCAGTTCATTTTGGTTCTGCTGTGTTCCCTCAACATATGGAGTCCCCAGATATTAAGCTGTAACATGGAAACTTTGGGGGCTGGGAATTACAGATCATGAATAGATTGAAAAGTCCCACTTAATGCTCCCTTGGGTTGTTTGTGTAAAGATTAATTTTTGTTGTTTCTGGCTTTTACAAAAATCAAGTAAGGCTACAATTATTTTTGTCTTCCAGGCTATAATAGGGATCAGACTTTTAGCATGCCCTGTACAGCAGCGCACAAGCTCAGAGATGCATCTCAGGAACTGACTCAGAAAGGTGGTGTTAATTGAAAAGGGGAAGTGTAAGAGATCTTGTTGGAGATAGGGGGAAAATTAACTGTTACGTTCTTGATGTTTGCACACAATTTAATTCAAAGCCCTGATTTTATAATTTAGTGTAAATCAAACCAGAAGATAATGATATTGCACTTGACCTTGTGCTGCCGAAGTCAGGAGAGCAGGATTAGTCCTGGCATTGTTCAGCTGGGGACAGAGTAACTGAGGGGGCAGATTGCTCAGAGCCTACTCTGCTGTTTGATCCATGCAATGAGGCTGAAATGAAGCACTGCTGAATTTGTCTGATGTGGTTTTAATGGCAAGTTTAGGAAAGGAAGAGTTTTTGGAACTGAAGCCATAATTTACCCAAGAAATTAATCTCAGCCATAACTGGGGCACACGCCTTGTGGGGAGCAAACTGGAGCAGTCACCCAGCTGGGTGGATGTCTGAGAGCTGCCTGAGCTGCCTCAGCACAAAAGCCAACAAGCTGCTTTCCCTGGCCATTTAAGGTACCAGCAGATCAGTGGTAACAATCAGCTGGAGGGCCCTAAAATCCAAACCCACGTCAGCTCTTTGCAGAGCAACTGTATCTCTGTGTCATTACACTGAAAGAGGTCAGGGCACTTTGCTTTTCTTCCTCTGCCTCCCATCACAAAGTCTGATTTGTTTGAAGTCCAGACTATCTGACAACCTGTGTTAAACCTCCAGGCTCATGTCCCTTTCCAGCCCTTTTTGGGACACCTGCATGTAAACAGATGTTACCAGAGCTCTCCAGAGGGCTGCCAGGCACCAAGAGGCACCCAAAGGGAATGCTGTGGCACAGTCTCACCACAAGTTTGGAAAAGGTCTAAGAAGCTTAGTATAGACCCTGAAGAGGGAGCTGAGAAAATGGTCAGTGAGGATGAAAACCATAGCCAGGGCTAGGGAGAGAGATGAGCAGCAACTTTGGGTGGGAGGAGAAACGTGGGAAGGAGATGGCAGAATAATAAAAGAAAACATTGTTTAGGCACAAAGGCCTAGGAAGAGCATATTTTGAATAGAAAAAAAAAGTCTAAGGCTTGGAGGTAAAATGATTGAACTTTAGAAATTTTGCTTTTTGTTTCTGACAACTCTGGTGGTGGATGTTCAAGGCAACCTTAGCTGAAGGCTCTGTTGGACCTCTAATGTCCTGCTAAAACCGTGGAGATTTCTACCCCTGAGACTCTGCTTGTTTGCTTATTTACCTGTCTCTTTCTCTGTCATTGTGCCAGGGCTAAAACACAGAGTGGATGTGCTCAGTGTTTCTCAAAACTGGGAGCACCTCAAAAACTCATTTATCAATTTGCCAAGGTTATACATTTACTGCCACACTTTTCTATGGCTCCAGTATTTGCAGTGGGAGAGGAGGAGGCCAAGATAATCTTGTGCTGTAGAAAAGGAGATAGACAATACAATTAAAGAGAATTTTACCCTGATAATATTAACACTAGTATTAATTATTATTAATAACAACTAATTATTTAGCCAAAAAAAATCCTGTTAATGCTGAATAGGAAAATTACATTTGCTCTTTATGTAAAGTACTTGAGATACTGTTGTTAACCATTCTTTAGTGCATCTTAGAGGCAGGAACATTTCAGCCCACAATGTTAAAGACACCCTTTTGTTTTTTCTAATTGTAACTAACCTGCAGATCGGGGTGGGAGTGTTCGCTGGGAATTTGGGAGCCCCAGCATTTCAAGAGCACTGCCATTTCTTTCAACAGCCAAGTGCATTTAAAACTGTGGCTGTCCTTTCTGTTGCTACCCACTTCCTTACCAATCTTTGTGAAGAGCTGCAGTCCCAGCTTTATCTAGATTTTCCCTGAGCTTTTGCAAGCAGGAGCTATTGCTGTAAGCTGAGGAGTGCTCGAAGCTGCCCCTTGTAGGATAACAAAGTGCATCTTCAAGTAAAGAATTTGGAAGATTTGGGCTCATAAATTGTTTTTATCTGAACTCTCCAGTCCACACAAACCAATATTTTTTCATGTTCAGTTACTCTCCAGACAGGTATATGGTTGCAGCTCTCAGGCTTATAAAGGAGGCACAGTGCACTGAAAGGGATAAAGCTGAGGGAAACAAATCCAAACCACGTGTAGGGAGATGTGTGTGTGTGCATGTGCCTGTTGAGATATTTATTTGCTTCTGAACCTGTGTTTTTTCACAAGGGATTGAAATTTGGTCAAACCACCACGTGAAATGTGGAGGAAGAGCTTGCCTTCAGCTGTAAACAGCATCTACGTGCCTGGCGATTGCCACATGCATCCAAGAGCTCTCTCTGCTCAAAATCAGCTCTCCTCTGCCTAATGGACAGGGAGCTGGAAATCATGATAAGAACCCTTCCACTGCAGAGTTTTTATGGGTAGCCTTTCCATAGTTAATAAATGAGTTGGGCTTGATGGAAGCTGTAGCAGTGTTTTGCTTTCCAGGCCGCCGGGGGCCCATGGCTGCATTCTTCCTGCTCCTGGGCTCCCCTGGAACTGGATGGGAGGTGTGGGTGAACAAGATCAGACTCTCGTCTGCAGGCACTGAAGCCACATGCAGCCTCCAGTGACCTCCCTCGCTTCCCACAAACACGAAATTCATTGCTGGTTTAAGGAAAAAAAAAGTGAGCACTTCAGCTTCTTTTCAAAATAGAGAGAAACAATAGGGCACACTGTAGTGAGTTCCAAGTCTTTTATCTTTCTACAGATTCAACCACAGTATTGATTCTTTATTGACCTAAACTGTCCTAAGCGTGGCTGTGGTTTTTTCTCATATAGTCTATGGGAGAGTTAAGGCAGCTACTACTTTAATATTGATTTTTGTGAAAAAGGTGCAGGAAAGGGGGCAATTTGTGTCTGCAGTTGCTCTTCACTATAAAAGATACCATTGTTAGGAGCTTATAGCATTATATCAAGGGTCTTAATCTGTAGCAATCTTTTTTTACAACTTAGAAATAGGCTTGGGCAAATGTGTTATTGGTGTTAATGATATTTTGAAGTGAAGAAAATTTGTCAGCCTTTCCAAGTAAAATGCTCAGCTTAACCATTTGAGAACTTGACAGGTTTGTTACATCTGTTTGCAGGAATTATGTCTTTTGTCCCCCTGGAAAAAAAAAAAGAGAGAGAGAGAGAAAAAAGAATGTCCGTTTGAATAAACAGTGATAATAATGTTATCTGAATAAATCTTTAATAAATCGAAATTATTACTGCAGGCTTAAATAAGCAGTAAGTTTTGACAAGAAGGGCATTATCATCTAATTATACTTACTTTATGAAAGAGAGGGGCAAGGGCCAACCTGTGAGCCGTCTAAAGCACAGTAATAGAGTGATCCCCTCTGCAGACTAAAGAAGGAGCCATCAGACAACAATAAAACACAGACAGTGCACTGTAAATTGCAACTGAACCCCTGATTCACACAGATTCACCATCTTAATTGTTATGAAAACTAGCAGAGCGGGATGATAAGTGCATGGCAGAGCAGCCTTTGCTAAGTGGATGAGAGAATCCTGTGCCAGATATTTTATGGTATTCCTAAAGGTTTCTTTAATTATCAATTAGTCACTGCTGTACATTAGCTTCCTATTGGCTAAGTGCTCGGTGTGAGGGCCTGTATCAGCATCTGCAAACAGGTGTAAAGATATAACTGATACATAAATTGCCTCCTTCCTGTGGGCACCTGGTTTGCTAAGAACACTTAAGGAATTCCAAGACGACACCTGCTAGCTGCTTTATTGGTGCGTATCTCATCTATTCTGCTGTTAGGTGATCCACTGTGTGGAATTATAAGGAGCTGTGCCGACTGGAACACGCTGCTTGTGTCATGGCAGCCATGGGGAAAGCTGCATCTGCTCAGGGGAGTAAACTAAAAGTATTCTCCCCGTGTGTTATGTGGGAGTTGGTACACGTGGTATTCCTCTAATATCTACTATTTAATATTTTTTTCCTCACCGAGAATCAATAACCAGGAAAATAATCATCTGCTAATGTCCATAATCTTTTTGAACATCTGATTTTTGTTTGGCAAACAAGGCTGGTTTCTTTAAAACCTCCACTGGCTCCTATTTATTTCGCAAAAGGCAAAAAAAAATCAGATCATCATAATCTGCCAGAATTAAGAAAGTAGCATCGCTCTCGCTTGTCTTGGGTAATGTGGATCTGGAAGTACACCCTCCACAAATCGAGTCTCTGGTGTATATACACATAGAGGGGTTTACATACACATATAAAAAATATTGTATTTTAAACCTGTTAATCAAGACCCTCTCCAGCATGTAGCTATAAATATTTATTTATATGCACCTGACTAGAGTGACTTTTTTCCCCATTAGATCCTCATTTAGCGTTCAGGATATTTGAAGGATGAACAACACTGTGCAGTAGAGATGGGCATTGTCCTTAACTGTGTCAGCTTTGGCTCCTTTTTATAGGCCTGCAATATTTTTGGTCACTCCGTGGAGGTGGGCACAAAACCCAGGAAGGCTGTAGGCAGGAAGGGAAGCACCCAGCCCTGTCAGAGGCTGTGAGGGTGCAGAGAGGGACCTTGGGAACGACACGTGCACAGACAGATAACATGAGCAAGGGAAAGCATCAGGAGGTGGTTCCAGAGCTGTTCACAACAAAGACAAGGATGTGCACAAAGTATTAACTTATCCTCTTATTTGTCAGGAAAACAGCTCAGCTGCTCTTGTGGCATTATCCCAAACCTGTGGCACGTGTTGGGTGGGTACATCCTGAGCCCAGACTGAGTCTGGCTGGTGTTGTGAGGGATGGGACCAGAACAAAGCCACGGCAACAGGGAGGGCGATGGGCTCACCTACTCCCCATCCTTGCTTCCTATAAATGTGTCACATGTCACTGCGCCTCTCAGGGCTCTCAGAAGGCTTAAAATAGAGACAACACACATGGATGTGTGCTGGGGATGCCTCTGGGTTTAGTTCCCATTCCTTCCTCTTCCATTTTGCCTTTACACATGGGCTGGGTTAGCCTTTGGAGAACAAATGAGGGTGGTTTGGTGAAAACCATGAGCAGCAAAGTCCTGAGAAAAGAGATGTGCAGTCATTTTTAGCTGAAGTAATTGGCAATACCCTACAGTTATTGTGCACACAAGGTGTAAATTTGCCAAGGTGTTGCTGCTCTATTGCAGCCTTCCATGCTTATTTTACCATTTTCTCTATAATTCCCTATAAAGTGCCAGCCCTGTAACTGATATAACTTGAGGTCTTTTTTTCACTCATGCCAGCAAGCTGAACAAGTGGGATGAGGTTACAGTAAACAAGAGAGAGATTACTAGAGATAGAGGTTTTAAGAGTCCACAAAGCCCAAGAGCAACAGAGAATCTGAGACATGAGAAGCTCTCCATGAGGAGAAGGCTCGGAGTTATATCCCCCCTCGGCATAAATACGTACAGACAAAAATGACTCACTATGTGAGTCAGAGAGAGGAGGTTTTATTTACACCACAGAACTTGGAAATAACATTTCCACTGATTCTATTCTGTTCAGCAATTGTGGGTATAAGCAAAAGGCTGTTAACACTTCTGTATGAATCAAATTTTTAAAAATCACTCCGCCCTTCAATCAGAACTGTTTTCTCACTTATGTGAATTAACCTACAGAACTGGCTCATGAAATAATCTGTTTCAGTATCTATTACTGAATATGTCTTGGCCTGGATCCATAAAAGCATTTAGGAGCCTGAGTTGCACTGAAATCACTGAAGAGAAAAAAAATAAAGTGTGTTATTCCTGGTTACTACAAGGAACTGTAGCACATTGCTCTTTTCTCTGGGCACATTGCAGGCTCTGCCTCCCCAGCCAGGCTTTGTGACTGTGCTGGGGCTCTTCCAGGCTGCTGAGGGGAGGCATCTGCCCAGGCACTCTTGAGAGGTAGTCCTTGGAGGTCTTTGCATGCTGGACCCCGCAGGATGACATCCTATGTTTCTATGTGTGCTGTGACAGGGGATCAAAGTGGTAGAAGGGAATTGCCATTGCTGTATCTGTGAGACAACAAGGGACTGAACTACCCCGGTATGAAATACACCTGTTTGATTTGAGGGGGGAATGGAACTGAAGTATACTCACTTTTTAAAATATAGATAAATTTCTACTAGAAATAAACCACATTGCTGGATTTTTTTTCATCTGATAAAACATCTGAGCCACTGAAAATTATTTTGATGGGCATTTTGTTACCATCCCCATCAGCCTTTGATATCCTACAGCTCCCTGTGCCACCATCTCAAAGTAGCAGTTTTTTGTGGTGGCCAGTCCAGCTGTGTCTGGTCTCCAGGTGGTGAAGTCTCCTTCTCATTGCCCCGCTCCTCTGATCTTCTGTAAGGCAGCATCGTGATGAATTTATTGTTTGAATTGGTGACACACAGGAGTTCACACAGGCAGGGATGGAACTGGGTATCTGTTTTTACACACTCTTGACAATTAGCTTTTCTAAACAAAATGCAACATCTGGGGCAAACATTTAGGGCGTGATAAGAATCCAGGTGTGAAGAATGGGTGGAAAGGTGTGATGTCTACAAACACAGAGCTGGCCTAAAAAACAGTCCTGGAAAAGGCCAAGGTAAATAAGTCACACTGAAATTGTTGTAGCCCCCCACAATCCTCATGTGTGGGTTTATACAAACCAGCAGAGCCAAGTGAACCTTAATTGTGTGTTGTTTAACTTGGCTACAAATAGCTCACCCCTTCTGTAACTTGGCTCTCATCATAGATATCGCACCTTTCCATTACTGACCTCTCTTGTCTAAATTGTTTTCTTAATACATATTAAACATTTTTGATCTGGTTTAATTTCCTAGGACTTTTTACAGCAGAAAATATTGCAGAAAATATTTCTGCTGATAGAAAGACATATTTTAATAGAAAATGTCTTACATTCTCAATGGCCAGACAGGTCTGTGGTTTTTAAAACCTAGTTCTTTTTCAAGGAAGTAGTGCCAGAAAAACTCTAAAATTTGATGTTCTGGTTTTTCTGCACATTCACTGGCAAAGGGAGCAGGACTGCAACTTTGGTGCATTTCTTAAATAATAAATATATTTAAACTGCAATAACCAGTCAATAATTCTTCTTATTTCCCTTTCAGCATCGTATTTCTTAACAGTGGCTTTAATGTCAACAGTTTGTTACCACAATCCTGTGAAATTCTGAGAAGATAAAGTGTTTCCCTGTTTGAAGGCAGCATATTAAAACTGTGCCCCATTTAATTGCCTTTTCTGGGGGTTTTATCTGTCGTGGAAGCACTAGAGCTGCTGGTTAGCAGGTTTTTGTCGCTCTGCAGGCTGGGGAGCTCAAGGTGTGCTGCTCCCCACGGCAGCACTGGCACTCACAGCCCTGGGACGTGGCCCAGTTCTTACAAAATTCAATTGAAGGGCTTCTGTTGACACGAGTGCATCGGATCTTCCATGATGAGAGGGAGGAGTAATTATTTTCTGCACATGGGGTGTCTCCCCAGGAACTGGGCTGTTGTGAGTCAGTTTGTTTGCGTGGTTAAAGTTTGCGCCTGAGCTTTCCTTATACGTTTTGTCTCATGCTTTAAAATCCCCAGAAATGCCGGGCTGGACTAAGGGGAGCAAGTCTGTCGTTAATCCGGTGAGATACAGGTTAGGTGGTCTTGGAACTGTTCCCACTAAAGCAGGGGACAGCATTACAAGATCTACTACCATTTGTACTAATTAGCAACTTTGCTGACAGCCTCTGGTGAGTAACTCATTACTGTCTATTTGTGAGCTTGGCTTATAAATCCCCGAGCAGCCAGACTGTGGGCACTGTTGTAGCACAATATTGTTGTGGTATAAGACCTTTTTCTTGAGCATTAGCAAGTCTCTCCAAGCAGAGTGCTTCAAGTAGAAGTAGGTCAGTGGCATGGAGACACAGCCCCCAAGTAAGGAGGACTTCCAATATTTCTTCCCCCTCCCCTTCTTTGGGTCCTGAAGTAGAGATGAATAAAATCTGTGCATTCTGGCACCACTCTTGCTGATGTTGCTTGTTTCTCGGCGCATTTTAAATTTTCTCTGATTCGACCTTCACCCTTGCTTGTAGGCATGATATCACATATTTTAACATGCTTGGGTTTTTTTCTTCCCTCCGTATCTGCGTTAGTCAGGCCCATTGGAATTTTGAAGTACTTCTGCCACAATTCAACAAGAATGTTCTTTTTCAATTTCTGTAGGTAGATTCTGCTATTCAGTGGTTTCCCCCCATCCTTTATCATAGGCTAGGTCTTTTCCATATGGTAATGAATCATTCCCCCAGGAGGAGTATCATTTGCTCAATTCAATGGACTTCTCACAATGCAGATACATGCATTTCTTTCACCTATCATTTTGATTTTAGTTTTCCTGCAGTTTATTGGCTTCAATCTGTATTTCCTTTGTGATCTGTTCTCTTCCCAGCTCTGGTAGGTATCTCCCACTCCATTGTAGTGTGTGCTGTCCTGATGGCACACCTGCACTTTCTGCCTCACTCTGGAGCTGTTATCTACATATTTAATTCAGTCACTGCCACCATTCCCTCTCATGATTCCATTTTGCGTCCATCCTGACCCTCTAATCTGGTTGCTTTGGGTTTTCTTCAACTTGCCTATTTAGAAATAAAAGTGTTGACAATATTCTGTACTGTGAAACTATTGCTGTGTGTTAAATAGAATAAAGAGGACAAGAATGAACACACATCTCTTAAGTGTGGGCTTGGGTGACACTACAAACAGAAAGGAATCTCAGTTCTACATGGCAGGTTCTGCCTTTTATTCGTATAGTGATCTGGTGAAAGGGATGTGCTGGAATGAAAGTGGGGTGGGGATTTTTCCCAGTATTATTTATCTTGTTTAAATCAGCTTTTACATGAGAGCTGAGATGGGCTGAGGGCAAAATGAGCTGATTGCAAACCAAGAGTCCTGTGCTCCACTCTTTTTTTCTGCCTGGTTGCAAGACTGTGAACTGGGATATTCCTTAGCTGTGGTACCTCTGATTTCCAAAACAACATGTGTGTTTTTACCTGTTTGATTTGGGGATATGGATCCAGCATCATTGCAGTGAGGAGTCCTCATCCCTGGCATTTGTAGGAGCAGGTTTTGGAGCATTGTGAATCTCGTTTGTCAAAGGCCTCTAAATTACTGGAGAGTTCTACAGATGAAAGAGAAATTACTATTAAAAAAAACCAGTTTTGGTACCTTTAAAATAGCTGGAGTGGCATCAGGTTCTTGAAAATAACAAATGGCGGAGATTTTACTTAAGGATCTCCCCATGGGTTTGGCTGGATGGGTTTCTAATGAGCAGGTCTTTTATTTCTGTGATATTCTGTATCTCCCTGCCACAATTACTCATGTGCAAGTCCTAGAGCCAAATCCTGCCCTGAGATGCATGTTTGCTTCTCCCATTGGCCTTCTTGAAAGCTGCAGGCATTTTTCCTAAACCATCATTTGGCCTCCAGTTGTACTGTGGTCATATTTGTCTGTCCAAAATGACTGCGGCTCTCCATTTATAATCTTGTAATTTGTAATCTTTATTGAGATACTGCTGTGGTTTTTCTTTCATTACTGGCATCTTATTGTAATATTGATTTTTTTGTTAAATGGAACTGCATTGGTAATTTTGGCTGGCAGCTTCTTGCCTTTGCTTTCTTTTGTCCACTTTTTGAGGGTGGGAGAGTATTCCCTGTGCTACATCGAAGCCGATTTCTTTCATCTGACTCTTGCGTCTTGTCTGTCTAAACAAATTTAATTTTTGCCTAATCTGTCTATGCAGTTCCCAGTCACTCTGGTATCCAGGCACTAAATGATAGCCCTCTTCTGAGTGTTTTCTCTTCCTAACGAGGTGAACTTCCTTCTTGAGTGACCCACTCATTGTCATGCTTTTGTAAACAGTCTCTTTTCTACCTATTGATTTCGGTCTAACATCAGTGACCACCCACTGTTCCAGACTGGGAGAGGGAATAATTGTTATACAGACATCCCTGTGTGTGCACACACAAACCCACACACCTGCTCTTGGAGTGGACACCTCCCTCTGCAGTGTAATTCTCCTGTAGAGTGTAACAGAGGATCTCACCTGGTGCTTCTGCAAA
Source organism: Climacteris rufus (assembly GCA_013398175.1). Lineage (NCBI taxonomy): Eukaryota > Metazoa > Chordata > Aves > Passeriformes > Climacteridae > Climacteris > Climacteris rufus. Next base: position 1,087,932 of record VZRZ01001325.1, read on the forward strand.
CCAGAGCATCTGGAAAGCATTTAAGGATTTGGGCATTAAAAAGTGCCCCATGTGTATATGGAGAACACAAACCCTAAAATATTTTGTGTACAGCTAACAAGTACCTGGTGCCAGTAGCTGCAGCCACCTCAGCGTTGTGGGGTGCACACTTGCTGTGACAAACAGGAGGTAGATTACCTGTGGGTTTTGGTCCAAAAAAGAGCATGAAGTCCTCTCAAATCTGGAGGTGCCCCTGTATTGCCAGTGCCCTGGAATGGAAATGTCCATCCCTGTCTTGCTGGTGCCTCTCTTTGGAAAAGGCTGTGCCTCCATGGATGCCAGGTGTTTTTCTGGAAAACATCAAGCCACTGTTGTTGGTGTCTAGTTAAGGAAGTGGTTCACACACTACAGATTTATTGTCAATTTTGTTATGCTTAAGGCAGGCAGTAATTTCAGTTTTCACTGCCATTAGCTAATAATAGTAATTAATTAGTAAATTGTGCCGTTGGGATCTCAGGGTGAACTAACAGGGAAAATGTAAATTATAAAAAAAAAAGGCCACTAATGTTTCTGTGTTTCCCACCACAACTGAGGGTTTGTGTCTGTCCCATCCCTCCAAACTGAATTTCTGAAGAGCAACTTACATTGCCCACAGCACTGTCTGGAAAGTATTGGAAGTAAAATGAGAAGGTGCATCAGACAAGAGGTGTTTTGTTGTTTGGGTTTTTTCTTTGATTTTGCTGACTTGTGAGTAAGAAAGTTTTGGACACAGCACTAGGAAAGAAGAAAACACTAAGGTAAATCCAATGTTTTCAATTCAAGGTCATTTTGAACCCTTTCTCTGTCTGCAAGAGAAAGTGGAAGAGAAAATAATTAAAAAATGTGAATTAGGCTGAGTCATTTTCACTATGAATTGTTTGCAGCTGTCAGAATCAGATCTACATAGTTCACTATAGCTCAATTTCCCTTCCGAGTTAATAACACATTGAACAAACATACTACACCAGACTCCTTTTTTTTCTTTCAAATAACCTCACAGTGGATCTGCATTCTGAGTATAAAGAAGTCTCCATTAGCTTAGGCTATTTATAGAACATCAAAGGGCTGAAAGATAGTTAAAAATTAATCGATTACCATCAAATAACAGACACTAAAACTCAGTGTATGAAATGCCTTCCTCTACTGAATAAATTAATAGGGAGAGGAGAAATGGGCACTCCTGATTTACAGGCTGGACAGAGGCAGTTTAACACTCCCCAGTGCAGCTCCCCAGCACTCAGGGCTGTGCACTTCGGGTGGGGCTTTAGAGTTGACCCTGGACCTGATGTGGTGGGTGGGGAAAGCTAATGTGCTTTGAAGGGAGGAAATAAAGAGTGGAGGTGTCCAGTTGCAGCTGGAAGGCCTTTGGAAGGACCAGCTTCTGGAGTCTAATGCCTGCAGCTGAATGATTCTTGTCCAAAGGTGGCACCGGGGGATGCACAGATGGAAACAGCTCTTTCTATAATCTTCATTTCATGATCTTTTGTTTCCATTGAAATAGTTAAAAACAATGGGGGGGAAGTGGCACCACCTGTGTGTAGAAGGTAAAAAACTTGGGCCTGCAAAATATTAAGATGCTTCCCTAATCATCTTATTTGGATTAGTAAAATGCTGCTCTGCCCTTTAAACTCCTTGGCTATAATCCTGCTATGGGCGGTGGAGAGAAAGAAAATGTTTCATGGTACCAATAACAATAATTATAGAAGGGGGGAAAAAAGCTTTCAGAAGCTTAAGTTTGGGTCTGAAAGGAAGCAAAGTTTCCAAGTCAGAGAAAGCCCAGGATGCTTTTGATGTTGTGCTGAGGTGTCTGCACAGCTCAGGTGAAGTCTGGTTCAGGGATGGACTTCTTTTTGTGACTTTTGGGTACCTCAAGGTCCAGGATAGTTTGTTATCACACTTTTAGAGAGAGTGGCTAATGGATATGATGGACCTCCTGGTTTAGAGAGAGTTTAGGGGGAGGAAAAGAATTTGAGAGCAGAAATCAAAGAGCAGATTCTAAGAGAGGATGGTGAGTGTAACATCTGCCCCTGTTGATTGCTGACAGACTGTAGCACACACCTTACAATGCAGGGGAAGTCTTTATTTCCTCTTTTATTGCCAAATATGCACATTTCCGAGCAGAGGTGACATTTTTGTATGTCAAAACAAAGGTAGAACAGCAGAGCCTTTGAAACATCAAACTCAGGTGGAAAATGAGGATTTGGCATGGTTTAATTTGGGCTTTATTAATGCCTTTGGGGGAGTGGGATGGAAGAAAGATTAGGCAGATGAGAGCTTTACAAGTCATAGATCATGCATTTAATAGGTCTAATTCTTAAATACTTGAAGGGTTTCATAAAGCCATTCTCCTCAAGTGCAGACTCTTGCCCACTTTTCACTGTTGCATCTGGATCTCCCAAGTTCTTAAGAAGAGCTTGCAGCTGAAAATCTGAGGCCCTTCCATGCAGCAGTGATCTTGCACCAAGGGGATGTTTGCAGCCTTCAAAGGATCCCACAAGGAGTTTATGTGCACCACAGACACATTCTTTCAGTCAAGGGGCAGATTGCATTATTTTAGGTACTCACCAAATGAAATTTAAAGCTGAAAAATAAAAAAAAAAAAAGATACTTTTCCCATTTAGCTACATATTCTGAAGCACTACAGATTTAGAAAGAGTGGATTTAAATGAAGTTACTACTAGATTTTTTTTAAAAAATCAATTCTGGTGTTATAAGAAATTGATGGCTAGATTTCAAGGTGAATTTTATCTAAAACTGAAATATTGACTGAGGTGATATTAATATTTTGTTCTGTTTACTTTCTTGAAATGTGGCATTTTTCACTGCACTGGATTGTGTCCTTTCCACAATCCTAAAATAATTAGCCACACATTTATTTTAAATATTATAGTGCTATTTTTAAGCTAGCAGTGCAAAGCAGTTTTTATAGTATCTATGACAGAGTATAAGGGATTTTTTATGTAATAAAATCAATATCATAGGATAAATATTCTGAGCTAAGAATAATAAGCCACTGATAATTTTGCCCATAGTAATCATTTTTAGCAGAGCACCCTTGCAGTCACAGGAGCTCGAGGAGAGGCTTTTCTACCCCAGCCCTTCATGTGCACCACCCCAGCCCAGACCAGTGCCCTCGGGTGTGCATGTCCCTGAAGTGACCTGGTTTATAAAACAGGGGGTTGTTTCAGTCTTTTTTTTTAATATAGTTTTGGAGAGAGGATGTGTTGGGTTTGAGCACTCAGACTCTGGGTCATAGGGAACCAGGAGCTGTGTCCTGCTGCTGTTGGGGCAGTGGCCCCTCGGGCTCAGGGTGCCAGCCAGGAGGCTTGGTCAGAGAAAGCCATCGCTGACTGTCTGGAATGTATGGAAAAGGCAATTCCAATAACTCATTTTACAACCAAGTGATCATTTATCCTACTAGCAAAATCTGTTCAACTCTGGTTGTATAGGTTATACAGTAATAAAAGTTCAAGTATCCATAAAATTGCCATTGAACTGTAAATTAATGTGAGGTAAAGTTGTTGCCCAAGGGAATAACTGAGCTCCAGAAAGTTGTGTCCTAAATTAATTAATGCTGAGTTCAGCTCTGCCTAGGCAAAGAATGGGTTTTTGCTGGCCTTTGGTTGTTCAGCTCAGAATTTTGTTTTCAAGCAGAAATTGCCGTTGTCATCTCTGCTCATTTAAACAGGACTTTGGAAATCACAGAAAACCCCAGGAAAATTTATGAATTCTATGGTCTGTTTTTTTTTCTTTTTCTTTCTTTTTTAAATGTTTTCATTTATTGCTACATCTGTTTGAATGGGTAGGGACAACTGATGTCCACACCTTGTAATGATCAAGTTTCCTTCTTGATTAAGCAAAGGTGGACATTTGCACTTCATGGATGCTGGTCATCATGACTTGGCTGTCCTCTTAAGACTTCTGTTTTGCTTTTTTTGTTTGTTTCTACTTAATTTAAAAAGAACCCAAAAAACCCCCCAGTGGTACTTATTTTAATAGGTCAGCTTTGGTTATTATGGATGAGGATTAATAAAAATAATGTATTTGGTACCATTGCCTTGCTTTTTTAAGAAGTGGGGTGAAGCAGCAGTTGGGGTGTCCAGAGCTGCATGTGGCCTGCAAAGCATCACTGATGGATTTGTGCCATTCCCACAAGTGGGGAATCCCAGATTTTCCTGATTTCTCTTTTTTCTTCTCTCTTCCTTCTTTCCCTCTCACCTTGGCTTTTTAGTTTTCCCCTTCATTCTTCAAATTTTCTTTCTGTTCAGTCTTTATTTATTTCTTCTGCTTCACTGATTGTCTCTCTGCTTGGTTTTCTTTTCCCCAGCACTTACTATATTCCTTGTGTTTTTGCACTCTAATGCTGGCTTGTCTGCCAAAGAATAAACTCCTATTTATGGAAAATGTATGCAGCTCTATGCACTGCTAAAACATCCTCAGACTGTTTGTTCACAGCCGTCCTGCAGAGACAGCGCGACACTGAGCACACGAACCAAGCAGCTCCCGCCACACTTGCCAAAATTAGAGCCAAAAGGCACCTTAGCACACACCTGCCTTCACTGTACAGACCTTTCTCCTCTGACACAGTGCAGTTTGGGTTAATCTGGGAGAATTCCAGGTGTTAGACCTTCAGGTATAACTACCCTACTCTTCCCCCAAGGAAGGGACTGCACTTAGTTCTGCCCTTCCATGCAGGCCAGTGGAAATTCCTGAACTGGCCCCCCGTCAGGTCAAGTTGTACTTTTAGAACACCCTAAATCTGAAGCTCTGAGCAACTGGTGTTATAAGCTGATTTTTGGGATAATATGAAATGTATATTGTGGTGGTTTCATCTTGTGCCTCTAGATTAGAATCCCAAAGCAGCAGCACTCCAGCTCTGATACCTTTTAAAGCACTCACAGATTTTCAGCACTGGTTTTACCAAGGTACAGTAAATAAAGGGGGAGAATTTCAAAGGCACAAGGGGTAGTTCTTTCCTTGGAAGTCGATGGATGTTGTGTGTCTAATTCCCATTTGTGCCTTTGAAAACACACATGGCCCTGCTCTGCCCACAGCTTTAAATCTCATGTGCACACAAACACAAGCCCCACGTTCCTATTCAACCTTCCACACACATTTTAATTTCCTTCCAGTGTCACAAACTTTCCACGGTAGCTGAAATATGTCAGGGATGTTTTTGTCAAATTGCTGAGACCAGGTTCTTCAGCTCCCACTCTGCACTTCTGGGGTGATCAGATCATGATGTTAGAGTCACATAAGAGCTTATTAGCAGCTGTTGCAGACACTTTTTCTGTGCTCTAAAAACAACAACGAGAACAACAACTCAGCTGGGAAGAGCATATGCAATAGCCTTTTAATCATTGCTTCAGCTCACCATGTCATCGTCCGTAAGCTTTCTCATCAATGAGCCCAGGAATACAAAACCAGAGGACTTCTTAAATTTTTCAAACACCTGCACCTTGTGAAACAAGTTTATGCTACTGGATTAAAAACAAAAATAAAAAGGAAAGGAAGAAAGAAAAAAAAATCTCGTGGATCAAAATTGTCTCCTTATCAGGAAATGAAGGACAGGAACAAAAATACCCTCCTCCTCCATCTCCTCCTCTTCTTTTCCCACCTCAAACTTGATGATAAGATTCTGTAATCTGACAACCCCTTGCAAAATGATAGCTGGGTGTTTACAAATGGGGCTCTTCAATGCAAGCGAGTGATTAAAACTCCCCCCAGCAGCAGCCACGTGAAGGCTGGCCAGGCTCTGCCTTCTCCCCATCGCTCTCCCAGCTCTGCGTTCCGCTTTATCCGCCATGGAGCCACACGAGGGGCACAGAGGCAGCTGGGGATGCAAATGCCAAGCTTTGGAGTGTGTTTATCCAGCAGTGGCAGGGAAGGCTGTCGCTGGTCACTGGGCTGGAGTTGTGCCCACGGCTTTGGAGTGGGATGCTGCTCAGCTGTCCTGCCTGTCCGCTGCTTCCCTGCAGCCACAGGGGTGGATTTGCTTCCTTTCGCAACAAGTCAGACAATAAGGATGTTGCTAAATCCCTTATGGAGCCCGAAGGCAGGGCTGTTGGCTGATCCTTGTTTCCTGTGGAGTTATGATTTGTGTGACCACCACATTGCCCCTTGACTCAGAAAGTCCAAAGCCTGGGGCTCGGTGCTGTGCAGTGGGGGATCGGAGCTCGGCGTGGCCAGCAGATGTCTCCCAGGATATTTCTTTGCAGACACCGCTCTCCCAAATCCCTCTCTTTCCTCAGGCTCTCGAAACTGGGTTTGGTGGGTTATGAGCAATGCTGTCTCTTTGCCCATTCTCTGCAAGTATTCCAGCCCCAAAGACATTGCTTTGTGATGTTGAGGGTTTTTTAAGCCACAGCCTAAATTAAGGAAATGGTTTATAAAGATAAAATAAAGGCAAGGGAAGGCAGCTCCTTTGTGCCTTCAGAACATTCCATGATTATTTACAGCCTTTGAGAAAAGGAAGCAATGTCACTCCTAGGGGCACACATCACTTTTGATTGGGAAAATCATTAACATTGCTGGGATTCTGCTTCATTTTGCGTGGGAGAATTGGTAGATGGCAGGAAAAAGGTTCTGTCTGCAGGTGCAGGCTGTGCTGACACGAGGCAGATCTGCAAATCAAGCTGTACCTGCCGGGCTGCGCTGGCACATTTTTCCTTGGGTAGACTTGGCCAAAGCGTGTGCTCTCCTCGTTGGCTGGCTGTGTATTATCCTCTGTATTTAGCAGCAGAAAGTGCAGCAGTGAGGATAAGTGGTTGCTCATGGCACTGAAGGAATTAGTTGTGGAGGTGGAAGGGAAGGCTGAGTCCCCTGGTCCCAGCCCTGCTCGCTCCAGAGTGTGGCATTTTGGCTGGGGTGGGGTTTGAAGCCCACCACAGGTCACACACACGCTGTTATCGTTCTCCGTTGGCACAATCCATGTCTTTGAGAATACAATAGTCCATCACCAATCCAATCATCTTTCTGTGACTGAGGGGTTTATGCAATTATAAAAAAGTGGATGATTTGAATGTTCTATCCCTCTTGTGGAATTATGTTTGGAATTTATCCGGTGAGACAGGGGAAGGGATTTTGTTTGTTTTGTTTGATCATTTCTTATCACAGAACTTTGTTTGACTCAAACCACAATGATACAAGCATTCAAACACCACCTTCAGATGTAATATTGATTTATAAAACAGCAGTGCACAGCTGCTAAGCTTCACTGTTTCATACAGAAGGCCTTCAATTCCCAACAAATTACTGGCATTTCTACCTATTTACAAATTAATGTTTCCTCTGAACCTTGTGCATTTCTTATTATTCTAGTCTGCTTTCTTCAGCTTCTGCTTAGAAACCTTGTGTGAGTGTGCATTATGCGGTGCTAGGGCAGCTTTAGAGCATCAGTTAAATTGGAGTTAAATAAAAAAAATCTAGATCAACGTTTATCCTTAGGCAAGTTATGCACTGAGTGAAATTAAACCACTATATGTACTTGTAGATTGAAGAATCAGAGGTGGAGGATGGGTCAGAAACACTAAGATCAAAGTTTTTCTTCTTTGAAAAAAATCTCTTTGAAAAGCCCCCATGCCACCTATTCTGCTTGTTAATGTTTTGACTGGAAGTGTCTGGCAGTGTCATCATCAGCAGAATATTTTTAAAGACCTTTTTTTGTTGTTTTTTTGGAGCTGAGTCTAATAGCAAAGCAATGGATCCTTAGCAGCCTCTGTTATATGTCTCTTAAGGGAATATTTTTGTTAATTGCAAATATTTGATTGACAAACATGGGATGCAATTAGTAGGCAGGCACAGTAGGAATGTGCAGTGAACTGGATCTCTGAACCAACAGATCTCAACTCTCTCAGCTTGATCTGAAATAGGCTAGAGCATTTAAACCATATGTTTCCCTCAAACTTTTTCTTTCCTCTGAAAATTCCTTATCTCCCTCAACTAACCTTCTTTCACTCTCTGCACCAAGGGAGCTAATTCATCTACTGTGATCACGTCAAATAAAGACAGAAAATTCTACACAAGCTGCAGACTTATGCTGCTTTTTGACCATGGCAGTAAAAATTAATGTGGACAAGACTATACATGCCAGTTGTGCCTTACAAAAGCCGTAGGTGAAAAAGAATACAATCTAATTTAACTTTAGACATTTTGAGCTTAATGGTCTATTTAAACAACCTGGTACCATCTGACTACATTTATCAATTATATTTCTTTTTATTTATACAGAGTACTGTCTTTCTGGAAAGGCTATAATTAAAACTTATCTAGATAAATTGTGCTCAGATTCTGTGGAATGAGGAGGAATTCAAAGGATTTCAGTGTTTTTGTGTTCCTTTTCATTAAAAAAAATGGTTGCTCTGAAATCTTTAAAAGGAAATAGATTTTCATAATTAGAATAACCTAATTGCAATAGTTTCCATAATTACAGCTAAGAATTGCCAACAGGAAATGCAGTGTGGTCTTCACACTGAAATGTTGGCACCCTGGATTTTTTTTCCTGGGTAAGCAACCACTCTTCTCTCAGGGATGGGATGCTTGGTACTCTACTTCTCGCTGGCGGGAAAAGTGCTTTGGGGGGTTTCAGCCATGATTTGGGTTTTCAGGGAATTTCACGTTTTGTGATGTCACCATAATTTCTGCAATGTAACATCACACACCAAGCTGAGGCTGAGGTTGGTGGAGAAAGAGCAGCAGGAGCTCTGAGCACCTTAATGTCCTTCTGTGGGTGGGTCTTGGCTCTCACCATAACCTACTTTTATTCCTGGAAATCCCAGATCCCTCTGAGATCCCTGGCATGAGTAACAGGAGTTTGGAAGTACCCACATCATCGCTCTCCATTAGCACATGCATATTTATCAAGTCACATGAAGGGGCTAATGAAGCTTTGCTCATTTTGGAAGGGCCCCATCCTGCAATGTTTCCTCCTGCTGAGGGTTGCTCATGTGATTAAGGCTGACTCACATACGTGTGGCAGGATCCAGCCTTTAATTTGCAAATCCCAGTAACGGGATGTGTTAATCAGTCACTTCATCAGTGAAAGGAGTGCAAGATCCGTAGTGGCTGCATGGGGAGGGATATAAATACAAGCTGGATTTCTTGAAAACTTCCTCGCAGAATTTTGTCCCTAGAAGGGAAAATGTTATTTCACTGCTGAGTCCTGAATGTAGAATTTCAGGTCCGTTGTAACAAAAAAAAAATAATTTCCATCTGTGATGTTCTATGCCATGTACTTGTAGCCCTGTTACTAAAGCAGTATCTGACAGAGCAGTTAAAAAATACTTTTCAATACACTGATAGTGTTTCTCCATAAGGGCAGTTAATGGAGGTTCTTTGCAAACACACAATAATTTAGACAGGGCTCTGTGATGAACCTCTTTGGTGTGGCAGGGTTATTTTAAATGCTGATCCAGGTGCCTGCTTGGACTTGTCAAGGTTGCCCTTAGTGAGGACCAGTCCCCCACAGATAATTCTTTTTTCACACTGGAGCCATTGTTGTGTCTCTGTGTTTAAGAGCTTGACAGAAAATGTCCACAGTTAGGCTGTGCATAATGTACACTGTCAATTTGTAAGATCCTTCTCTGCAACTGTGTTGAAAGAGGGACTTTGTCACAGGTTTTCTCCTCCTCGCAGCTCCACAATTTAAATTTTACTGTTTTGTCATGTTAATGTAATTCAGTTAAAATATTTAAATTGTCCTTAATTAATTGAGGAAGGAGATTATCATGGCGGTGGACGTGTAGGCAGCACGTGGAGCAGAGCTGACGGGGTTTTGGTGAATACAGGTGATGGATGGTGTTGACGTGAGCGGCTGCAGTCGCGCAGTGTGCGTATACACAAATTACACCGCCATGTGTGTTCCTCCCTGTTAGCAAAGCCTTTTGTTTATATATACCCAGCTATACATTTACACATTATGTAAATAAACACACATATGCCCATGCAATTTAATTGAATATATGGCTGTGGGTTAAGAGGCATGTTACTCTGATGAAAAACATCTTATGGTACGGAGTAAAAATATTCCCGACGTGCTTTTGAGCCTCCTGTAGAATTTAAGAAGGAACTGCAGAGATTTCTTTGAGACAGGGGTTCAAGCCATTGAACAGGAAGGCCTGGTATCCTTCCAAAACCTCCAGGCTGTTGAGTGCCATTCTCAGAAACCCACTGAGTTCCATTTTCATTCAACTCCTTTTATTCTTACTCAGTCATGAGCTTTTCCATCAATCTTTGGTATATGCAAAATGGAACACAACACTGTGAGTTTTGTTTCAAATTTGGTAAATAATTCTAAGACAATGTGCAAGAAATTAGGCATGCAGGTTAGTCTTTCCAACCACAAATCCCCCAAAAACTGAGACAAGCATCTCAGGGTGTAATGAAAAGTTGGCCTGGGTGTGTTCAGTCAGCCTTGGGGGTGCAGTACTGGCTTTGATGTGCTGAGGGTGGCACGGAGCGATGGACAAGTGGTGCCTCCCACCCACTCCCATCCGTGCTGGTGGTGTCACTGGAGGGGCCCACAGAGGTGTTCTCCCATTGGAAAAATGCCTTAGGGAGCTGCAGGGAGATAGTGAACCCACTGGGAGGGAGCTGCTGCTGGACCTGCCTCTGGGGTTGTGGTGCACCTTCTCCCTGGTGCTGCTTTGGGCTCCAGGGGTCTGGGGGCAGCAGTGCCTGTTCCTCTCTGCAGGGCAACACAGGCCACACCACAGGTGACACGTCTGGCTCTGGCAGAGCCCAGAACCATGTGTCTGCCTCACAAAGAAACCTCTGCTTTTGCTTTTTTGTTTGTTGTTTTTCCCCTCCATCTCTGTCGCAGCCGGGGCGCCTCTCCTCCAGCTGTTCCGTGACACCGCGCAGCCATCAAACGCTGCAAACCCAGATCAGAGAGGAGCAGTGACAGACTCCCTGGTGCAGGCAGGCCAGGTCCCAAACCTATTGTTCACACAGAAAGCTCAGCAGAGTGACTTGACAGGTTTTTAAAGCACTGGAGAACTTCACCAGGAAGTTTTCTTCCTTTCCTAGCCCTTTCCCTCACTCTGGCACAAGCCAAGTGCAGAGCGTGTGCCGTTTTAGCAATTAGCAAAAAGGGGGATTGTTGGTTCTGAACACAGGTACACAGGGATAATCAGGTGTGTGGGAATCAGCAATCCCTCTGCATGCGAGGGCTTGCACTGGGGTGCTTTGTACTATTGCATTCAGACACCGTGTTCTGAGCGTCTTTGTTATCGTCGCCTGATAAATAAACAGCCCTAAAATTACAGAACTTATTATGGTAATTGAGTGAAGAAAAGGAAATGCAAACCGTGCCTCACCATCTATTTCATTGCCACTGCTAAAGTTGCCTAAACCTGTGCTACTCAAATGATATTGTAATATTAGCCTTCTTTCTTTTTTCACAATGATTGTTTTCTGTCCATCTCAAGCTGGATGTCAGTTCATTTAGATTTACATCAAGTAGTAAATTAAAATAATCACTCAGCAAACACTCTCAGCTCAGTTTTCTCTTTCAGTCAGGAGTTGCGAGAGATGCTTGAAGCATTCAAGCAGAAAATATTGCTGTCTAGATATTTGTCCTCTGGGTGATAAAGGAGGCATTGTCTTGGGACCCACTCAGGCCTCGGAGCTGATAGTAGCTGTGCATCACAGCTGTGAAGTGCGCTTTGTTATGTGTCTGAGGATTAGGGTTCAGGACCTTGTTTTTCTTGAAATACCAGACTGATCAGAGCTGCATATGTTCGGGGGAAAGCAGAGGTCGATGGTTCTCTGTCCACATTTTTACTAGATTATTTTTGGACAGAACTCTGGGAGAATACCCTGCAGCTTAAACCATCCCTGGAGTTTTTCATATTCTGCATTATAACCATCATGGCAAAAAGGCTGTAGTTTATCTATCTGCATTTGAAACAAAAGGCTACAGCATCACAGACACGCTGGGCTTTGGACCCAGGCTGGAGCAGGCTGAATTTTGCTCCTTTGTGCTCCATTTACAGTACAGCTGCCCATTTAGAAGCACAAATGCACCTTGATAAAACAACCAAATCCAAAGAATGTCTGGCCTTAAGGAGAGCACAGATTGACAGTTAATCTTAAAGCAAGGCTGGTGTACAGAGGAAGGGTGTGGGGGGACAAAAAAAGGTTGTTCTCTGTTTCTTAGCTGTCTGTTCCACAACATTTTTTTTTTCTATTAAAAAAATTAATCTGCATCTTCTTTTCCCATCCCAGCCAAAATAAATAAACAGGGAAAAAAAAAAACCAACAAAAAAAAAAAAACAAAGCTGTGTTTATCTTGGCAAAGATGATATGGACAGTACTCATAATGAAGATGCTGTTGTAAGTTTAAGGTAATACTTCCATGACAGTTGAGGTCTGAGTCAAGACTGCAGGATCTGGGCACAATCTGCTCAGCCTCCTCTTTGTGGCAGCACAGTGTAGGAGTTTGTGGAATTGAGGGTTTGGGGCCAGACTGTCATCTCACTTCTGTTGGTGTGATACCAGAGGAGAGAACTGGATTTTACTGATAAACAGAAGACTGTCTGTGGCTCTTTTGTGGCAAGTGAATGTATACATATACATTGCAAATTCAACTTTCAGTCTCAGTCTGAACCTCTCCCTTCCAGGATGGGGCTCTGATCAATAGGCAGAATATTGCCTTTGAAATGATTAGCATTAATCATATAGCCCCACTGATGGGGTGGGAGGGACAACAGCATTTGCCCATGTGCAAGATAATGCCTGGGGGTTGGTTGAAAACATGCCAGTGGGCACAACTTTTAACCCCATCATGCTTCTGCATAAATTCTGAGGGTCACACATTATCTTGGCTTCTAAAACCAGGCCTTCCCTTCTTCCATGGAGCCCCATCCCTGCCCAGCACTAGACCTGCACATCCTTACCATGACTCTTCAGGTTGGTGGGGTGGCTCAGGTGCTCCTCTCTCCACAGCTTGGAGCTGTGCTCCAGGGCACTCAGAAGGCAATTTGAGACATTAACTTGAGTTTAGGAGGTTTAATGAGTGGCACGAAGTTACCATCATGACAGGGCACCAGCTCGGGCTCAGCAGTCACCAAACAGCTCCTGAACATGTTCTTACCATTCCAGTGTTTTTGTGGATGTCATTGTCAGGACGCTCTCGGCAATTTTCAGTTTTGGTGGGTGTGGCAAGAACTATCTAGAAGCACTTTTCCTGCCTAGACAGCCCAGTTCCCAAGTGACAAAAAAGAGCAACTGGGGCCGGATGTGGAATGAGGAGCCTTGGTCAGAGATGGACCCATGTAATCATTGTTTGAATTAAGCTCCAGGCTGCCAATTTAGTTATAAATTTGTGTTCTCCTCCTCCGTGCTGCTGGACACCCTGCTGCCCTGCTGTGCCCCTCTCCCGAGGTTTATCTGGAGAGGATGTGCACAGGCCAGAGCCGTGCCACGCGGAATGGGAGAAGTGGCTCCTTGTCACTTTGTCTGCTGCCTGGCAGAGCTGATTTGCTGCAGTTGTGCTTGCAGAAAGCTGGCATGGTGTGAAGGCATTTATCACTGGAGATATGCTGATAGCAAACCTTCAAAAGAATCATGGAGTAGCAGTCAATGTGTCCTTTGTTTATAAGTAGTCTTTTATATTTAGGTATTTTCCTTCACTTCTGCTTCCTCCTTTCTTAAGAAATGACCACGGGGTACTGACCTCTGCTTTTGTGCTCATAGAAATCCTCTCTCTGTGTTTTATTTGTCCTCTGGCTTTTTTTTTTTTTCTCACTAGTTTTTTTTTTTAATGCAATTTGGTTTTCTTTTTTCATGCTTTGAAAGGTTTGTGTTACTCTTCCTCACTCATGCTAGCACAGCTATCCATCAGTCCTCTTTTCGCCTCAAGTTGTTGCTACAGATGGAGTTCCTTTATTGCTACATTTTCCTTGTGTTTTCCCCCTTCTTTCCTAAACTTTCTTCTTTGTCTGTCTCACACTTATCTTCTTCCTATAACCTGGCAAAACATATTAGAGGTGCCACTTATTTTTCCTCTCTAATTTCACTCTGCAGCCCTCAGCCTTCCCAAAGCATCTTGTCATAACTTTTAGGGGATTTTTAGCAGAAAACACAAATCAGGCTCCTCTCCCAAAGCTGGATAACTGAATGGGGATTTCTCTTGTCGATTACATCAAAAAAAAAAGGAAAAAAAAAAGAGACCATTTCCTGAATGAAGGAAAAAGAAAACCTGGCAGGGCAAAAGGCAGCTCCTCACACCAGGAGGCAGAGACGTGAAACCTTCCACTGCTGGTACCAGTTCCCTCTGCTCACGTGGAGGAGACAGAGGGGCCAGGCCATTTCAGAGGGAAAACTGTCATACCAGTAATGACATTATCTTAGTGGATTTATATCAGCTGAAAATCAAGTCTCAGTTTTATCTGATTTGAGTTCTTTTTGGGAAGAAGCATAAGCGTTCACACAGGCCTGTCGTGGTGCTTACTGAATTATTTGAAGCATACATTGTTTTTGAGATATCTCAATACCGATAAGACTGTGGAATAGCTGAAATTATCAAAATATTGACATAAAACCCTATGCAAAGTGTGACACTGTTGTTTGTGAGTGGCGTGTCTTGGGTTTTTCTGCTGCTGTCACCAGTTGCTGCCATCAGAGCCCTGCATGAAACCAGGCACTGGAAGGGGGAATTCCCCTGGTTCTTTGCAATGGTGGGGGGGGGAACGAAAACAAAAAAAGAGAGCTAATTTCCTGACTGCAGGAAAAAAACTGCTGGGGTAGAAGGTTACTAAGGCCTCTAGCTCCTTGTGTGGAGCTGTAGAGAGTATTCAGAGAGTTCAAACACAAGTAGGAGATCTCTGAGCGCAGGAAACAAGCAACGAGGTGAGAGAATTCAGCACAGAACAGGAGGGCAGTACCCTGTGTGCATCCAGCCCTGGCAAGGGAGGTATCCCACAAATCCTCCAAAGAGACATCTTACAAAAGCTTCATTATAAGCTTTTGCTAATTTGAGAACTGTCAGGAATGGCAGTGCAATTTTCCACTCAGCCATCAGGATCTTGGTTAGATTGCACCTTCCAGAAACACGAGTGGTCTGATAAAGCCTCTGTACAGTGCCTCTGTACAAAGGGGCATCACTTTGGTATAAATAAAGTATGTTTAACATCTGTGTTGTGGCTGCTGCTAAGGGACATGGAGAACTATGCCTGTTTCTTGGTGTAACAGTTGGGGATTCACATCAGGATAACCCATTCCTGGTGCCTTCCTGCTGGAGATCCACAAGGATCTCTGAAGTATTTCTAGTTTAATATTAAGAAATACTGGAAGTACAGAAATTGTGGGGGAAACCAGGTGTCCTGCATTTCCTCTAACAACACAAATATTATCTTGATGTTCTGCTCAGCTTGGTGCCAGTGGGCCCTCACAGTTCCCTTTTGCATGGAAAGCCAGGCAGTTTCTGAGCAGTGCCTGCATGTTCCACACTAAAAGGGCAGCTGAAAAGGCAGACTTGGCTGCAGCTGCTACCTGGAAATCCGGAGGCTGTTGTTTTCCTTATTTCATCTGTTGCTAGTCAGCTGGAAAGCACAGTGACCTATGAGTAATGTGGTCATCCCCAACTCATGCTGATAAAACCTTTACACTGCTGCCTCTTGCCATCTCTCCTTCTCTATCTCTCCAAGATGTTCTGATCCAATCTTGACTTCCTTTGAGGTAGGGCATTCTATCTTAATGCCCTAACCCCCTTGAAGAGTCAGAGAGAAATGATTTTGAGATGGTTTTTTGTTGTGTTGTTGGCTGATAGACTTGTCTGCAGGGCTTTTATACCGGAAAGATGTGAGTCTGTGGCCGTAACCCTGGGGCCCTTTAGGACACTGCTTCTCTCAATTAGTGGCTGCTACTGGAGACATAGCAGAAGAATTTCCAAATCCCAGCACATCAGTTTGGCCCTATGGGCAGCAAATCACCAAGTGTAGCTCCCTAGAGTTGGGAGTAGCAAATCTCAGTTGGTTTTTGCTCTTTTTACCTTTTTGGCAGATCCTGGCACACGGATCCTGGCTGCCACTGGGCAGTCACTTGGCATATTTGTAATTTTCTGAGTTTGTTTGCACCACTAATGACTTTTTCTTGCTTACTCCTTACAGATCAGCATGCTGGATTTTATGGAGCATTTCTAGAGCTGAGGGACAACTTTCTGTGAATTTCCAGGTAACTGCCATTTCTTCTGCTTCTTTCATGAGCATGTTCTGGATGATGTGACCTTTTCTTTCACTTTATGCTGCAGTCCTCTCTCCTAAACCCTTAAGTTGGCCACCTCATGATCAGACTGTTGTCCTGAGTTGCATCTTAGAGTTACTTTGAAATGCAAAGTGAAGGATGTTCTGGCTGCCCACTTAGTATCCAGCTCTCCTGTCCCACCAGGAGAGTTTGACCACAAACCAACAGACTGCCAGTTGTTATCTGAGGGGATTTGCTTGCACTTCATAAAGATATAAATGGTTGAACACTTTCTGGATATAAAAATTGTCTTTCTGCCTGTATGATCCTGCCCTACCCGTGCTTAGTGTTGGAACTCAACTTTCTTATCCTGAGACAAACACTCTCAATTTCTGATTGGACGGACTCCTCATCTATTTATCACCTTTGTGAAGGGCTGAGATTTACCGTGGATTTTTGTAGCAGGTTTTAAACTGTTTCATATTTACATGAGACACTCCACATTCAAGTCAGCAAGTGCTACAATGGGGACCTACAAAAGAGCATTGGTGTGATGGTTTGAGGGCCACCACACCATGGCCACACGAAGCCTCAGTCCTGGCAGTGTCTTTGTGCCCTGCCTGACAAGGTTGTTCCAGACCCAGCTTTAGGATAAAAGCAGAGTGTTTTTCAGTCTGGCACTCGCCCATCCTCGTTGTGATAATGTGGGTATCATGAGTTCCTTGGGGCAGGGACTGTGGTTTTCTGTATGTCTTGAGTTGCTCCAAGATTGTGGCTGGCATTCTGTGAACCAAAGCTAATAAATCAAAGCCAGTTTTTTCTCATGCGCTTCAAAACCTACTCCATTTTGGAACGAGAAAACCACGCACAGCTCACTGCAGGCTTTGTCAAATTATTCCTCCCCTTCACACTTGGACTCTTCTTCATTTTCCACACACTTAATACTCACCCAGCTCCTTTCTGTAACTGGCAGCTGATCCAATTACACACTAGAGGTAGAAATACTGAAGTCTTGCAGTTCAAATGTGGAATGATATGCATAGTCACTTTGTCACTCAAATCCTTAAAAAAAAAAAAAGGAAAGAAAATTCAGACTAGCTGGCCATAATTAAGGACAGAAAATAGAGCACACGGTTAATATGTCCCTGGTTTGCCAATACTGGAATGTCACAAGTACCAATCAGGAAGTCAGAGCCATGTGGCTTCCCAGATAAAAATGCTGGCTTTTTACTTCTGGGGCTACAGTTCAAATCCAGCTTAAGGTTCTAAATGAGATGAGACCCTTAACCTATGCCAAAACTGGGGATCCCTCCAGGTCACAGCTGAGGTTATTGGCAGGTCAGTGTGATTAAGGCTGTGTTCTGTTGCCTTCAGCACACTTAATGGCATAAATAAAGGGATTGAGGTCCAAGCCCTGCCACAACGCCAAGAACCCTGAAGTATTACAGATAATAATGAAGGCCTGGCAAGAATGACCCACTTTGAATTAGAGGTAAAGTTAGGATGAGCATAACAGGTACCCCTTGCTCACCCAGTTGCCATGGGACTGCTGTGTGTGTTGTATGCCTGCTTCCAGAATTGCATTTTTGGAGAATTCTGGTTCAGATTCTCAGCTGGATTTCTGTTCAGAGAGCATTCTGCATTCAGCAGAACAGGTTTATAAAACTGCACAGCAGTACCAAAAATATAGGAACCTTCAAAGCCTCCAAGCTCCTCCAGCTCCCACCAGAGAGCCAGAGATGAGAATCCCACATGACAAAAAACAAGCAATAATTAAAAATCCCTATTTTGCCCAAAGAATTCCTTTGTTCAAGGTATGTAAATGTCTTCGCCTGCTTGTAAAGTTATTTCATTTTTGATAGTTCCTTAGCTCAGTAATCTGAGCTTGGGAATAGAGGAGTCTGAAAGGAGTGTTACTCTGAAACAAAACACCTGTCTTTCAGTCAAGACTAAATTGACAAGCAACAATTTAGTTGTCTAAACTCAGAGCTTTCAGGATTTCAGACTGCATAAATGTCAAGATGCCTAGGTAGGGCTCAAAGGTGAGCGACAGTGTAGGCAAATATACATTGGAACTTCAATTATCCAACCCCTGATCACTCTCAGTTACCTGAAGTTTAAACATGTCTCCTTCACTCTAGGTTCCTACATTTTTCTGTAAAAACCCTTTGTACTGAGTCACCTGTCTTTGCCCAGCAGAGTCTGTAAAGTTTTAAGAGCTCGTCTCCTGAGGAGCTGGGTATGTCTGCCAGATCACAGCATCAGCAACCCCTCTCTGATGGAGCCTGTAATTATCCCTTCATGTTACCTGGTGTATTCAGATAGAAGTATTAAAACAAATAAATTACTGTTTTCAGCTTTGTTTTCCCAGCTACATTCTGCTTTTCCATAGGCTTGGTGTCACTGAAGCACCTTTCTCCTAACACAGAGTGTACCTGCATGGAAATGCATTGAAACCTGAATTGAAACTCTTAAATGATTCCCTGAAGGGAGGTCGTGTCCTCTGATGAGCAGTCAGAGGATGGGACAGACTTTGCTAGTTAGCAATAGTCGCCATTATTGCACCAAATTCTTCCCTTCATTGCTGTCCTGTAACATTTTTGACATTGACTGATATCCAAGAGCCAAATATGCCTTGATTTCCACAGTTTTGAAGCTTGAAAAGCTGCTGAGATCCCAATCAAGACCTTCAAAGAAATTTTGCTTTACATCTTCCTTACTCCAACACTTTTTCTCAATAGACCCCAGTTACTTCTGAGGTTTTTTTTTTTTGTGAATTGAGAGTTCACGTTGGCAGGTCCCAACACAAACTGCAGAACTAAATCAAAAAATTTTGAGTGGCAGAAGATAATGGCTGAGAGAAAAATGTGAGGCCTCTTCACCTCTTTTTGCATCTTTATCTTTTCCAGCCTTGTTTTCACCCTGTTCTTGTCTTACATTTCCCCTTTTAATTTCTCACAGTGCTTCCTAACATAATCTGTTCTCTCAAAGAGGTGGAGTCTCTCTCCTTTCCTCCTTGCTCTCCAGCAAGTGTTTTCCTCTTTATCCTTCAGGGGAGGAATCTAAAACAGAGGATAGGAGATTTTGTTTCATGCCCAAAGAGCATCTGAATAAGCCAGTATGCTGGGCAGACCCTTCTAGGGAATGAAGGGTGGAATACACTAATCTGGGCTGTGGTCCCTTTCCAGAGACACACTCCATAGTGGCACTGGGGGATAAAGGCTGCTGTGCAAGTGCTGCCTGCTCTGCAGTGCAGGATTTTGGGGTAGGATGAGCCCCCTGAACAATAAACCAACCCCCGTGAGGAAGAAAAAGGGGATTTCAGGCCAGGTCAGGCAACGTCTGCCTTCTCCTTAGCTGAAGGCAAAGAGCTTGATCCCAGCAGAACAAATGGCATAAGACATGGAGGATCCAGTGTTGCACAGGAAAGGAAAATCCTTTTCTGCATTGAAAGCAGAGTTGCACAACTGAACTAAAAGGCAAAATGCAATCCAGTCATCTGTTGCTTTGGGAATGGGAAGAAAACAAAATTAAATGGGGATATGAGATTGTAAGTTTTGTGGGTAAAGAGAAATCTCATTTGCCTGGCAGCAAACTAATATTGCAAAGAAAATACAGCAACACAAGAAGAGCAGAGAGTGCCCATTTCAATATTTAGGAAGTTCTAGGGTCTTAGGTGTTTCATGGCCATCAAAAATTGAAATAAATTGAAGTTGCACTTTAATTGAATTACACAATGACATCAATTTAAACATTAGTAAACAGATGCAATTCTGTGCAATGCTTTAAATTGCATTTTCTCACATATGCATTTAATTTAAATTTATTGAGATGGTTATTTACGTTAATAAAATAATTAAAAGCAGTTATTTAAGACTAACTATGAAATAGCTGTGTAACTACCTATATTAATAAGACAGTTAGTTAAGGGATAATGTCTATTGCTTTATGGTGTAATTGCAATAAACAGCTGCTGAGTTTGATTAAGAGCTGAAGTGGAGCTAAAGTGTTTGAGCAATCTCAAAAGCTATTTGTTGTAAGTGTACTACAAAGCAATAGTGATTATTCCTATTATACAAAAAGCCATACCATAAACATTAAAATATAGCACATAAGTATGATGCTTTTTTCTTGGGTTATTCCAGCATCTCCATGGGAATGGTGGGGCTGGAGTAGAGCTGGAGCTTTGGTGGAGTAGAGGCTTGGGAGGGGCAGTAGTTTTGTCAAACAGTTTTGATCATACCCAGATTCACCCCTATATGTGAGAGTACTGGGAGGGACACAGTCTGTGCTTGTGAGCTGTGTTTTTTCAGGGGTGGCATAATTTGAAAATCTCTAGCTGGATCCCTTTCAAATCTTACAGAAAAGTTTCAACCTTGGCTCCAGGTTTGACCTAGGAATTTCTCCAGCTTTTTGTTGGAATATAAAGAGGGAGAGTTGAGTAAATACCCTTCTGTAACTTTGACCATGAGCAGCTACTGCCCCTCCATAACTCTGTCATTAACACATGGAGCAGACACTTCCCAGTCTCCAAGCATATCCTGCTTTATGGCACTGACACATATCTAAACCACAGACCATTAATTTCAGTGGGATCAAGTAAGCAGATATTGCTGTTGTTATTTACAAACTCCATATTCTCCTGCTTCTGGACTCGTACACAAGACATTTGCCTTCAAAATTCCCGTCATAGTGGTGTCCCACAAATTTTGTAGCAGGTCAGGAAGAGAAGTGCTTAATTACTTAGAAGTTCTTTTATTTCACCTTTAATTTGAGAGCACCTTTGAATGGTGAACTCTGAGACTTTGATTGAGGCACAAATGGCCAGGAGTAATAATCTCCCTTCTGCTGCTCCTTGTTCCTGCACCTCTCACAGAGGCTGAAAAGGCTGTGAAATGATGCCAAGCTAAATATTACCAACAGACATCTTGTGCATTTATGGTTTTGTAGTGAACTAAATTGGACAAGTCCTAGAAAAGGAGTTTGTGGGATTAGAGGTAAGAACATGTCTTAGATGTCCTGCTTCAGGTCCTGAGCTCCTCATATTATTGGGAATCACTCAGGCAAGTTCTCACTTTCAGCCCTTGGGACAGGCATGTGAGCCCTTCTCTGCTGTAAACCAAGCTCAGGGAATATCCAAGTCCACGTGGTCAAAACCCACCAGTTCATTTGCATCAAGGTTGAAAGGTTTTCACATACAATTGTTGAAAGTTCAAAAGGGAAGGAGAAAAAGCGTTAGCAGCGCAGTTACACTGGTTTCCTCCTTTTACACAGCCTATGCTGGAAGAGATAAGGTATCTCAGGCCAATCAGTCCTGCGTGAGGGTTTAAAAAAGCCGACAGGAAAAGGCAGCTTGGCAAAGTCCCGGTGCAGAGTTGACTAATCCAAGTGCCAATTCACCACTAATCTGTGGAATGGTTTTGCTCCTGCTTTATTAAGGAGGCAGATGTGCAGGTGGCTGGGCACTGAGGGGGTGTGTGTGTTGCAGGCAGGCTTGGCACTGCTGCCATGAGCATCTTCCCAAATCTTGTCTGTCGGGGCTGCGACGGGGCACGGGGCCTGCTCGGCTCAGGCGGCTCCTTCCTCGGGAGAAGCTTAGGCAATGGCAGAAAAGCCCACCCAGTGTACTCGCCTTGTTAAGCTTCTGGGGCTTGCAGGCCTTCCTAACTCTGCCCTGGGGAAAAACTGTGTAACAATGGATAAAAGACTTGGGCCTCCCAGCTTAGTTACAAAGGATTCTCTTCACTCATCCTCTTAGTGAGAAATCCAGTTGAATGCTTTTTGAAATCTTTCAAATATTAAAAATAAAATAAATCTTCTTATTCTGTTCCCCGGCAAGATTCTTGACTGCAGTGCCATGTTGTCACACACTTCAGGTCCTTTAAAATGTCGAAAGGACCCCCCTCAGTGATGTGGCTGCAGCCAGGTATGCGGAGAAAAGGTTATTCAATTCTTTGTGTGCCTTCAGAAAGTTAAAGAAAAAAAGCCCCAATGAGCCCTGAGAGGGGGAAGATATAGTGGATATTAAAATAATTGGGTGTCAAGCTGCAGAAGGCTCACTGCTGCTACCTGGCTTGGCTGGGTTCTGCTTTAGAAAATAGCTGGTTTGTGTTTATTTGTTTCAGTCACAGAGAGGGAACTATTGCTGCTTCACTTGGGCACAGGAATCACTGCAGCTTGTTGCTCTGAGCAGTCACTGCAGAAAACATTTGTCACATCAGTTGTGAAAAGAACCAAAGCCTCTTTTCAGCTGCCTGAGAAACTGGTTTGCCTTCCACTTCCTTCTGTCCTGAAGGGTTACCTGCTCCCTTCTCTTAGTGCCAAAGTCAGCCCAGGGATGCTCCACTCCCTCTTTGTAGTCTTTTGAACCCAGAGGGGATGCAATATTCACTACACCCTGAGGTCACTTAAAATCTGCGCGAGTTGGGAAAATGAAAGCTATCATGTGTGCCAGCATCAGGGGAACCATCCTGTGACTCTGTTACTTGTGATCAGAAGTCAGTTTTCCTTGCACAGACATCTTTGACCACGCACATCATTGTCATCACTCTGTAAAGACAATTTCTTCCTGGGAAGGTCTTGCAAGCAGCAGTGGTTTGTTCTCTCTGCCTTGCTGTTGAATATTCAGCATCACCTGATTTTAAACTCTTTCTTTAAAGTCTTTGGTACTTCTCAGTCATTTCAGAGATCATGCTGGCATGTTCCTCTGCCACCTGGAGTTACAGCACATGGGAACCTGAATTTCTTAATGGGAGGGATTTTTTGCTGAAGTTCATGTTTAGATTCAGATAAAAAACATCCACTTGCCTTCTTAGGTACTGTTTGTTTTTTTTATTTATTTGGGGTTTGGGTTCTTTTGACATCTTGGATTTAGCTTTGGTTCATTAGTCAAGGAAATAAACAGGCACATTTCTTAAATTACAGCGTGTATTCCAAGCCCAAACGTATCCTGCAGCTTGTTAAATAATTCTTTATCCTTTAAGAAATTCCCATTAATCTCTGACCAAGAAGAGCAATAATAAGTTAGTTAGTCATCATATATAAAAATCTGAATCCTTTTTACAAGTATCTTTAATGGCTTCCTTTAATTACGTGTCTTCATAAAAACGCTACCCCTCTCGAACACAGCATCCTTTCATTCTTCAAGAGCATCTAATTCCTGAAACAACGGAAATTAAGGCACTGATGCTTTATTTGGGCAAATTAGCAGAAAAAAAACACTCACACAGCTCAAGCAGAAGGTACAGGAATCATGAGTTCTATTAACTTGTCAGGTACCTTGTATTATTAGGAAAGTTTTCCAAGTCAGCCCAGCAGACTGCTGGGATCAGTGTTACACTGACAGCAAAGTGCTCCATGTGGACTGGGCTGGGATCTTGGCAGCAGCCCAGGGGAGGATGAGATGCCTTCCCTGCTGCTCCTCTCCTTGGCTCAGGTTCCATGGTCACCAAGGGCAGCACACCACTCCCGCTGCTGGCAGTGCTGGGATTCTGTGGGCTCGGCAGCACCGAGGGGCATTTTTAGGATCAGGAGATGCTGTAGTCCTCTCGTTCTCTGATGAAATGCAGATCTTCAAGTGGGCAAAGCCATTCCCAGCAGGGCTGGGCGGGTGGGCAGGCCCAGCCCTTTCAAGGGCAGCTCAGGCTGCAGGCGGATTAACGTGGCTGGAAAGCCACAGCCGGGATTGTTGCGTCACCCGCTCCTTTTTCCTTGCTCTTTGTTAACCCAAGTATGAGTTTGCTACCTTAAACCCACAATAAAAGGCAACATTCACTGCCCTGCCACCAGAGCTGTGCTGGACAATGTTTTCAAAACTCTTTCAAAAGGCATCTCCTCTGTGTTCATCCGTCTTCCTCTGAAGGCACCAGAGGCCCTGAGTAAGGGATAAAAAGGTCAAATGTAAAACAGAGGCCACCTCTAACCCTTCATGGCCTCTTTAAACCCCTCCACAGTCCACAGGCTGAGAAGCACTGAAAGAGGAAGGATGGCACTGAAGCCTCTTCCTTCCCTGCTTTATTTCAAGTCAGGTAACCCTGCTCACTCTTGTGGAAAGCCTGAGGAGCTCCAGGAGGGATTTAAAGAAGAGATCTTCCTCTCCTGTTCAGGTGAAGAGTCATGAATTAGACTCTTGAGAGACTAAAACGGTATACATACATAAGGAAATCTTTTGATTACATATAGTGTTAAAAAATGCTAAAAATACTTCTACTACAGTTAGTGTTGAATTTGTATGTATTTACTTATTTATCTTAATTTATGCTATTTTTTTCTCCCTTCCCTGGAAAGTGAAGACTATCAACAGATAAGGGAGAGAATATTGTGTTTTTGTATGCAGTATGAGTCCACTATTTGGCCAAGGCCCAGATCTATTGTGGCAAGAAAGTAATAGATGAACTAACTAGGGACTCAGACTCTCTGGCCAGCGTCCAAGAAACATTAAAAAATGTAGTACTGCACATAACAAGTAGGAAGATGCATGCAAATGTTGATGTCTTATTGAAAACTGTTAGGTTATTAATATGTTGGGTTTATAGACATGCATTTGGATTTTAAAACCTGCTGTCTAAGTTCATGCCCTGAAATTACCTGCTGAACTCTACGTCTGAAATAATATTTAAAGTGGTGTCACATTGGTGAGGTTGTTGTGAAGAAAATGACACATCTGGATCCCTGGACTGTTTTGGGAGCATCAGCCCTGAGACAGTGGCAGGGGTCCAGTTCAGCTATCAGGACAGTTTCTAAGCATTGGTCCCCTTTTGTTTCTTCACTGTGTCATCCCTCTGCAAAGGTGCAAGCCATGACCTTGTCACAGGGTGGGAGAGTTCACTCTCTGTTGGTTCATGTGGGTCAAGAGCTTTGTGTGGAGCCCAGGGATGTCCTAAAGCCTTTTAGAAGGGAGATCCCAAGAGCATTAGGGATTGAGGATCGTTGGCTAATAGAGGATTTAGGATGACTTTGATGCCAGTGTCTGCAGTGAATCTTGTTCCTGTGGGTCTTCTGATGGGTGCAAGATACAGCTCATATTATTACACCCGTGTTGCTTGTGAGGGTGTTGAGTTTTTCCTGTAGGTCTGGTGTCTCATCCAACCCTGGTGAGATATAAAAGGTGGGCAGTCAATTCCCTGAGCAAAGTGTCTGTGATTCCACACAGCTCCTGCCTGGGAGAAGAGGTGAGGAGAGGTGCTTGAGCCTCTGTCCTGAATTCCGTGTGTATCCAGCTGCCATCCTGCTCCTTGTTAATGTCATACAGCTCACAAATGCCACCCCAAAGTGGTTTATTGTCGTTGCCAGAGGTGTCCTTGCCGTCTTCCATGTGGATCCAAACATTCCTAAGGGTCTTTTGTGGCATACCCAGCAAGTGCTTCAATGTAGTTGTGATCACAAAAGTGCAAAGAAGCGCACAGAAACAAACAGGCTGGAAAAGCAGGGAGCTCCAGTTGAGGTGGCTCATGTGGAGCAGACATTGCTGTCCTGTGAGGCACGACTGGAATCTGAAATGATAATTTCTTTCTACCACAGCAATAAGCAAACAGTTTCAGTGATTGCACTTTATTCACAACCATAACTGTCATCACTGACATTCACTGGAGGTGTCAAATCCCTGGGTTTTATGCTTTTACAGTAGTATTTTATCTCTTTCCCTCTAGAATTATTACTTTTTTTAGGAGGGAATAGCTTAATGTTAGGGCTAAGAGGTGAATGGTGGGACTTGGTTTTCGATTTTTTTTTTTTGCCTGACCTTCCTCACTCCCTATTCCCTTTCATTCCTGCTCAGAGCTTTGTTTGAGCTGGAGAACCAGTTTTGTGGTTGTTGTTGTACCAAGTGAGCTTGCTCGTACGGTGGGGTTTTTTTTGTAATCTCTCAACTCTTAATTGTTGCATGCAAATTGTATAATAAATAATGTTGGACAGAAAAAAAAAAGAATAGATATTAATTAAGAAAAGGATTTAGGCTGACTCAGTCTCATACATGAGACAAAAGGTTAAGTAAATGCCAAGGCTGCTATGCCTCTTCAAACAATGAATATTAGTTTTAGAATCATTAATGTCTGCTTAGAAAACAGAGTCATACTGGAGTCTTGTATGCCAAAATAACCAAGGCCAGGGCTGTTTCTTTTCAATCTGAAGCTAAATTATTCTCCAATAGAGGGCTAAATGTATGCAATTAACAGTGCTAGGTAGGACAACAGGGAATGGCACTTCTAATGTGTAGCCAAATTGAGATCAAGTTTTTCTTTAAATCTGGTAACTTAGACATTTAATATGCACAACCGAGCTCTGCAACAGAATTAGTGAAAAGAAGCAGATAATTAACTCCTTCACTGCTTATCAATGGAGACAGAATTATTAGCCCACTGTTCACTCACTCCTGTCTTCTCAAGTTGCTGGATCTACAAAAACAAAGTGGGTTTTTTTCCAAGTGCCTTCCATATGTGGCCAAAGGTGAAGACAGTTGTGTAGTCTTTATTAGAAAGAGAATTACCACACCATATTTTTAAAGAAAAATTAATTTTTCAGGTTGTGGAGAGCTGAGTTTGGAATGAACACGACCACATGAGCTTAACTAAAATTGCACACTCTGGGTTGAAAAGCCTAAGAAGACTAGGCTGAAAGGCTCAAGCATGTGTTTTAAAAATTAATTAGCAAAATACACTTTGAGCAAGTGGAGACTCTGACTGGTACACAGACAAAAGAAAAGGTGCTCATTAAAACTTCCCAGCACCCTCATGCAAAAAAATGCTCTGTACTAGACAAGGCATGATACTGACCATGTTAGCATCACCTATGTAGTATGAGTGTACCTAATAACAATAATAATAATAATAATACTTAATTCTCAACTAAAAAGCTCCTTCTCAGCCAGCAATCTCCAAGAGGATGAATAGACTTATTCCCAATCTACTGAAGGAAAGGAAAGTAAAAGATGGTGAAGTGACTTGTGTAAGGTAACTGGGCTGAGCAATGGACAAAGGGGTGTGAAGCTCCACTCCTGAGGCCTAGATAGTGCTAAACTGTAAATATCATGGAATTTGATCAGAATGTCTCTAATGTACAGATTTCAACTGGTCAAGGAGCTAAATCAAGTCCTCCCTGTGTTTCTAGGGCTAGTTTGACTCTGTAGAGTTGAAACCCCTAGCGTTAAAATGTATTTTTACTTCTGTTTGTATCTAAACTAAGTCTGTGCTTCCTTGCTCTGGGTTCTGCCTGAGTTAAAGCAAAAAGGCATCATTTTTCTTGACATGGAATGCAGCCTTTTCTCCTGCTGAGGAGGCTTTCAGAGCTGAGCCTTTGGTGGCAGTGGTGACTCCCACTGAAGTCAATAGCCATGAGCAAATAAACCCTCAGGTTTGAAAACAGGACACTTTAATAGCTCAAGTTTTGTTTCTAAGTCTGAAGTGCATTACAGCTCTCATTTAACTGAGTAAATACCATTATGCTGAAGTCCTTTGCATTGTCACCAACAGGAAGAGAGAGCTTTGCTCTAGGGCTTGTTTCAGTGACAGGTCTGGACTGGAATGTGTTGTATTTACATTGAATATTTGTGCCATGTCTAGGTCTCCCCCTCCAATTTCTGCTATTTGCTGCTTTTGAGAGTGAAGAAAACTATCTGGAGAATGGGCTTGTTCAGGGGCATGCGCTCAATCCCAATCCTGAGCCTTATACTTTCCTTTTAGGCTTGCCCCACACTATCACTAGGGAAAAGCAAAGATGCAGCCAAACACCAGATTGTTGCTTCTTGGTGTTGAGCTCCTCTCTCGATAAGGGGTTTATTAGTGTGTGCTCAGACTTGAGTCTGTATAAGAGATCCATAAGTGAACTAACATATGGGATATTTTAACTCTCCATATTTAAATAATCTTTATTAAGACCATTTGGAAAGAATCTGTGCGTTTTCTACTTGTGAGTCTTTGTCTTTTCCTTTTGAGAATTTTATTTCTGGAGACTCTGAATGACTAAAACTGGCTCTCCCCTCCCCAGCTGGCCTGAGCACAAGTAGACTCCAGCAATCTGAAGGTCTCTTAACTGAGACCACCAGAGCACTCCTGCAGGATCTGAATGGGCTGAGGCCACCTAGGAGCAGCTTCCCTCTGGCTGCAGTGGCCTGTTTCACCATTGGGCAAATATTTGACTTTGAAAATGTTTAGCTTTTGCTTATTTTGCCGTGAGTTTGTGCCAAAAGGCCAGGCATGGCCTCGTGTTTGCTAAAGGTCTGGCTGTGGCAGTGTGGCGTGGGAGGATCTCCTATCATGCAAAACCTGAGGTCAAATTGTCCTTTTGCATTCCTCACATGGGTAGTGCTGCCCTTGCAGCTGGCTCTGGGCTGATGTGGCCGATGCCATCAGAGAGGAAATTTCTGGGTTGCTTTGTGTTCTGGCATAGTCATGCTCATGTTTTTTCCCTTAGGGCACTATTCCTAGACTTACTCTTCACCCATCATAATTCCCGTCGTGGCAACATGTGTGACCAGCTCAGGGCAGGCAAAAGGTCCCCAGCTCCTTTCTCCTGAGATCACTAACCACAAAGCCAGGTGGGATTGCTGACCCTGCTGCCGCAGTGATAAGAGCTTCTGGGATATGTGTGTGCATAAAGATGTGTGCCTCAAGCCAGCAGAGGAATCTCTAAGAGAGCAAAGGAGGAGGGAACCAAGGCTTTGTTTGTGTAATTCTGCTCACAGAGGTGTCAGTGCCAGCAGGGCAAGCTCAGGGAGGGCAGGCAACCCTCAGCCTCTGCTGCTCCAGTACAGCCAGTCCTGCATTGATCTTGCTGGCTGATCCAATCCTCTCTTCCCTCCCTGCAGGCTGCTCCAGGCCTTTCTCTCAGAGCCTTTGCAGCCAGCTCTGATCTGTGCTCCCTTGGCTCCTGCCGGCACCTCTGAGCTCCTGCCTGGCTGCCCTGCTCGGCCCCCAGTGCCCCTCGTGTCCCTGCGCCGCCGTCATCCTCCGTGGCTGTGCCACCCTTCCTCCCTGCCAGGAGCTGCCTCTGACCTCCCCGAGCACCCTCAGAGCCCCTTCCCTCATCTTTTGCCTTTTCTCACCTTGTCTTCTGCTCCCCCAGCTGAGCCCTGTACCACTCCACAGCCACATGGGCATCCTGACCCCACTGCTCCTGCACCCTGGCTTGTGTCCAGGCAGGCTCACCATCACACCTCACCGGGGTGCAGAGCTGCTGGGGTTGAGCTCGGTGTTTCCCCCACAGAGCTCACCCCATTGTGCAGCAGAACCTGTCCCATCGATCAGCCCATCCCTGAGTGTGACAGGCTGGACAAGGGCTGGCTCTGCTCCTGCAGTGTTTAATCCCCAGCTCCAAGTCACCAGGACACCGCAGAGCGTTGGGTTCCGCTCGGGCATAATTCCATCATTACCATTGATTTGTTCGCCCACGCTCCCCACAGTGCTTTTAATCAACTCTCCATCTTTGTGCCTTCACACCTTTACGCTTCCCATGATTGGCTCTGCTCCCTTCTGCCTCTGCAGTGAAATAGCACCATAGAAATCCTCTGCCTCTTACATACATTAACAATCCCATTTCTCCTCTCTCTGGTCCAGTGAAGGGATCTCCCTCACCACAAAGACACCACTGTCTCTGGTAAGCGCACGGGGAATAGCTTCTATTCATTATTCCCAAAGTCCAGTACAATGGGTTATAATTAGTTACTGGCCTCTTTGGTTTACTCTACCTTCAAAGGCTCTTTTATAGTTTAAAAGCGAAGGGAGATGCTGACATTAATTTTGGCTGTCTCTTCGTGGCATTGTGGAGAGAAGATAAAACTCACATGCAGGTAAAGGGATAAGTAACTCACCAGTCAAAAAAAAAAGAAAAAGATAGCAAATAGGGCCATCATCACATTCATTCCATGAAAGTAGCATGGTGTTGGGGAGAACTCATTAGCCTTTTTGTTCTGCATTATCACCATCATTTATCAGCAGTTGTATCACATGTCACAGCCACTATCCTTTCTGGCATCCAGTGTGGGACCAAAGGGCTCCCGGAGAATGCCGAGTGCCGACGCCGGGGCTGTGCCGCGTGATGCACTAGTCGCTGGATTAATTGTGGCAGATAGAATTTTTTCCAATATACTCCTAAAGGGACACTCAATAAAGCAATGCAGTGTGATTTACCAACTCAAAGAAGCATGGACAAATAAAACCACATCATGGGCCTGTCCTTCTTCCCTCTAAGCCTTCATTTTGTTGTTAGCACTGAAAGTGTTGCAAGTTGTTTGAAAACGAAACAAACAAACCCAAACCCACAAGTGGAGAAAAACCAAACATTAGGCTAATCAGTCCTCACAAACAGACAGGCTGCTTTCAGTGAAACACTTCCTTTTAGTTACATCTCCAGTGACAGTGGCCTAGTAAACATTTGAAGAAATCTGCTCCTTCTTTAAGCTGTGATCTCTGATCACTTTTACGCACACACACACACAATTCTCCACTGCAAAGCAGAGTTTGGGGAGTAGTTTAGAAATCAGCAAGGAGCTCCTTCATGAACCCAGTCCTTTAATTACCTGGCAGTAATTGTCCACCTCTTCCATTACTATGTGGGAAGGGAGAAAGCAGTTGCCTTGTCCAAGCAGCTGAAGTTGCAGCTGTCAGTTCAAGCCAGTTCTTAAAGAAAGTATCTCATGTACAGCAAAAGTGGTGTATGTTCACCATCCCGTCTTAGAGGAGGGAAACACCATGTTTAAATATTTTAAGCGTCCGAGCAGCATGTGCAGAGGCTGATCCTGACCCTCTGGACTTGGGAACGTTAGCTAACCCTATGCCTCAGCTCTGGGAGCAGCAGCACTTGCTTACCCCACAGGCAGATTGTGAGGATTAATTAATATTTGCAAACTGCTTTGAAGATGAAAAGTAGCTTGTTAAGTACTATAAAGTTTTATTAATAGTGATAACAAACTGATAATTTGGGGGTCTATGAGTCTTTTCTTAGTCTTTTCTAGCCAGACCTTGCACTGCAAACAGCTGAACAAGTAGCAGCACTAAAGCCAGAGTGCTTAGTCCTCTGTTTTCCAGAGCACTGGGGTTGTGCTGGTTGCCAGCAGCACTTTCCTGCTTGAGCAGTCACTCACCACACAAACACTTGCTCTGAGAGGTTCACCCAACCCTGAGCCTCCTGTTGAGATGTTTGGTGCCTGCTCTGGACAGGGAGAAGTGCTCTGATTCTCAGCAGGTCCCTCTGTGTGCAGCCACACGGGGAAGGTCGAGGGCCAGAGGCAGCGATGTACAGGGTCTGGGACTGGATGTGGCTTCTGCCCGCACCCATTTGGATTTTATGCCAAGAAAATCAGGCGCTGGTGTCAGCTGCAGCCAAGGGGAAGTCTGTCAACCTATTTAATTTGAAACAAGAAACAGTTTCAGGCTTGTATGGCCCAGGTCTTTAAGGCTGGTTTTCTGGCATTATGAAATATGTTTTTCCTCTGAAAACTTTGAGATCTAAGAATTTTGTCTGGAGTGTAAACAGTAGGACTCTCATGAAGAGTAAAATTTATTTCTTAGCTTGATAGGGTCAAGTAACTCTAACTGGGATTAGCTAATGTTTCACAGAACCTGATGTTTTTGTGGCTAGGGAATCCCTGGAGGAAGGAAGATATCCACATTTGATGAAAAGCCCCTAATAAAATTAGATACTGCTTCTGAGCTTATCAAAGGAAGATAGAAAGTAATGAAAATTAAAAGTGCAGCTCTGGAATCTTGTAAAATCCTGTCACGATAGCAATCTGGAATCCAGTGTCCATGTTATTTTATTCTTTTCCTGCCCCATCTCCCTGTGTATCCACAATCCTGCACATACAACCCGTTTCTTTCTCTAGGCTGATGACCTTAGTTATGTCTCTCTCATTTTTTCTTTCAACATCCCCACCTCTAGATCCCCACCAAAACAAACAAAAGAAACAAAAAAAGAACAGCAATCAGGCCACTGTAACTCACCAAATGCCAAAATTTCTCTGATGACAGGTGTTGCTAAAGACAGGAATCACCACCAAAAAAAGAAAGATAAGCTCCAATATATCAAATAAAGCTGTCCTATTCCCTTAATTTCTTTCAGAATTATTAAGAGAAGATCTGAGACACTTCCAAAAAAAGCAGTAATCCTTTTATGAAAGGGAAAAGGGTTGTGGCTTCAGTGATTTGTTTGTGGTCAGAAAACAAACTTAGGGCCCTGTGTTCTTCATGACTTTTACATAAGCAAAATAGGAGACCAAAAACTGAAAGTAGAAACAAGAAAGGATGTGTTGAAGAAGGGGAAAGAATTCTGAATACTGCCAAAAATATATATTTTAAACTGCTTGCCTCCCTCTTTGAGAGCAATTAACCTTTTCATTCTGTGAAAGACTGGAAATAGGAAAGATTTTCTGCTTATTTGTCCCGTGTCTGTTTTCTGTATACCTGGAATATTCTTTTTTTCTGCAACCTTTATCAGGAAACTTGTTTGTCAGAGACACCAAAAGAAATACTTGGCACTATTCCCTCCTTTTTCACGGGGCTGGCCCAAGATAACCTCTACCCTTCTTGATATGGGTTTCTAAAAGCAAAGTGTCTGTTGAACAAATGGGGAGGAATACATACTGTCAAAATCCAGGTGGGAATGGTGATTTTATTACTGTCTGGTGTACAGCAGGGATATAAAATCTAGAATGTCCAAAATCTGCAATTTGATCACTTTTTGGTTTGTTGCTGATGCACCCTGATACCTGTAGCCTCACCACAGGTAGCTCTACCTGCTGCTCAGGTTTTCTTTTTCGTTTTGCCCCTCTTTTTTCCCCCCAGGTTGCCTTAATCTCTAATATCAGCAATAATCACTGTGGCATTGTTGCCTAGGCATTCCTGAAGAGTTAGGAGTGGACTGTAAATGAAGAGTTCATTACCAAGATCAGTTGGCTCCTTGATTACAGTGGCAAGGTGAAATATATATCCTCACCAAAAAGCAACTGCTAAACCTTTAGAGAAGTCACCCACTTTTCACTCTTTTTCATTAGGACCCCGACAAGCTTGTCAGCAAAATTAAAGGTATGTCATTCACATCGTGCATGCATTGCAAAGGACTATAAACCTGCCAACCCCTTTGATGAAATAAAAGGGTTTTATTTATGATTCATGTAGGAATATGAGGTTATTTTTATTCTGTCAGTACACTAATAATCAGACAAGAGCTCAGGAAATGAGAAGGCAAACTGACAGGGAAGGTTCTGATAAAGGGGAACCCTCTAGGGCATTTTGCCCCCTTTGTAATCTCCTTTTTAGTGCGAGGTTATATTATAAGCGTGGCAGAGCATGATCTTGCAACCAGCTTGGCTCAAAGGAATAAAGAGAGGAACTACCTAGCAGGACTTGAGGTGTAATTCCACCAGAAAAACACTTCCACCAGAAGGGTCTGCACTGCTGCAGTGTTGTGAAACAGGAACTTCCAAGCTGGTTTCCCAAGAGTTGGAAAGAAACCCTTTTCTCCTTGCAGCATAACCAATCTTAACCACAACAGTAAAAAGAGGAAAAAAAAAAAAAAAAAAAAAAGAGAGACTGTAAATGCCATACAGAGCCACTGCAAAGTTTTATCCTAATTTTTCCAGCACTCCCAGTCTAGCTCAATGTGAGATACGGCAGCACAGAAAAAGGAGGATGGGGAAGCTCCTTGGTCAATGGTTGTGCTAGCAGAGGAGCTCAGCAGCAGGCTCCGTTTCCAAACGTGTCTTCCCCTGGATGTCTCAAATGTCTTGGCAATTGGAAGCTGCCTCAGCTCCATCCCAGCTCGGCAAAGCTCCTGGAAGTGCGTTTTGTGCTTCTTGGTGTAAGCTGTCATTCATCCCCCGAGCACAGCCGTGATTACGGAAACACTCCTCGGGAGGAGAAAGGAATCACTGTGTTAGCTGGCTGGCCTTAAGCATGGTAGTTTGCTGAACAGTGGTGTGCTGGCAGGAAAACACAGCCTAGCAAAATGTATGCAGGATGAAGTGAAACAAAGTTCACTGGAGGAAGGAAAATAATACTAATCCTTCATTCAATAAGCAGCGAGTTAAGTACATTCTGCATGTGGAAGAAATGTAAAAGCCAAGGGAGGAAAGCACACACATAAAGGTGGTGTGGCTGCCTTCCTCTCTAAAGACAACATATGGGGCATTTAGGAATGAATAATACAGGGAGTTATGCCCAAGGTGCTCATGCAAAACACAGCCCCTGGTTTAAGGCTCCGCTGAGTTTCAGGGTGTTTGAGTTCCCTCTAACCAGAGAACCCCCTCAAAGTGAGGGACAGTGCTCACTTTTCCATGGGTTGGAAAAGCATTGGATGGACATACAGAGGATGACAGTGTTTTAGATGGGATTGTATTCACTCTTCTGCAAAAATTTTCCATGTTCAGATGGTTTGGGAAGTTTGGATTTGGCTGTGTGGGGCTGACTGTAAAGGTGATCCAGGTATCAGAGATGCACTGAGCAGATACAGTCTGGTTGCTGGACTTGGAGCCAGTCTCTGTGGTCGTTTTGGGATACTCCAGTGACACCTTCCAGACTCTTGTTGCTTGTCCTATACCATCCCACTGATGCTAAGATTAGGGGTAATTTGTAAGGCATGTGTTCCTTTTAATGGAAATCATAAATCACTGAGGGCCTCAGAGAAATATAGAGCCTGATTGCACTGCTGCCTACAGTGTTTTACCTGCTTCTTTTCTTTGCCTTACGGTGCTTTCTGGGTAGTCACTTGCTTTTCCCATGGATAGACTTGGAATCCTTCTTTCTTCTTACTGCTGTGGGGGTTTGCTTTGTTTGTGTGTTTTCAAACAGCTACAGGAAAAGGATTTATAACAATTTGAAATTCTCTATGGCAGAATCTGCTGCCATAAGTGGAGGATCTTCAGGACAGATGAAGTGCTTGAAAGTATTTTCAGTGACTTCCTGAAAATTAGAGAGATGTCAGGGGCTGGGAACAGCATCCTGCTGTTTGCAGAACACTTGGTGCTCATCCTTGGTGGAAAGTTGTTGAAGTGTTGAGAGCTGCCGGGGTTTTTGACTCCCGTGTGATGTTGGACGGACACAGAGTAGCCTCAAGGTGCTGCTGTCCCTTCAAAAACCTCCTTTCGCCTGTTGACTCAGTGATTTACAGTAAAGCGCAATTTCATTTCTCTCAGCTAATTACGAACTGCTCCCTTCCCAACTCCTGATCTCTTCACACGGCCAGAGGCAGCGGGGCAGAGCAGAGCCCGGGTGCCGCGCCGCCGTTCCCGCGGCAGCCGGGCGCTCCTCCCCGAGCCCCTGGAGCCCGCCGTGGTGCTGGGAAGTGGAGCAGGGAGCCACTTCATCAGTCCAAGGTTCCGTTCTCCTGGAGCACGGAGGTTCATTATGCTCACTTTATCAGCAGTGCGGTTTACTGCCGAATCCATGAGAGATATTCATGTGAAACATGAGCAGAGAGAGAGGCATTGCATCTTTTCATTAATAAGCCCTCTTCTGGGATCCGGCATTAGTGAGATTCAGCGGATCATAGAGCACAGGGGTATCATTTTTACATGATTACTCTAAATTCTTAAACCAGAGGCTTAAGAGAGAGGCTTCTCACAAAGGCAGCTGTGGGAATTGTTAAATGATTGGCACAGCACTCACGATGGGCTGAACCACTCCGGGTACCTCCAGTCATGGGGGGTACCAGCAGGCATTTTATTACCTGCCACCGAGGGAAAAGTGGAAAAGAGAGAGTGTATCAGACAGAGGAAGACGTGCTAACCCTGCAAAATATCTCTGTAGTTCCGTCTCTCCTCCTGGAAAAAACTCTTGCCATAATACTGATGCAGGGCGTCATCCCACCGCACAGGCTGAGCTCTTCCCTTCCCACATCTTCCTTCTGTCTATGCTTATTTTAACCTGTCTGATCCCACCTTCGTTGGTATGGCTGCTGAAATAATCCCCTTGCAGCCTCCAGCCCCAAATAATTCATTTTTCACTGGGCAGAGGGTCATTTAATTCCACCACCCACGATACTTCTGAGATCCAATCACGAGGACCCTTGCGTGGCTCAGAGCAGGGGTCCCCAGCCAGCAAACCTCTGCTGGCTTCTGAGTGTGGTGGCATTTGCAACAGAGAGAGGCATCTGTGGATTCTGGAGGCCCACATTGTCTTCTTGGTGTCACCATCCAAAATCACTTCATTGCACTCCCTCTGTCCTGGCTGCTCACTCCTGCTTTGCCAGGCTGCCTGCAAACCAAAATCAGGAACTTGATGTGGCTGAAATAAAAACTCTTCTTTTTTTTGTTGTTTTTTTTCCTCCCTGGATTAGTTTTCAGATGGATAAGTTCCTCAATCAGTTCCAAAATACAGATGCACAAATGCTTATCCCAGCGTGAGGAAAGGGACCCCACAGGGACCAAAGGGACTGAGCTGCGTCTGTCAGTGACAGCCAGAAGTGTTGGCTGAGCTGTGGCTTCCAGTCCCCATTTACCAGAGGCAGATAATAGTAATTCCTTATTTCCTTATTCTTCTGTTAAGGAGAACTGTCAGCATTTGCCACTGTGTTTGCATTTGTCCATAGAACTGGATCTTAGAGCAGGCATTAAACAGCAACGGCTGCCAGAGTCTTCCCGAGGTATCCTTAATTCTGGAAGACAAAGTGACCACTGCTCCCTTTGTGTTTCCTTGGTGAGTGTTAGCAGGAAAATCCTTCCTCAGCTCTTTCTCCAACATGGGGAAGTCCTGTTGCAAAAACCTCCAGCTTCCCAGTGAGCCTGTGCTTCATGCCATTTGCTAATGGAGATTGTTTTGAAGTTTAAAAGAGATGAGAGAAGAAGGTGGTGGTGAAGAAAAAGGAGAAAACCAGAACAGACCCATGAAACCAAGAATCCATACTAGAGATTTCTGAGGGATCCTGCCATAAACTACCTTCAGCCCTGGTGTAAATCCATCCATTTACAGGTTTTTAGTTACAATTGATTTTAGGCAGAGATGTTCCTCTTTCAGAAGCCTTCTTTCAATTCAGTGCTTTCTGCAAGTCTGAAAAGAAAAAGAAAAACAAGAACCAAGAAGGCAAGGTCATGTGGGGGGCTGAAAAATCCAGATCAAACAGCAAAGAACACCCGATTAGGAGCCAACACATTTCTCTTTTCAGTATCTCTGAAATTGTTTGGCAGACTTAATTAGAAACAGGTGCAAGCTATAATATTTATTGCAACAATGCATCATTTTTGTCTGTTTCCAAGGTCATTGTTCCAGCCAATGGGAAGCCAGCAACCCACAGGGAGTATAACTTAGTCTATATGGGTAAAACGTGAATTACTTAACCCTTTATCTAATGGAATGAAATACAACACTGCACAAAGAGCAGCATTGGCAAAATAGAAAATCCTGTGAGGAATCTTTGATGATAACAGGTTCCAGTGAAGTAAGTGACATCACCAGCTGAGCTAATAGTGAGCCTTAGGTGAAATGGAGTGGGTACAGATAAGGAAGGAGAAAAACACATTTTTTTTTGCTGCTGCTCTTTGAAAGGCCTGGGTTTATGTGGAATTTGCTGCAGTGGGAGCCCATGACTGCACGTTACCTAGCTCTGGGTCTCATAGGCAGGGCTCAGCTAAGCTTAGCAATGGATTCCTTTGGCTACATCTGAATCCAGAGGGATGGGATGGGCTGCGGATGTTCCTGCACTGAGGCAGCCACACTCTGCCTCTTTGTGTTCCAGGACTTTCCAGTGAGGGAAACCTGGGAAAGCGGTGGATCCTTCCTGCCTTTCCTGCAGCAGGTTTAGGGAGACAAGCTCCACACCCTTTGTCCATGTGAGGGAATGTCCCAAGCAGGATTTCTCCTGGTCCCCATGGCGATTCCGGTGGTTAACAGTGTTGGTGCCCTTGGTTGTGAAAAAAAGCCCCATTTTCAAAGCCTCCACTGAATTCCCTCTTGTGAGTTTTTCTCAATAATCTTTGCATGACTTCTTTGTGCTTTTGTGCTCATTTGGGAGTCAGGATCTTCTTTTAAATTCTATTTTATTCCTTTTAAAAGTGGCAAATATAAACATGGAAACAAAGCAGCACACGTTAGCGGCAGAGATGTGTGAAATTGCGGCGGTTTTGCCTTTTTGCAAGAGCTGCAGGAAGTTGCCAATATTTTTGCAGATGGAAACTACTTTTTCCACCTTCAAATCATCACACAGCATAAAATCTGTGGGTATTTGTGTGTCTTTGGATAGATACTAAAGGTAGCAAGGAAATACAGACTCTCTTGAGAATTTACACACCCTGGGTCCTCACTTGTTCTTTTGGCACCCACAGCTCCCTGAAAGACACTGGAATCAAGTCACCATCGTTGCCCACATTAAATGTTCTATGTCTGCAATCTATTATTAATGTTCTGTGGGATCCCAGGAAACATTCTTAAGAGAGTATCATCTGTCCATTAAATTCAGGAGTAACATAATCCAAACACGTCCTATTGATGGATTTGGGACTGAATTCTGAGCGAATGTTTAGGGAGAGACAGATCCTGCAGTCATTTTTTGAGAGCTCAGTAGAAGAAAAGATTATGGTTAGAGAGGACCCCTTCTCCCCAGCATCCCCAGCAATTTCCCAGCACTAAATTCTTGGGAAGTTCAGACTGAGTTGGAAACTTTACAGCTCAGCATCCCTTGCTGATTTGTTCCCTTTAGTGATTTCTCACACTTTTTAATGGAGCCTGGCTCCTGGCTTGCAAATCCTTTTAGCAGCGGGCTAGTGCACTTGTACATCATCCTGTGCACCACAGCTTTGCTTAGATAATCTGATTGCTGAAGAATTTGTGAAATCCCCTCCTCTGTCTCTCCTCTTACCCAAAAGCAGAGGGCTCATGCAGGGCAGCTCTGAACCTGGGAATCTGCCACGTTCTCCTAGGCCAGGCTCTTGCCAGAGTGTCCCAGGTGTGTGCTATGAGGAGCATAAGGAAAACAAGGAGATTGCACTTGTCCAAGGCCTGCTAGGATGGCAGCTGCCATCCTGTGGAGCATCCCTGTGCCAGGGAGCCAGTGAAATCAGGGGAGGGCATTGGACAGACATTTCAAGCCAGTGTTTGCACAGCCCTGCAGGAGTGCCCAGTGTGAGCAAATGTGGGGGATGTGGATGAGCAGGAAGGGCTTCTGCAACACAGGAAAGAACCAGCACACTTGGCACTTTTAGGAACACACTGGGACACAGGTAAAAGGGACGGTGATCCTGAGAGGGTCTGCTCAGTCAGGCTGTTTTCCTCTGTGTCCCGAGTGCTAAGCCATGCTGGGGTTGTGTTTTACTGGGAATCAGGCAGCTCAAGTTACAGGTGAACAGCTTTAGTCTTGGGACATTTCTGCATTTTACTTAACTGAATAATACCTTCCCTTCCTTTCTTTCTTTTTTTTTTTTTTTCTTTTTTGCTCATTGATCAAGCTGCTTTTGAGAAAAGTGATACTTTGCATATCTGGCTAAGTGCTGTTAACAGCCTCTGCCTGCGGTTTGTTAAAATTAAAAAAAAAAAAAAAAAAGAAAAAGAAAAAAAAGAAGTGTGATCTTGGTGGAGAAGTAATTTGCTTCTCTCCAACCAATGATGGCTTGCACTTTATGCAAATTGGTATCTAGGGACAACAAATCCCATTTAATACATATGCATAGTTCATAAAAAAAACGACGTGAGAGAAAGAGAAAAAAGATAAAGCAACGAGTCAGCAAAAGAACAGGTTCCGAGGAAATTTATTGTCCCAAATTGGACATTTGTAACAGATGATGTGAACAAGTGTTAACTTTGTTTTCAGCAGCTCTTCACGTACATTCACTAGACATCACACAGATTATGTTTTAAGGATCTGAACTGTAATAAAAAAAAGTGTCTGTGGGCTTTGGAGTGTTGTGTTCCATATGGTCGGGGAAGTGCGGAGTTATTGCGACAAGCATCTTGTGCAGCTCATTACGCGCGGCGGTGTGAGCTGCGATGGCTGCGCATCGCTATAGGGTACGTACATGACATCCCACAGTCAGCAGATAGCAACTGGAAATGAAAGATATGAAGGCACAGAGTACAGCTTCAGGGAACATGTTAGACAAAACATCTGCTGGTATCAGAAAGCTGCATTATCAGATCATTGTGGCCATGAATTTTTTATAAAGACTTTTTCTTTTTTTTTTTTTTTTAAAGCTGCAACTTTGANCTGGTATCAGAAAGCTGCATTATCAGATTATTGTGGCCATGAATTTTTTATAAAGACTTTTTCTTTTTTTTTTTTTTAAAGCTGCAACTTTGAAAGTGACATTTTGCGAGAAAGTTTTTTGATTGAAGTGTGATGTCAGGAGAAAGGCCAGTCTAGTTTATTATCTGTGTAAGAGCCAGTATTGGCAGCCTGAATCAGCTCCTTTCTCCGAGCAGTTGAGTTGGCCATTCACGTACTACAAGTGCTGTTCCCCTTCTGATCTCGACGGCTGATAAAACCTCGACCGCGTGACAGGTTGTAGCTTCAGTACCAAGGAGTTTTCAAAGTTTTTTTGTTCCATTGGTGTGGCTGGGGGCTGCCACAGAATCCACCCAAGAGGCAGAACCTTTCTGTTGAGCAGGAGGAACACGGCCTGTTTCAGACATGCAGAGCTCAGCATCCCCACCCCACTGCCCCTGAGCGGGACCCGCGCAGCCTCCGGGGGCCTTGTCCCCACTGCAGTGCTGAGCACTGGCCACTCTGCCAGGGATGGCCACAGTCAAAAAGCCAAAATCTTCCCCCCAGGCTGTTCCTTGGGAGAATTCTTGTGATCTGTGGACATCTCCTGCTCAGAGGGGCCTCCCGCCTACTTAACATTCCTGGTGGAGCCGAGGGCAGTGGGATGGCATGAAATGTATGTGCATAGAGTAACTATTTACATTAAATGGACAGGCATTTTCCATCCTTTCACCTCTCCTGACCCAGCTGTGAATTTTCCTGCAGCAACAGGTACCAGTGGAAAACCTGTCTCTGGTTGATCTGCAGATGTTCTCTCTCTCTCTGTCCAGTCAGCTGCCTCAAAAGTGCATCCAAAAGTGAGCAGACTTTTCCTGTGCTGATTCACAAATAGTTGCCTCAGAGAAAAGACCAAAATCACTCTGATTTTTTAGTCTTCCTAAGCTTTCTCCTTGTTTGTGTGTAAGAGAAGGTGGGAAAATGGGGGGACATGTCCAAAAGCTTCATGACTTATGAAAGTGTTTAGTTGTCAGCAGCAGTGTTTTATGCAATGCCATTCATTAATGTAATGGGGCTGCAGAGAAAGCCAGGAGCAGTTTGTCCTCCATCACTGGTATTTAGGGAGCCTGGGAGTGAGGGGTTTTGCTGGCCTGACCTGTTGCTGAGCAGGGCAATCATCAGGTGAGGGATGGAGCCTGCTGGCTTCACTGCTGGGAGTAACGGCATTCCCTGGGATGAAACCCACCCCAGCCACAGCTGGAACAGCATTTTCCCAACTACTGCCTTCAAGGAGCATCTAAACCCAGCAGGTGTTTGGGACATGCAGATCCAGGCTTGGCTGTGTCACTTACCCACGCAGGAGCTACATCAGGAAGGTAATTCAGTGTTCTCACCATGGTATAAAAATAACCCTAATGGGTTTGTGTGATTGCTTCCTTGGGAGGAGAGTTTTAGAAAATGCTAAAAGATGTATTTAATGAAAAAGAAACAGATCAAAGCCAAGTAGTTTTTCCTCTTTTGTTGTTTGCTTTTTTGTTTGTTGGTTTGGGGTTTTTTTGTTTGTTTGTTTAAAAAAAGTTTAATTGGAATTTGGAGGTTTACTGTGAATGGAAATCTTGATTTTAAACTTGCAAGTTTATGTGGAAATGAACAGCTGAACATGGGTCTGCATCGGCCTCTCCACTGGCTCTTATCCGTGTGTCAGGTGTGAAGCTTCCAAACCATGGGATGCTCCTGTTTGGAGGGGGATGAGGGGGAGATCTGGCCTTACCTGAATCCCAGTCATCGAGGGTATTGTTATAGCTGTGAAAATGTGCATCAGACACTGCTGCATTTTTAATGGTCTTTAAAAGAGTGCAAAGCTCTTTCATCTGGAACTGTTCCCATCCTGGCTGCACACCCACCCCTGCAGGGAGCCCAAGGAAGAGCTGCTGGTGGGCTTGGGCACCTCTTAACTGGGAACTTTGCTGGGCAAGCTCATCTCCCCAGACTGGAGAGGTTTTCCTCTCTATCCCCAGTGTCCTGGTAGGAAACACTGTGTGTCTGGAGTTAGGATGTGGCAGTACAGCCCCTCAAAATGAGACATCAACCAAATTCCTTCTTAACTGTCCTTGTCACCTGCAGTGACCCCACTCTGAGCCAGGCTGGGTCCTGCAGTCGGTCCTGGTGGAGCCACTGTGAATTCAGAGCCAGAGGAGTCACGGAGCTTCCTCTCTGGGCAGGTACTGCTTTATCTGCAGGCCAATATATCCACGTGTGCTAACTGGTCTGTGCACGTGCAGAACTGTGCCTTCCATTGCAGAGCCTGAAACGTGAACACGCAGTCCATCCCCTCCTCTTTTTTCGCCTTCACTTTTAGTTTGAGTTCACACCCATGTGGAAAGATTTCTTTGGATATTCTTCAACTTTTCCTTGTCTCTGTTTGCTCACCATGGTAGCAAACTATTTCTGTACAGGTGAGTGTTTCAGTGATGGAATAGACATGATTCCTTACAGAACATGTACACACGTGTGTGTGTGTATCTATATGTGTAAATTTGGCAATATGTGTACAATTTCTACAGATTGTTTTAATATGGGGAGCTTGTCTGTGGTCCAGGCAGGATGTGCAGTGAGCAGGGCCAGAGTTGGCACTGCAGGAGAGCGTGGAAGGATATATGGACATGCAGCTAACGAGAAGGGAAGGGAAGTGGCTGGAGGGTACAGGGATCTAATGGGTCCCCAACGTGGCCAGCACATACGCTGCCACAAAGCAAATGCAAAGTGCCACCACCAGTGACAAGTGGATTGCACCTAAGGAAAACAGCTGTGCTGAGTGCCCAAATCCACAGTCAGCCTCCCGACCCCGTGTCTCCCTGCTCTGACGTGGATTAAACTGGCCAGCCCCGGGAGCCTCTGCGGGCGCTGCGCAGCAGTGATGGCTCAGTCAACCTCTGCAGCACCTCCTGCACGGCCGCCTGTTCTGCATTTGCAAACTTGCATTTGTGGGATTGTTTTATTTTGTTTTATCTTTCTTAATTTATTCTGCTGCACTCGGCATGGCACGAACACTTTGATTATCCGTGTAGATCATTGCAGGGTTTAGTGCAGCTCTGTGCTACGAACCCTCCCACATAACCCTATTATTTGTTAATAATTTTTCTATTTTGAAGAAACACCCTTTGACACCTGAGCTAGATCTGCTTTTCTTAGGCATCAATATAATTGTCCCTGATGAGGAGCATCCCTCTGACTGGTCCTATCCGCTCTGTATATATTTGAATATATAAAATATTAATAAATGATGCCAAATGTTTAATCATATCCGTTTGACTCTATGAGATTCAGTGTCTGTAGGCTTTCCTGTTAACTGCCTCTGTGATATCTACATACTGCTGATTTGTTGTTGATCTTGAGTTTTTAAAGCAAAATAAAACTGAGGTTTGCAGTTTGATTTGAATTAATCAGGTCTGATTAGATGGAAACGGATCAGGCTGTTCTGGAAATCCCTGAATCTCTCTAATTCAATTTCATGTGTTATTCAAAAAGAAATAGTTCATAGCTTAAGCAAAAGTGCTATTTATTTAACACTGTTTTTTTCAGAGTGCTAAATCTTATGGAGGGGGGCATTGTGACGATGCTCAGGATGTAGCAAAGAAAGCATTTTGTTTTATGAAAATACAGATATTTTAGAATGGAGTCACCTGCTGGTAGATCTCATAAATGTACATAAAAGGATGCTCCCTAATATTATTAGTTTGTTTTTTTTCTTCCCATCACCCTGGCTGTCCATCTAAGAAGCTTTGATAGCTCGAGTCACAAAACCAGAGGACTGTATTTAGTTTAATAAGCCAATTTAAAGAGAAAGGTTGGAATTATGTATGGCAGAGGACAATTATGCAAACTAAATGATTCTTCAATTAATAATGAGCTCCATGAAAGGCAAAGGAGACAGGATGCTCCTCTGAGAAGGAGCAGGCTCCTGGTTCCCTGTGCGGGACCAGGGCAGTGGCAGCTCTGGGGCAGCTCCCAGACAAACCTTGGAGGGGCTCTGCTGATGGGGGGAAGCCTCCAGTGGAAGTTTGGCATTCGCAGCCAGGTTCTCCTGGGATGGTGTCCATCTCCCAGAGCTCTGTTAGGAAGCAGGAAGCAGCGAGGGGACCTGGGTGAGCTCCACACTGTGAGTGTGGTGATGGAGGGGTCACAATCCCAACCCCACTGTTCCCTTCCTCACCCTCTGGAAAACAGGCCCTGGAG
The DNA here is from genome assembly GCA_013398175.1 of Climacteris rufus. Taxonomy (NCBI): domain Eukaryota; kingdom Metazoa; phylum Chordata; class Aves; order Passeriformes; family Climacteridae; genus Climacteris; species Climacteris rufus. Next base: position 1,132,479 of record VZRZ01001325.1, read on the forward strand.
GGATACAGCACTACCTCCAGAGCCAGCAGTTTGGCCTTTTCCATGCAGCTTTTATCCTGCTTTTCAATCCTGTCGTGTGCCAGGGCAACAAGCCATATGTTAAGGATGCTAAAGAGCAAACAGTTTGCAGCCTGTGCCAGCGTGAGGAGTCAGGGAGAAGGGGAAGAAGTGATTATCTGGAGTGATTGTTCGGGAGGGCAATAGTGGGAGGTGCTGGAAGTGACAGGGATTCACTATGGGACGCAAATCACTTAAGGCAAAGCCATTAGGATCAATTTAAAATACCAAAGAGGGAGGCTAAAGTGACAATAGCATATTTTAATTGAAATCACAAATATCATTCTGCAAGATATGGTTTGAAAGACCAGGCAGAGTTACTTTATCTGAACAGAGGAAAAAAGTTTTCCTTTTTTATTTAAAGAAAAGGCAAAGATCAAAATGGAACTGTGTTGTTTTAAAAAATTCTTAAATTTCATCTATATATTTTTCTATGTTAATATTCTCTTTTCTCTTGACTTGATGGCCATATTATAACTGGAATTAACTACATTACTAATGCTTTTAATTTGATTTTAATAGAGCCTAGGGCTGGAATCAGCATGTGTCTCATTGAAAGAAAAATACAGTTATAAGGACAATAAATATCACGTCCAGATAAACACTTTTATCTATGCATTAGTTTTATTTATTGAGCTGAGTAGCCCACATACAGAGACTGGGGGTTTTAGACACTTTTCTAAAGCTGAAGTCCATATGATGAGATTGTTACTGGTTTTGGCAGCAGCAATGTGAACTTGGTAAAAGAGCCTGGCATGGGAATCCACCGAGTCCTGACATATCCCATTTGCCCCGAACTCTTTGATTTCTGCTCACAGAATCTGACATGTGTTGGGCATTGACCTTGCTCTTTTAAATAAGCTTATTTTAGAAGACCTTTGCAGAACGCTGTGTGTTTGGCCTCGATGTAAGCTGTTAGGGAAATGTAGTACAAACACAGAAGTTGTATGTTTTGAATGCCAGAGATGTTAAGCTGCAGAGCAGTTGGTAAAAGCTGTACTTCTGACTGCTTTCTGTGCTCTCAACACGTGTCCTGAAAGAAAAGAAGCACTATTTATCCTGCATTCTTTGAAGGTTGTTATTTATTTTTAGCAGGAAGTTCAGGACCAGACTTCTTTTTCGGTCTGAAATATTCAGATTGGGCTCTCTGCAAGCAGATTTTTTGAAAAGTGATTGTTTGGCATTTCCCAGGTTGGAAGGCTCAGAGGGTCAGTGTCTTATTATCCTGTAGAATCACCCCTCATCAATGTCTCTGAACAGAGGTGCTTGGGGTACAGGAGTGACTTCCCCAAAGCTTGGCCTTTCCCTTGTGGAGCAGCACACCTGTGTTTGAGGAAGATTCAGTGTGGAGATTTGGGTTCCATGTGTCAGAGGGGAGCAGCTGAGGTGAAACTTCACAGTCAAAGGGGTGCAATCTTGCAAATGCCAGCCTGGAGCACTGTGCAGGGAAACAAAGCACTGGGCCCCAACCTGGCAACACAAAGGAGAGAGGGAATGAAAGTGCCTTTTTGAAACAGGTAGAAAAAATGCTCTTCATTCCACCTCTATCTGCTCTGGAAAGCTCCTGTCTACCCCAGTAGCAGCAAAAGCAGAGGGAAACTTGGAAACACACTTGGGATTTGATGTCCTGCACCCTTTCCTTGGGCTTTGAGGTTTGGAGCCTGGAAATTCAATTAGCTGGAGAATGTGTCCCTGGAAAGGGTTGCTGACTTCTGCCATTTCTAAGTAAGTGGCAATAATATTCTGCACATAGGAAAATGGGTATCAAATCACCAAAATGAATGGACATTTGAATTCATGGTCATGTGTAGCTCTTTGGGAGAAAACCTGGCTCCATGAGGAGCAAGGAGAGGCAGCTGAGCTGTGCCAGGACACTGGTAACCCTGTTCCATGGCCTCTGGATGGCTCTGGGCATTGGCCTCCCCTGGCTCAGCTGGCTCCACAAGCCACCAGGATGGCACAGGGACCCATCTCTGCTGACACGGGGGGAAGAGGCTGTGAGCATTTGATGTGGAGCATTTCCTTGGCTAAAGGACTCAGGAGTGGATTTTTTTCCCCTCTCTGCAAAGCCTCCTCCCTGGATCTCCCTGATTTAGCAGCAGCACAGGGAAGCCCTCCTGTTCCCATGAATAATTCATCTCCAGCGTGTGTACGGGGTTCGGAGCCTGACCCAGACAGTTTTTTAGGGAAATAAGTGAGCATCCTGCCATCGGTGCCAGTGCTGGTGGCTGCTCCATGGAGGATGAGTTGGAACTGTGCCATCAGTCAGCAGGAGGGATGGCAGAGCTGCTGCCCCTCCTGCAAAAGGGGGCTGCCTGAAATTCCCTTAACCGTCACTCACAGGCTCCTTTTTCCAGAAAAAAAGCCTTTTATTTGTTGTGAATTCTTCATAGAGAACAAAACCTAAATAATGTAACATATTCTGGGCTCTGGGCAGATAAAAATTGAAAGGGCCAGGGTGTTTGTGCAAGTGGAGTGATAGGGACAAGCACCACATGAGGTCCCCCAGGATGGTGTTGGGGGACTTGATCCCCCATAAAATGATGAAAGATTCTGATGTAATGGTGTTCTGCGAAACAATTCCAACATAAATGCCACTTTCTGTCTCATTAGCAACTGGCTGCCATTGTACCAGGATTTTTTATTTTTTGATACGTATTTTGAGCACCCTGAGACCAAAAACTAACATTGTGATAGTGCTGCAGGAAGATTTAAAGGTTGTGGTGGACTAAAAATTGAAATGCAAACCACACTTACCCACAACCTCCTGCTGAGGCCCAAATTTTTACAGATCAGGTTCTGCAGTCCTGATGAAGAATCAGTGATCAGCCCTTCCTGGGATTCACAAATTAGTTACAGTCTAAGGTATCATCTCCTATGACAGAGTTGTAACTTACCAGGTGAAAGTTTGTCACTGAAGGCAGTCCCCTGATCTTCCATTAATTTTTCCAGCTGCAGTGCCACTAAGGATCCTTTCCCAGGCAATGCAAACACACACATCACAGCTCCCCACTCTGCCACATGCTCTTGCTGGAGATAAACATACTGTATATATTGATCCTCTCCCCCAGCGTGCAGGTGGTAAAACACGGGCTGCCATGAACTTCATCATGAAGAAAAAAGAAAGGGAGAAGAAAAAGTTGTGGTTTGGAAGCTGCTGGGTAGCAAACTGCAGGCTGGGAATGTGGCTGCTGAAACCACCACAAGGAGAGTCGGGCATAGACACGTTTGTGGGTAATTCTGTTTGCTAATTGCTCATGGAATTTCAGGTAAGGAACATCCAGTTCAGTTTGTTATAATAGGGGATGGCCTGGGTTTTGCTTTCCAGGGTGACTTCTACTATTATTATTATTATTGTTGCTGCTATTACTACTATTTTATTGGTATTAGTATTGTTATGATTGCTGTCATTACAAATGCCCAGCTCTCTGTGGCTGGGAGAACATTTTCAGAGGGGCTGTGAGGCAGCACAGGACATTTTCAGCCACACACATGAAGGCAGTACCAACATATATCTCCAGGCCCTGCCATATCCCAGGGCAGGACTGCTCCTGGCTGTGAGAGGACAGACCCCTCTTAAAGTTTTGTCTCCAAAACACAGGAATCTGCTGGTGGTTCCCAAGTGCTGCCTGTGGACCCCAGCTCATAACAGTTATGGGCTGGTTCTCAGTGCCCTGAACCTCTGAGGCTTCCCAGGAACTGTTCTGCTCATCCCTGTTCCTTCCTACTATTTCATGGTTCCTGATTATGTAAAAATGTGCTGGAAATTATCACCAGCAGGGATCACAAGCTCCAAGTCCCTCCGATTTGCATGCGCTCGCCATCCTGCAACTTTCACTAGTCCTACTACTTATTGCTAATTAGCTGCCAGCTAATGGTGCTGGCTACCAGTGCTGCAGCCTTGCAGAGTTCCGTGGGCATTAATGAGAATTAGCATTTGTTGACGGCCATGGTGGGAGCTGCCTGTCTGCAGCATTTCAGGGGTCCCCGTTGCTGCAATGTTTGATTGCCTCCTCCAGTAATTAGCACTGACACTGAGCAACTTTTTCATAGGTCTCACTTGGCTGTGCAGAGCCCAAAGACACACTGGGCTCTGTCTGTGGTGAAGAGAGGCCAATAATAATGTACTTCCCAGCAATATCCCTTCTTCTCTCCACTCCCCTCACACAGGTAAAACTGTGCCAAGGGATGGAGTCTGTGGCTCTGCTGCTGCACTGTTCCCTGCCTTGTCCTGCATGAAATGCTCTTTAACTACTTTTTTAATGTGTAGAGAACAATTTAATCATTTTAACTTAAAGTCAGTTGCCTCCTTGGTTTGGGAATATGATGGTAGTTAAAATGCTGCAGGAATTTGGCACACTAGCAGTGAGTAACTCTGGTGGGCCTTTCCATGCCTGTTTAAGAGGGTGCATAATCAGAATGAAAGCAGGGGGAATACAGAGAAATGCAGGCCCCTTGTCACTCTGGAAGGGTAGGTGAGCACATGGCTGGTGCTTCTTTAGGAATACCCACTGCCTGTTTGGAAGAAGGGGTGCTGGGGAATGTCCCTGTCCCCCCGCTCAGCTTCCCCACTCCGCCCTGCAGAGCGAGGCGCGCGCTGCACATCCCGCCCGCAGCTCTGGCTCAGCCTGGCGCTGGAAAGGAGCTTTTTCCATGTGCTACTGTGGAAAGGAAGCTGCTCTCACCCTCACCCTGAGGAAGATGAGCTATAGGAATATACAAGGGGCTTTTTTTATAGCTCGGGGGCCAGGAGGGGAAGCAGTGGTCATGAGCAGAGACTGGAAGTTGGCTTGTTAAGTAAATCTCAGGCTGTAGCTGGTTTTAATTTATTTTTTGTTTTATGTGCAGGAGACTGGGCCTTGCAGGCCTGGCTAATATCAAAGCCTGGGGTTTTGTAGATTTTTAATCAAGGTCCACTTTGAGGGGTTCTGCTTTCGGGAGTTGTGGACGTGTAGGATTTTTTTGTCATGTTTTTCATTTTTTCTTGCTGCAGTGTCTGGATTTCTTTAGTTCAACTTTTCCATTCTTCAGACTTGAGCCAAGTGAGCGATTTCAAATTACCCAGCACTTTCCAAAGACGTCTTTTTTGTTGTTTGGGGGTTTTTTTTTTGGTTTGGGATATTTCTCTTTTTTTTGAAGCAGACTCGCAGTCCAGTTTCTCTGAAAATCACAGATGGCATTGCAGTCCTACCCCACTGCCTCTCACTAATTTGGCATTCTTTGCACTGTCTGAATAGTTTATTGTTCATCAAATCTGTATGAAAGGAATTTTATATAATTTTTTTTGTTTGTTTTGTCCCTCTGCTGGCAGGAAAAGTAAATCCCAAAGTATTTCAGCAGGTGCTATTAATATGCAAATAATGGAGAGTACACTGGGTCTAATAGACCTCCCAACTACATGGGAGGTGTCGCTGTTGGAGCAAATTAGCTTTCCGTAATTTGCATGCTTTTCACAGCCTCCTGGGATTATATTTTAGATCAGAGACAATAAAAGCATATGCTGTTAGTTTAAAATGTAACTAATTTTAGACTTTGAAACCATTTTAACCTACCTTCTTAAACTGTTATTTGCAAAGAAACTTTTCACAGAGCTCGTAATTTGCACGGCTTTTCTGTTCCCCCATTTAACTGCTCCATGTTTCTTCCCAGGTTGAAAGAGAAGAAGGGAATCTTTCAGGTGGCTCTGTCTTGAAAAACAGGTATTTCTCACAAAACCAACTCCAGATTGTCCTCTCCTGGTTCCGAGTCTGCATTCAGGTTCTGATGGGGTCTAGATTGAGCTTTTTATGTCAAACTTCTTCCCTCCCATTAGGCATCTCCCTATGTTGTAAATCCTTTCCAAAAGGATGCTGTGGCCCCCGCTGGCTGCTCACAGAGGGAAGAAGCTGCTCATAGCATCAAAAAATCTTCTTTGCTCCTCTAGCAAAGCAAAGAGTACCTGAGCTGATGTGGCACAGATGCCCCATGTGCTTGTCTAACATGGTGAGAGAGTCTGTTGGGAAACTGTTGAAAACTAATGGGAAGAAAAGCAAGGATTTCAGTGTAGGCTCAGTCTGTAGAGTCAAAGATTACTGAATTGTACTGGCACCTTATCAATGGCACTTTCCAATTGATATTGACAGCAGAAATCATACTTCTGACGCCTGTGGCTTGGGACAACTTGTATGATGGGGCATCACTCCCGTGCCTGAGGAGCTGTGTCTGCATCCCAGGTGCTGCTGGGGTTGCTTCGTGCTGGACTGGCCAGGTGAGTGACACCGGGCAGCCACTCCAGCCCTGCCCCTGTGGAGCTGGGAGGAGATGGCTGTCCCAGCTTCCAGCTGCCCCACTTCCTCCTGCATGGAAGGGCTGCAGCAAGGGCCCAGCTATGCCTCAGCAGCAGGCTGCAGTGCTGTCAGTTTGTGGAAGGTGCAGAGGCAGCCCTTGTGTTTTGTCCTCCTTTCCAGTTGTCCCAGTGCCCACAGGGTGTGATCTGTGAGTTCCCTTTGGCACAGCTGCTCTGTTGCTCACAGATCTCTGTGCAGGGTTTCCAGGTCATCTGGGCTGCAGGGTGGTGCTCATCCTTTTTTTCAGGAGGGGCAGAGTTCAGGGGTAGGATCAGACGTGTGGAGGAGATGGCAGCCAGGTGGAGAACAAGTTAGTGTTGTCCAGTTTATTTCTGGCATGGAAAATGTGGGTGCAGCAAGGGAGAGCAAGCCTGAGAGGTGTCCTGCTCTGGCCACACAGCAATGAGTGGTGAGACTCTTCTGAATTTCTGGGGATACAACTTTGCCATCAATGTTTTTATAATTGTGTTTCACACAGACAATATATGGAAACATTTCGTTTCCCAATGAGTGCTCTTTAAAACCTGGAAAATACTGAGTGCTTTTTTTTTTTCTCATCTCACCCTAAATGTTTTCTAGCATTAATACCAGTGACCTCCCACTTCTGCTGCTTTTCATTAATAGGATGTGGCTTGCCTGTTATAAGCCTGGGCATTGGAGCTGGAAACACTTGCTTTATTTAAAAATAAAAACAAAAAGAGAGAAAAAAGGGCTCTGATTACTCAGGTGTCGACAGAAAAAACCCGAGATGTTGTGCCAGATGGCTGCATTTGTGAAGCAGAGTGTAGTCAGAAGGAAAGTGGAAGGAGACAAGGCAACTGTACATCAGGAGTGTGAAAACATGACCAAAATACCTCCAGCCTTGTTTCACCAACACGGGATTAGGAGGCAACTGTGGTGAGATGCAAGCAAAGAAAAGCAGGAGGGGGGCACCGTTTGGAAAACAAAAACATCTTTCGCAAAAGCTTTGAAGTTGACAAAAATCGGGAGTTTTTGCATTGAATGGGCCAGTAAGCCTCAGAGCACCAAGTGCCACGTGGGACAGAGTAAAGATTGATGGCAGCAGGTAGTGTGATGGAGCAGGATGTGCTGCTGGCAGGCACGGCCGAGTGCCCGCTGTCCCCGCTGAGTCAAACAGTGCCCGGCTCCTGCCGTGGCTGCACGGGGCCAGGAAGGGTTTCCCAGGGTGGGTGGGAGCTGCGCTGGATCTTCCCTCAGGCGCGCTTGCAGCACGTGCTCCCGGCTGTGCCCACACCAGCGGCACCCAGGGGCCCCCGTGCCGGGGTCTGGGCTGTGACACCAACAGTGGCTGGTTTGTACCCCAGGCTGTTTGGACACGTTCCTCACCCCGTGCAGAAGCTTCAGTCAACTTTTGCTGCCAGGGCAAAGTCCGTGCCAAGCCCGTAAAAGCCGAGGCGTTGGCAGGCCCGTGGGTGGGGGCTTCATTACCCTTTTATATCCTGAAATGGAGCCTGGGCACTTTCAGCTTTGCTTCCATGCTGAAGCTTTTGGCTGGCATGCAGGGAAAAGTTTAGAATAGTTTGATCTGAGATCAGAAATCCAAATTTTATTTTTTTTCCATGCTTAAGCTCCACACTCTCTCTTCCTCTGTGGTCTCTCAGGTCCCCCTCTGACATGGGCACTCTGAAGGTTTGACCTCTTGTATCTTGGCCTTGGTTGTATCTTGGTTTACAAATTTAGTGGCACTTGGTTTTTATCATGAGCGTCTGAAATCCTGGTGTTCTTAGCCTGCACTTTGATTAGAACATAGGAAAAAAATCTGTGTTAATTTGCACCAAAACCATTTGCACACAGGTTACTTACCCCCAACCCCAAAACTATTGCACCTTTTCACAGGTACTTTCTAGCAACGAGCTTCATCCAAATATACTGAAGGTAGGTTATGTTTTCAACAACAGGTACAGAGAATGTGGCAGGAACATGTATATCCTTCTGATCCCTGCTCTAGTACTACTAAAGCTTGAATGTGAAAGTTTCATTCTTTTATTTTTATGAAATCTGAATTTGTAAAATAACTTTGGATCAGAAGTTTATTCTTCACACCAGGAAGATGTTGGGTTTTTTTATTTGGTACAAACTGCATTGTCTTATTTGGGGAGTATGATCACAATTGAGAAAGAATTGCCTTTATTAACAAATCAAAAGCTTGTGCTGTCAAAACTGAAATCGTTCTACCTTTTTATGTGCAAATTAGAGCTTCTGTCAAACCTTCAGCCATGGTGCATTTAATTTGTGGAAATATAAAAATATCTGGCTTATTATTAAAATATTCTGCATGAGGAAGGAAATATTTGAAGTGATGCATTGCAGTCAAGATTCTCGAAAAATCAGATTTGAAAGAAATAAAGTGGTGCTTTAACAGAATTTATTTTCCCTACTTTAGCCAGAGTTCAGAGCATACTTAAAAGTGTGTTTAAGTTACACAGGTGTTTGAGTATCTAGTTGGATCATGGCCTTGGGAGTGAACCAAGCTAAATCTAAGTGTGTCCAGGGCAGGGGAGCAACATCCACTGTGTTTTTCTCGTGAAGGAGCCACCAGATTTTTTTTTTTTTGTTTTAATTTAATAGCAAAAGTACTGAGAAACGTTTGAGCCTAGAGTCAGTAAAGTTAGGGTAAAACATTAAAAAAGCAACTATTGTTTTCACAGTGATGGTTTGTGTTTTGGAAGGTCTTTGTAGAGAGGATAAAACTCTGATTATATGAAGTTGGGCATGGGTTCTATATTTAGGCTTCTAAAAAAGGAGCAGTCTGTGTGCCCAGCAAGGTGATGCTCTGATGGACTGAATGGGAGCTCCTTCCAGCACAAACAGCTGAGGCAGCCCACACTCACCCTAAGCCTGTAGCTGCTGGATTCTTTCTGCTTTTTGAAGCAACTTGTGCTACTGTTGGCCCAGTTTTGTTCTGAGAACAAGGAAGATCCTGGTCTCCGACTGCAGCGCTGCAAACCACCCGCAGAACCCCCTTTTCAGTGTGCTCAGTGTCTTCACCTGTGTTTTAGCTTATATGGGTTTTTCCTACCATCCCAGCAGGGTACTTCCTGTTGGATTCCCAGCTTTCCCTCTGTGACCTGAGAGCCTTTCCCCTGGCTCTCTGAGAGGAGGGTCCTGTTCAGGCAGGCTGTGTTTGCCCATTGTTTTTTTTTCCAGTCACAGATTCTGCTATCTTGTCCTGTCTTTGGGGAGGTTTTAATGGGGCTGAGTCCATTTTACCTCATTATTCCCAGACCTGAACCAGGGCGTTTTGCCCTTCTGCAGAGCTGAGAACATGGTAAGTGGCTGTTTCTCGAGGAGCAGCCTCATTCCCTAAAGTGGCCCATTCCCAGCGCTCGGGGCAGTGCAATTATCCCATGGAAAAGGCCACTGGAGCAGTGCATTAGTATACATACATCCAGGCTGGGATGTGCCCAAGGAATGCCAGTGCAGGTGTTGTGTTTCCAGCCACCTGCTCTGCTTCAACACTCAAGCAGAAGAGCCCTTCCAGTATGGTCGTGATCACCTGTTCAGAGGGTACAAAAATATTCTGTGAATTTTTGTCAACTCTCAGAAGCTCCTTTTGAGTGGTGAATTATTGTGTCCAGGCATCCAGAGCACCCAGTCCCCTACAGCTTTTATGCCACTGTTGTTAACAATGCAGAATTCCAGCATCTGGGGTTTTAAATTTAGTTCTTCTGGGTCATCTCTCTGAGGGGGGTTTCTACAGGCTGAATGTGCAGTGCATTAAATGGAAAGGTGTTTATTAGGCCATTAGGCATAATTAATGGCAAGGCAGCTACTGAGGTTGTGGTTGTCCCAGGTTTTGCCCACATTCTCTTTTCATATCCACTCCCCAGCATGAATTATGTGATGTTCATATTCAGCCTCTCACTATTAGAGACCAACAAAGTGCTTTGGGTTGGGATCTCCTATTTCAGGCCATAAACTGATCCAGCCACCCCATAAAGCACATTCCTCCAGCTTTCCATGAGTTCTCAAGTATAGCTATGGCACACGGGGGTCTGGTCCCTCCAGCTGGAGAACATCCTGCCCAGCAAAGCTCTGGGGCACCATGTGAAACACTTGAGCTTCACCCAAACTGCTGTGTTTTGTCTCCATGCTGCAGTCACAACTTCTGTTGTTTGCTAAAATAATGGATACTCTGCTGTCCCCATGGCCTGCTTCCATGCAAGGATCCAGGGAAAAAGCTCTCCCACACCACAGTCTGCTGTCAGAGGGCTGGTGGGAGGAACAGGGTGGAGGTGAGGGCACTGGTGAGTTGGGCACCTCCCTGCCAGGAGAGCTGCAACCTCATGCACTTGATCCTTTAAGTGGCCCATGTGCAGTCTGGACAGCTCTCTATTATTGTTGTTATTATGCAATCAGACACTCCTTACTTACAGAATGTGCTGGAGATGCACTGTTTATACAGAAACCGTGTACATGGAAACCCATTTCCTCCATGGTGATTGCAAATAATGTGGAAAGCTCTGCTTTGATTCATTAGTACAGCAAAAAGATATTCAGGATTATTTGGTATAAATCACAGCACTTCAAAATGAATGTATTTTCATAATACTCTAAATCTACCACTTAGGCTGGTAACTCAAGCATATGATGTCTGCTTTGCTGTGGTGTTGTCATCTTAAAATGGTGGTGGTGCTGAAAGGGGCAGCCTGGAAGCTCATTTAGCATAGGATTTGTGGGCACTGACCACTGTGCAGTGTTTGTAACACTGGCATCTCCAGAGCCCAGGTGACAGCGATCCCAACACCACAGATGCCTGAGGAGAGCCATGGAGAACCCCAGAGAGTGAAGGGCCTGGGGCACCTCCAAGCTGAGAACTTTTTCTCATAGAACCATAGAATGGTTTGGGCTGAGAAGGGCACCTTGAAGATCAGGCACTTCCAAACCCCCCAAAAAGGCACAACTCCAAAGTGATGCTCAGAAAACAAAAAGAATCTTTTAAGTAGTTTTGGTTTTGGGGCTGAGAAAAAGAACCACTTGGTTAATTTTAACGAGTTTGTTTCGTTTAGGAGAAGAGTATCTGTTAGTATTTCTTTCGGGCAAAATTTTATGCTGTTTCTACTCGGTGTTGTTTTCTGGCAATGTGAGTAAGCAAACTCTGCAGATTAGCATTTCCCATTTCACATCCATTCCTTTCTTACCTTATCAGGACCATCCTTAGGCTGCACTAACCAGGGCATGACTTCATCCAGGCTCATGCTGGATGAGCCTCCAGAGACTTGCCACCTATATTCATGCAAACATCCAGCACCATCCTGTAAAAAAATCTCTGGGTTTAAGCACACCTTGAAAGACAGTGTCTCAAAAACTCTTTCTAACTAATGGGAACAGCTTTGTCAAATCCTTATAATTTCCAAGTGTGGGTACAGAATTTTTTTTTAAATTCAGATGGCAATTTTTGATAGCTATTTACAATTTTTCCTCCAACCATCATGTGCACATAAGACCACACCATTCTCACAGCAAGGTTTGTCCACTGGAGACAGGATTTAAAATATCACAACTTAAGTGATTAAACTTACCTTATACTCCTGAGATCATCATGTGGAGGGCTTTATCCTTTTTTTCTTTCCCCTCTCATCTCTCTCTGACTTTGCTGGGCACTGTGGTGTATTTGCACACCTCTGGAAATCAGTTGCATCATTTACATGTCTAATTCAGTTGCTTGATGGCCAGGGCTTTTCTTTTACTATCACAGACTAAAATGTTCCAATTGTCATTTGAAAATCTTCCTTTAGCCCCACAGACTCTCCTTGGCCTGTACCTGGCAAAGGGAAAGGTGGTCAGACAGCTTTTCCCTCAGTTCCCAGCTTCTGCCACCTCTAAACCTACACCTGATTTACACAACTCAGTTCCCTCTAATCAGTTAAATAATTGTCTGAAAAAAATGCAAAGAAATTATGAGCATAATTTAACAGAGAGAATCTGCTTTAATTTCTGACTTTCCCCTGTGTTTGTATTTGTTTCTGTGTCTTAACACCTGAAATGTTGAGGAAAAAATTTAAACACAGCCAATGACCGCATTTAATGCAGGAGATTTGGCACCTCTGGTCTCTGTATTTATAGCTCTGTCATGTTCCTTTCTTGTACTGACCTGGGAAGAGGATTTTTTTTTCTTATCTGATGAAAAGGTTTTCTGTCATGATGTGGTTATTGCAGCACAAAATATTGCCTAAAACTCGACCCTGAACAAATTTTGTACAAGGACAGTTTACCCAAGAATTCCAAAGGATGTGAAATCCTCCTCATGCTATCCAAAGGGGGACGATGCTCTGGGTATATAGAACTGGGGTGAGTCTCAAAATCCTTCATGGAGCCTCAATTTTAAATGCAATCTGTGTCTGATCCCAGCTGAAGCCACTTTGCTCCTAGTGTTGCTCCATGTTTAACATGGATTAACGTGGAATTTCACTGATGTATGATTCAGAAATTCAAAAACTGCATGTATTAATCATTGTGTGTGGCTTGAAAAACATTCAAGGTACTTTTAGCCTTATCAAATGATGCTGTTAAATGACTGCTGTCAACCAAAAGGAGGAGAAATAATTTCTAATGAACTGGGACCTTCATGAACTTCACTTCCCTTTCCATTCACATTGTCCATGAACAGACTGAGATTTTAATTTTTTTTTTCCATTAGACATAATTATTCCCAAAGTCTTTTGTGGAGGGAGGATAATTTTTCCTGCCTACATAGCTGTTAAAAGGTAAGAGATGCTATTTGTGAAGCAGACAAAAGGTGCTGTGCTCACAGACTGGTTACGTGGGGCTGTTCCTTTTCCCTGATTGAATGATGTGACTTAGGGAAGTTTCTTCATTTAAGAAAAATTACCTGTTGGTTGTCTGTGTTATTTGTTCAGAAGTTCTCTCTGTAAATATTTAAAAAGTTCTGGTTCACTTACCACTATTAGAATGGCTGGAGGTAGTCAATGCAACCCTTGGCCCCTTAAATGCACAGGAAATATTTCATATGGCAGTGCAGGACTTTATTCTTTCAAAATACAGAATTCTTAATTAAGGGCTTGAGTATAAAATATTTACTCACCCTGCTGAGTACTTAGTGAACCAATGCTCGTGGGCCCTTTATGAGCAGTCATCTGAGTTCCTCCTCACCACTTCTCCTCACAGGAGCCTTCACTCTGGTAACTTTTTAAGAGCTGTAGTAAGAAAAAAAAAGTACCTAAATAAGTGCTGTCCAAGTCCCTTTAAAGTCGAGTGCATGAGGCAGCTCTACACCCCTGGCCAAAGGGAGGGCTGGGTGGTTTGTTTTTCAGCGAGACACAAAGCCGAGAGGGCTCTGTTTTCACATGCTAATGAAGCCCAAGGTGACAGAAATTTGGCAGAGCCTGATCCCAGCAGTTGTGGGCCAGCATGGAACTGGCCAGGGCATTACATTGCAGCATCACTGAACACAAACCTGCAGCCTAGGCTGGTCCTGAAACTTCATCTGGAATTAATCCAGTGCCAAATGCCCTCTCCAATAGCCCAGAATTTTTGGCAAAGTGTTTTCCAGAGTAAGGGATAAATATTTCGTTAATTCAAAAGTCTAGTGTCCAGACCCTGGATCATTTGCTTTCTTTCCAAAAATACTTTGGAAATCTCCAAAACGTGCCCAGTGAGCTTCCAAGGTGAACCAGTAGTAAAGGGTACATTCACATAGGATAGATGCATTTCAGAGCATGTGTGCTGTACCTCATTGGGATCATCTTCAAACTTCACAGTGCTTCAGGGAAAAAAAAAAAAAAGAAAAAAGATCAGGGCAAATTATAAAGGAAAGGCTTTCTTTGGCTCATTTACCCTGTGAACTTTGCATTAATTTTCCCACAATGGGATTTACATATTGATTTTTTTAATGCCAAGTACAAGTGTCCTCTGCATCCTGAAGCTATCATGTTAGTTTATCCAACAGGAAGATGTGGTGACACAAAATAATGTCAACTCTATATTCATACCATGAAAAAGTCAATTTGAGTATTATTATGTCAGCAAAAAGCAACTGGTTTTAACTGTATTTTTAAAGTTCAGCTTTTGTGTTCCAGCCTCAGCCCCCTGAGGCAAAAAGTCAAGAGCTGCCCCACACCTAAGTCAGTGGGGCTGCTCTGAATCCCAGTTTGGGGATGCTCTGACCACTCGGTTGCTGTGGGAGTGATGGCTCTGCGTCCCAGGAATGCTGCCCACTGCACTGGGCACAGGAAGATGTGCCCACAAAAGCTCCTCCAAAGTAAAACCTAACAGGAATACCAACCTCTCCCAGACCAAGTGATTTATTTACCTTCAGGTGAAGAACGGCTGTTGTTTGCCACTTCTTTCTGCACAGGAACTGAGCTCTGCATTTTAACAGAAAATGTTGGAAATAGAACATTTTCAGGTGAGGGGGGGAGAAATTTGAAGTTCCTTAAAGTTACTGTGAAATCAATAAATAAATAAACAGGGGGTGTGGTATTCAGTTACCTCCCTTTCATTTTTTTCCCCAGAAGGCAGTTTCCAGCTGGATTTTCCCCAAGATGTTAATATTGCGCTGGGTTTAATGCTGATTGAAGCAAGGTAGCAAGTGGTTATTGCAGGCCTGACATGCCTGTTCTGCCAGGGAACAGCATGAGCTTTCAGCTCAGAAAACAAGGTGAACTTTGTTGGGTCATCAATCTGCTTTTGCCTGCCTTGGCCAGGTATGTGCTCACAACGAGGATGACTTAATTCAGGATCAGTTTATTTGTACTCCCTTGGTCAAGGCCTGATTACTAATGGTGGAAACAGTGTTCAACCCACAGTTTTGTGGTTTTTATTCTGGAAAAATAAGATCTTCTTTTGAAGAACTGGTCTGAAGTTTGTGGTA
Organism: Climacteris rufus; assembly: GCA_013398175.1. Classification (NCBI taxonomy): domain Eukaryota; kingdom Metazoa; phylum Chordata; class Aves; order Passeriformes; family Climacteridae; genus Climacteris; species Climacteris rufus. Next base: position 1,147,716 of record VZRZ01001325.1, read on the forward strand.
GTAGTTCTGTAGGCAGTTTGTCTACTCACAGAGCTGATGTTCCTGATCGTGGAACAAGAAGCTGAAACATTTTAGGCAGAGCCAGACAAAGGCCATCTCCCCATTTTCTGCTCAGAGTGCACTTGCAAAGGAGAACCAGTCTGCAGTTGTTCCTCTTCAGCATGAATTCCTGTTCCATCTCCTTTATTACTCAGACCTAGTCCATCAGATCAGGAGCAGGAATACAGGTCCACATCAGTGTAATGTGACACAAAGCCAGCACTGAAAATGGATTTTAAATGGTGCCACTATGTTAATTCAGTTGGATTTTGCCTGAGAAATAATATGTAAATTAAAGCATTACTCAGAATGGTGTGCACAGTACTTAAAAATACACCTTTAATGCTCAGGGATCAAACATTCCTGTATTCTGTTCCTAATACTTCACTAGCCTCATTGTCCCTTGGGTTTCTTTCTTGAAACCTGGTGCTGCTCTCAGGATGTGTGTGCATGTGCACGATTGTTTCTACTGCTGAAGCTGGCAAGATAGCTACTGTTTTGCCAAGCTGAGTTACTATTTTGGCAAAGCATGGATATTTGGGGATATGATAACTGCTCAGCTGCCTTAAGGAAAAAAATTCCATAGGGTTTTGTTTCCATATTTTCCAGTTTTCCACTCATCAGTTGCAGGCTCTTGTTGAAAAATGTCTTTCAGTGTCAGAACTTCTGAAGAGCAAACCCCAGACCTGGGGAGCAAGTTCACTGTCTGTGAGCAGGACTGTCAGCTAATAAGGGAATAAATTCAAAATAACACAAGCCAGTGAATATTAACTAATACCAAAGTACACCTACACTTCAGAGGTGCTTTCTCTTTTCACAGTCTTCCCATTGGAGCAGCAGGGCAGCAGCAGCTCTCCTCACATACTGCAGCCTGAGAAAACAGCTCCAAAGGGCCAAAAGAAGCAAATAAAATGTATTTGTTATTATGGCTGACCTCAGGCAGGCAGTGTGTGGAGCTGCGGGAATCATCCACGGAATCTCTGATTATAAGTATGGTGATAACTGGTAAGACTGTGCTGAACTACTGTGAAACAATTCAGGTAGTCAGCAAACAGGGCTAATTGCTAGTTTGGGGGAGATTATGGGTAATTTACTGCCCACTGAGGGCTTCTACCTAAAAATAAGCTTTTTTTTTTTTCTCCCCTTTGGACAGCACTTGCATGTTAATGTAGAATTCCTGATGCAATTACATGTGAAGAGGACATTCAGATGCACTTCCATAAATGCCCTTCTGCTTCTCAATTATATAAAATGTCTTTGTAGATCCTTTGATAGAAACCATATTCTTCACTTCTTTTTTAAACAGCAAACAGGCACTGAGCTAGACTCCTCTGTTCTCCAAGCTGTCCTGATCAAAGGGCTGAGGATAACACAATAAACACGAGGAAAGAAACTACTGGTGGTTTCCAATACAAACTAACAGGAAAGTGTCAAGTGAGCAGCTACTGACAACTCCGGCCCCAAAAGCAAATGTTCCTGTGTGAAACTCCACCTTTGAGAAGGAAGAACAAATATCCACAGATTGTTTTGGCTATAATTACTTCATTTAAGGAAAAAAAAAAAAAGAAAAAAGTGCTGAATTCAGTTTGCTAAAGTCAAGACATTAATATTTTTGGCATGTAAAGATGTAAACCAAATGTTTAAATGAAATGTCATCCCCTGGGTTCACATTTGCCCATTGAACTGCGGTGCAAACCCTCCGCAGACCTTCATACAATACACATTTTTCAGTTCATTGAAGAAGGCCCCTGCTGCTTCTCAAGGAAAACTAACTTGCAGAAGCAAAATAAATACTGGCGTGGCAGTGCAGCAGCGGAGCCTCGAGCACAGATGTGCAGCACTGCCGGCTTTTCCATCAGATAAGGAGCACCCAGACATAATCACTGCAGTGTCTGGGACACGGCGCGCGCTGCGGCGCTGCCCAAGTATGGCCTGACAGACACAGGCAGGCTGTGCTCGGGCTGCAAGGCAACGAGCTGACAGCGCTTCAGAGCAGGCCTGTTATGTCTGTAGGCAAATGTTTGTGTAATCTAGCCTGGGCTTTGAAATAGCTTCAGCAAAGAGGGCACAAATGGAGCTTTGTGAGGAGCTGTCACGGAGGTACCTGGTGGAGGAGGACGCTGGCCGAAGGAAGGGCAGCCCGGGGCTCTCAGACTGGGAAGCTTCCGTTGGTCCTGGCATCTGCCCATCCGACCGGCGGGGCTGCTCCTGGAATAAAAACACCTATGTTTGTATAGATATCTACATGTGAGGGCCACCAAGATGTTAGAGGGGTGCAGCACCTCTCCTACGAGGAAGGGCTGAGAGAATTGGGATCAGCCTGGAAAAGAGAAGGGTTTGGAGTAACCTAATTGTGGCCTTCCAGTACCTGAAGGGAGCCTGCAAGAAAGATGGAGAGGGACTATTTACAAGGGCCTGGAGTGACAGGACAAGGTGGGATGGCTTCAAACTGACAGAGAGTAGGTTTAAATTGAATTATTAGGGAAAAAAAAATCTTTGCTGTGAGGGTGGTGAGGCCCTGGCACATGGTGCCCAGAGAAGCTGTGGCTTCCCCATCCCTGGCAGTGTTCAAGGCCAGGGTGGATGGGACTTGGAACAACCTGGGATAGTGGAAGGGGTCCCTGCACATGGCCGGGGGGTTGGAATGGGATGGGCTCTCAGAGCATGTGGTCAGAGGTGCAGTTATTTAATTTACTTATTTTAAAGCCCCATTTTAATGNATATATATATTTATACACACACACACACACACACACAGATATAAATATGGCCTTGTTTAATTGTGGGCCCTGAGCCTACCTGTACTGTGGCATGCAAAGGGTTACTCCTGTCTGCTTTTAGGCAAGACACCTCTAAAAAAAAGGCAAAAAAAGTAAATTTAACCCTACAGAAATACAGCTCACCGGGCCTGTGGTAGTTCCTATTAAGATATACAAAGTATCTCAGCAAGGGAAAATTTAACTTACATACAACACATGATATTAAGTAAAGAAATATTGATGGGGTGGGGGGGGGGAACAAGTGTTTTTTTAGCTCTAATTTATGGCTGAGCAGCTTCATTTTAGGTACTTCATGGGAATATTTTAAACCAAGCCTGCATAATATTAAAATAAGTTAAAATGTATGTAAAATTTATGAGAGCATGTCAGGTGCAATGCTTGATAAAGTAAGTTTAATGCTTCAGAATTTTTTTCTTCAGGCAGAGAAAGCTGAATCCTGCAATTCTAGGTTACAGTATAATTTTAGAAACTCTTTTCCATTATACCATTCTTTTATTAATGAGATCCAACCCAATTTAACAAAAAGAGGTAAATTCCTAAAGAGTTTGTGGAAAGTCCTCTGCAGGTTGGAAGCTGGGAGTGTGTGATAAAAGAGGGTATTCTCCTGTTCATGGGATCTATTCCATTTTACAAAAACACAGAAGGAAATCAATTTACAACAAACTTTCCAAGTGTACCTCTCCAGTGCTGTTTTCCTTCTGGAAAGGCCGCCTCTCTCCATGAGCAAACAAAAGCTTTGGCAGTTGACAGGGGCTGTACATCACTTTGAAAACTCTTCATTTACGGGGGGTGTGTCATGTTGCTTCATTGTGTGACACTCCCAATTATCGTGACAGAGCTAAATGACAAAGTACTGTCACCCCACTGAAAATTCAGCGCAGCTTCTTCCCATTTTTCTGCCTGGTCATGGGAACGTCGCTGAGCCGGTACAAAGGAGTGACAGGAGCTGCAAACAGGGGCTGGAATGGCTGCAAACTGCTCTGCTCTATTAAAAATTCAGCTCCTTGGCAATATTAAATCTGAATTTACTTCCATCAAACAGAAACTTAGCATATCTCATTCTCCCATTATAAAATATTGACATCAGGAATAGTGAATCCTGAAATGAAGATTATAGATGAAAACTATGTGCTTGGTAATTATCATTTTTTTCTTTGTTATTATTCCTTTCCTCTGAGGATTGCACAGGCTGTTGCAAACAGTAATGAAGTTAGCATGCAATGCCAATGCAAAGTGTGCTGCAAAGTTATTCCTTCCCTCATTATGGATGAGGGAGGTGAGACAGAGGGAGGAGGGAGATTTCCCCAGCCAAACTCGCACACAGGCGGGACAGCCTCCGCCTCACGTCTTAATCAGCATCCCTGCTGATGAGACCCTCAGTGCCATCTTGTTTCTGTCTCCTTTTGTTTTGCCACTGCCCTGGTTTTTTTTTAGGTCTGTGCTGGGGCTCAGAGCTATTAATATCAATGGCACTTTTTTGTCACAAATCAAACAGCCAGTTCACAAATCCTTTCTCTCCTGACAAATCCACTGCCCTGTCTTGTAACGTTCCCGAATAACCACAGCTCTGGAAAATACAGTTACAGGCATGGAAATGTCCAACCTCTCATCCCAACAGCCCCTCCTTGAGGTTTGATGCCATAGTGTGACGAGATCAACACACTGGCCAACCTGCACTAGGTTAACTCTGCACGTGGAGACAGCACATGGAGACTTGGCGTGGCTTCCAACACAAGAGTCAGGTCATCCCCCCCCTGAAATTCCAACCTGGCCAGTGAACGTGCTCCTGGCTGGTGCCTCTCTCCAGGGTGATCACTCAGAGAGGTCCCACGCTGAGCATTTCCTCCACATCCTCTTGAAGGTTCCTCGTGGCCCGCGGCTGTTCTGGGGGAGCGTGATGGATGCAGGGTGTGACAGTGGACACCGAGTGTCTCACGTGCTTCCTACAAACATCAATCCAAATCAATACACTGCCAGCCCTCCTCCCACTGTGTCTGCAGAGGTTCAAAGGCAGGACCAGTAGCTCTGAAGGTGGATTTGTCAGATCTCAGATGAGAAGGTGAAGCATTATGTTTAGGAACAGATTTATTTAGAGGACCTGAAGAAGCTGCTTTGCTATCAACAGGTCTATAAAAAGAGCTTTTATAGTATGGTCTGGTAGAAACTGATACCTTGCAAAATGATAAGGGGATGTTGGGGTTTTTTTATTCTTTTCTTTTTGCACAATTCAAACAGAGAGCTGCCCCATAAAGCAGATGAACTCACATCCAAGCTCACTGCAGCCATGGCAGTAAAGCTCCTGACCTTGAAGGGCTTTTGGTCCCAACCCTTCTTGCCAAACACATTACCTTTTTGGTGCCAAATTTTCTAGGTGCAGATGCAAATTACCCATGCTTCATTTAAGTATAATATATAGATATCTTTATCATTCATTCAGTTTCTTGGGTTTGGTCCCAAAACAGAGATCCCATCCAGTCTCCGGGTCTAAAGCTTCCTGTGAACCTCTGTGTCCCTGCCAAGCCCACAGCACACAAATACCACAGCTTATTATCATCACAGAAGATGTTCCCAAGTTGAACAGTTCTCATCCCAGAATACCAAACCCCTCTCTTAGCACTCCCAACAAATCAATATGCATTATTATTACGTGCTCAGATACTACATCAGATTTCTGCTCATGCCAAAATTTCAGCTACCTGTTCCCTGGAGTATTTATGCTTGTGTACTGTATTTAACAACAGCCCATTCAAAATGCTCACAGCTCCTAGGAATGAAATGCACATAATTTAGGAATAGCTGTCTGGCTATTCAGGCATCATGCTGTGTCAAGGGAAAATTAAATCTCTGACTCTCCCCCTCTTTTAAAACAAACCTGTACTTTGCATTGTATTTTGGGGAGCTGCACGGAAGTTCCATAAAGACCAAGTGGCCTTGGTTCTTTTTTTCCTGTTTAATGGCAGTGCCTCCCCATTAATGCTCCAAAATGATACAGTAGTTTAAAAAAAAAAAGCTCTCAGCATGCAGGCATTGTATCACATTAAGAAATCAGGATTTTCTAGGCACTGCACAGCATTAATTACACTGAGCATGCTGCAAATTTAAATTAAATGATATGCCATGTTCTGTTGTAAATATCAAAATGGATTGCAAGATACAGCCCCATATTTGCTTCTGATTGGCATTTGTGCACTGAACAGGATCAGAAAATCTCTATGATATATAATTTCTTTTTTGTTTTAAGCATACATGATGCAAATGTACTTTTTCTTTTCAGCAGTACCTAAGGGCACAGTTACACGTTAGAACTTGTCTGTACTGAAATAAAAAACCCAAACAAACCCTCCCTCAATAATAACACAACAATAAAAGGAAAAAAAAAACAAACCTCTTTTCCTTCATTCCCTTCCTAACATAAAATACTCTTCTCTCTCCCACAGGTATTTACAATGTAGGCAATGGAGATGCTCTGAGAGAAAAATGGGGAATATGAGGGGCTGAAGCAGGAAGATCTGATTTTGTCATGTGGATTAAGTACCAGGATCCCATGGAAGCAAATGCCATGGGGTTTAACTCACCCAAGCAGAGAAGAGCTGCTTTTCCATCTGGAATTTCAGGCAGGAGCAGAGGCAGGGGTGAGCTGGGGCTGTCTGGACTCTCTTGCGATGAGGGAAGCCCGATTTGGTGTTTCCATGAGAAAAAGGGTCTGGAGAGAATATCAATAAACAGCAGATCTGTTAGTATTTGTATTTTTCTTGGCATTGGTATTTTGCAATTTTATAATATCAGATTGAATTGTCATAATCTCACCAGCCTCTGCCCTTAACAACTGGATGAGAAGCAATTCTAGTGTAATTTTACATATTTCTATGAGATTAAATACTAAGCAAATATGTTACAACTTTGCACATCAGAGAAAGGATGGCATTTAGTTAATTGCATTAAAAAGGCATTAAAAAAATCTGTATTTTTAGGGCTTATTTAAGACCTTGATGAAATGATGGGCACTGAGCTGAGAACCACAAGTGAGTGCCAGTCTGAACTGGCACAAAGGAACAAGGCATAAAGGAGGCACAGCAAAAAAGTGTGGGCAGGGACATGCAGAGCCACCAACATGTCTTCAAACTCAGGATCACCATATTTTTTCTAAATTATCTTTTCTGTGTCTTTTGCTTCTAGGCCTTGTTTTCCTGGCCCATTTCACAGCAGTCCTCTGTGTGTGAGGAGTACAACTATGGAATACCTGATGAAAAGAGGTGGTTGAACAACTGGACTTCAGCTCTGTCACCATCTTTCAGGGCTTGCAAAAAAAAAACAAAAAACAAAAAACAAACAAACAAACAAACAAACAAAACAAAACAAAAAAAACCAACCAAAAGGCAAAAAAAAGGACAAAAAAATCCAAGCCAAAGATAGTTTATGTGCAGCTCAGGAAGCTCTCAGCAATGACTGTGTCTGTGATTTAATTACACATCTACCCAAAATGACACTTCTCCTGATATTCACTAAGAGGAAGAAGGCAGAGCAGGGAGGCCAGAACCAGCACACAAGGCATTGCTACTGCAGCAACAGCCAAGCTAGCAGGTATTTATTTTTCAATGTGCACAATTGTTGGAGGAGAATGGAAATTATTCTTTGACTCTCTGACAGAGCCGTAGAAAGCCCTGTGCCTCCCCTACTCCCGTGGTCCTGACAAGAAACACCTCACAAATTCTAATAAATAGAGAACAGAAATAAATACTTTAACTACACAGCATCAGGTTTCAAATGGCTTCCTGAATCAGAAAGTGCTGCTCGTCCATCTTCCTTATTTCCACACTCTGTAATGGTGGCTCTCCAAAAGTCAAAGTGAGATGGATACCACCAGGATCACAGACACTACACTGGGAAACCAAGTATCAATGGTACATCCAGATTTATGGTAGGTGATGGCAGTAAAGTGAAAGTAAAACTGTTTGCACAGTCTGTATTGTTGCCCATTACTGTGTATTTGCCCTTTTTTCTTGCTTAGCTACGGCTGGAAGAATGGAAAATTGTACCTTATATACAGTATTAGGAGACACTTTCTGATCGTAAGGTCAATCAGACTGGTTTAGCTGCTTGAGGTATTTATGGCACAATCACTCAGTGTCTTTAAGGAAAGGTTAGATACATTTATGGGAAAGGTATTTTGCAGAAGCTTTCCTGCTTCATAGAGGTCTTGGACAAAATGACCCAGGAGGCCCCTTCCAAGTCTATCAAATGTGGTTCCCTGATTGATGCTGTTTCCCCCCAAAGTCTTTTCAGAACACAAAGCACTGTTATAAAATTTAATATGATACACTATATAACTTTAACACAATGCCATTTTCTTATAGGAAATGGTTAGCTGGTAGCACAGGAGCCTCGTGCAAAAGGAAGAAAAGCAGAAAAAAAGAAATTGCACTGCAGTTTCTCTGCTAAGAGGTATCGACTACAACATTTACTCTGTGCCTGAGTATGGACCCTCAGCTGTGCAGGGGGACACCAAGCCACAGAAGGATATAAGTAACCCAGACTGTGGAATGTATTTCTCCAGAAAAGCCTAACAAGGCCTGAGGTAATTTTCTATGCTGTGCAATAAGCACTGCCTCAATGCTGGGAAGCAAATGAACACCCAGCTCTCCTTGTGAATCCCTGCCTGGTGCTGTATCAGCTGGGCACGAGGCAGAGCTGCCTGGAGCCAGGGAACAGGAGTGTCCCAGCCCTCCTGCACAGCCCCAGGGCCCTAACCCAGGTGTGTCCTGCACCTCCTGGTCCAAACCCTCCTGTGCTCACACCAGCAGAGTGAGGACACCACAAAAACGAGAAGAGCCTCCTCTGTAACTAATCACACTCTCTGTCATGGCTTTGTCCTGGCCTGCTGCCATCCCAGCAGCACCAGGGAGCAGGCAGAGCAAATCCCTGAAAACTGCAAGCTCCAGAAACTGCACTTCTGAAAAAGGGCAGCAGCATCCCTGGTAATGTGTTTGTCCACTCACTGAAGACTCAGCAAGAGAGCCTGGGCCACATTTCCCCTATTTGAAAACAAAATTGTTTGTCAGGCAGAATGTTCTCTAGGTCTTCTGTGTTTCCACCAAAACATTTAGTAAAATGATAATATTTTTATCACTACTATACTTTCTTTTTTTTTCTTTTAATTTGCTGAATGTTTCCTAAATTTACTTTTCTTTTTTCTTTGAAACCATTAACATGTTTAGAAGTTAAAGTCATGTAATGATTTAAAAAAAAAAAACAAACCTTCTCTGGGCCATCTGGTTGAAATGCTCTGGTCAGCCTCCACTCTACTGTAGTAAGTTTTAATTTTAGATTCTCACATTAAAAAAAGAAATTAAATACCCATAATTTTCTTGGAGTTTGCTCTCAAACCATTTTATACTAACCTTTTTTATTTTCACTCCAGCTGATTTAGTTAACGGCCAAACTCCTCTTCCAAAAAACAGCTCCAGTCCCCATCTTCTTGGGATAGCCCTGACAGGAAATAACAACATCCATACACAGACACTCCAAAGCCTTTTGAAGTCTCACAAATGTCAGCGGTTCCCTTTTGCAGGGCGGGCTGGGATTAACTCTTTTATTAACCTCATAACCTCATCCACAAGAAAGAAAAATAGCCAATCCCTTTTTTTTTTAATTTGGAAGCTTGCAGACTTCTTTACCCAAACATTTGTGAGCTCACTCTACAGACAGGAGTAAAAAAGTCCATGCAAAGCCCCCTCTCATGAGGAGCACCCCAAAGCCCCTCTGGGGCCCTCCCATTATGTTGCAGTGTCAAAGCTTGTGTTTTCACTGGAAAATATTTTCCCTTTTCCAGGAGGCCTCTGTCTCTCTGTATTGATGGAAGCAAATAACAACCTTTTGGTCCTTTTCAACATGTTGCATCAATGTATTTTCTTGATTTCTATGTCAAAAAAAAGGTGACTTTTAGCAGAATGAAAAATCTGACCGGGCTGTAATCCTGACAGTGCTCCAATTGCTCATCCTTAGCTTCATCCCTGCATTGCAGTGCAGAGGAAGAGGCTCACGTCAGAATAGCTCTTCTCACTGGAGTCAAAAGGGTAAAAATTAGCTCAGAAAGTGACATGAGCAGGAATTTCAAAAGCAGGAAAATTTATCTCCTGCTCTTTGTCTTACAGCATGGCGCATTGTAGTGGCTGGAAGATTTAACTTCCAAGCATCTCATCTAAGAAATCCTAGTGGACAGCTGCAGGAGAGAAGTGAATGACACGAGGTCATGGCTGTTTGGTGTGAGGACCATGGGTCTGGGCCAGCCCTGCCTCTGCTCTGCTGCAGCTCAGACCATTAACTGCTCTGCTGATACAGCCCCTCTTGGGCTTTCTGCTTTTGAAAGATTTACACTGGGTTTAAAACTCAATCAAAAGCTCCACTTTTAGGAGGCCAAGACACTTAAAAATCTCTGATGGGAAGGACAAGTGAGGAAGGCAAAATGCCTCTCCCTTGCAAAGGTGTTCAAATACCACTTTGATGAGGAGTTTCCAGCTGCTCTGCTGGATAAACAGACACATCAGTGTTCTAATGTGCAGGGGTGCCCTTCACACCAACAAGCAGAGAAAAGAGGCAGCGGGAAGAGTAAGATGCACCAGAATAAAACAGGCAGGATCCAACTGAATTTTTTACCTTCTTTGATCTTTGAAAACGGGAAAATCCATTCAGGATCACGAATTTCCAGCCTGGGCTGTATGGACCATTAATTGTTCCATGAAGCAGAGCTGGTCTGCTATTGTTGCATTCTCCAAAAACAGCTGTTACTATGAGCTCTTTGGGGCTCAGGAACTCCATTTCCCAGTTTTCAGTTAATACTTCAGTGATTATATATAAATAATAGTAATGATAATCATAAAAATACCTGGCCTGCCATTATGTTGTACTCAGTCTTTGTGATGCCTCTCTCACGATAAAATCTGTGTATTAAACACTTTAATTGAAACTCTTAATAAAACAGAGATATTTTTCCTTGTGCTGTTATATTCACATAATGATCACAAAGCACTTTACAGAATCAAATAAAAGTAGCCAGTCTGATCCTTCTATAGATGATTTTGTACATCTCAGTAGTGTACAACAAAGCTGCTGTATAGACAATTAATGGTCAAACACACCATATTTAGGGGTTTATCCTGGCTGGGCAGCATCCAGAAGCTTGGGACTTGTCCTTCAGACTGGTCTGGAAGTCTTTAATGCCACCACAAATGACGTGACAAGAGCAGACTGCGATGTCTCATTATCAAGGTCCCTGGTTCAGAAGGAAAAAAGAAAAAAGGTTATAATTTTCCTGGTTTAGGAAAAATGCCTCGGTATGCCATGAAGCTGAGTATTGAGCAGCTTCTATGGGGTCACTGTGAGGGGACAAGGGAAAACCCAGCCCTGCAAATCCTGCCAGTAAATGGAGCCTCCCAAGGTCTGGGAGGGTCTCCAGCTTTGGGCCTTGTAACAGGTAGTTCTGGAGCTGTGAGACAGCAAAGAGCTTTGTTCCCTCCTGTATAATTGATAAATTACCATTGTTAGTACTAAACAATACTACTGAGCACAGAATGGAAACATGCTAATGCTTTATCCATCTCGAGCAATTCTGCTCTGTGCGCACACTGTTCTTAAATGTGCTAGGTATTTGTTTGATGAAACAATAAGTTTTAGAAAAGAGAAAAATAAGAACTTTAAAGATAATAAAAACCTTGACTACATACTTTACCACAGGCAGCTGTGAATAAGCTTCAGTACTCTTTATTTTTAACATTCCAGATATGTAATTTAATGCAGGTCTAATGACAGTCTCGAACACACTGCTTTAATCGAAATTGTTCAAGCTCTCTTCTGTGACAAGGGCTCACAAGATACCAGCAGGGTTGTCCATTTTCCCCACTTCTGTAGGGAAAAGAAAAGGGAGGGGAGAGGGACACTCTTGAACTTCTGTTGCTATTGATGTGTAATATACAATAAAAAAACAGTTAAATTTCAATTACCCACAGGTAATTATAATTTTATTGTTTGACTGTACTATGGGGATTTTTGTAATTCCCAAGACTAATAATTTTCTATAATTTTACAGGTTGTCAAATAAACTATTAAAGATTATCTTTGAAAAGGATTCTGCAATTGTAAGGACATATCATACTGTTCCTGTACATTATTAGTAATTAGAGATCCCTGGATAGTGAAATATCCACACTATATGCTAGCTGCTGGATACCATATTTTCTCACAGCCTCCTGTAATCTTGAACCAAAGCTTTCAAACTTCTCAGCAATTGTAGCCTGAGTCACGTCCAAACTTTTATTAATATTCACTGAGCACTCATTAAGCAATTCTGGTGCGTTCGATACGTTAAATCTGTGCTTCCTGATGGGGAAAAGCAAAGGCTCCCAGCTCCATCCCAGAATAGTGGAAACAAACACAAAAGGGCTAATTCTGAGCTCTGTCCCCTGAGGAGGAGAGAGGGAAGAAGCAACATTTATACCAGCACAGAAGACCAGAATCTGCCCTCAGTACCTTTTAACAATGATGTGGCTTGCACAACAAGATGGAGTTGTGCTTCCTGATTTTATCCTAAAAATATGCATAGATGCAAATATGCTAGAGGTCGGCATCACCTGTCCACAAGGAAGTGGAATGGGATGGGCAGAATAATTGGGGGTATCCCCTCATCCTCACCAGCAAGTCCCCCAGGTTCACTGGGGTGGTGGTGAGGAACTCTCCAGGCCACTTTCTCTCCCACACTAGAGTTCAACATCCTCCCAGCTGAGCAGGCAGCAGCTTCTCCCAAGCTGGTGGGAGAAGCCAAAGGCCACTGAAAGCAGCATGTTCTGGGTGACACCTTCCTTCACCTGTCCAGGGCTTGGTGAGATACTGGCAGCCTTGCAGGGGTGTCATCCTGAGGAGGACCAGAGGAGGGTTGAGCTGAGAGGAAGAGCAGCCCCCGAAGCGCTGCAGTAGCAGCTGGCACAGCCTGCGAGGGCAGCGAGCGTGGGCCCGCGCGAGGGGATCAGCAGCTGGAGAGATGGCTGAGCTCTTGCCTGCACAGCCATCAAAGGCACCATTGTTTTATTGCTGCTGCCCCAGGAGATCGTCATTATTTGTTTTATTGGCCTCTGGGATGGCTGTGTGGTGAGGGCTCAGTGCAGGGGGAAGCTTCACCGCGTTAAGAGCGGTTCCAGGACGTGAGGACTTTCAGGCCTCCACCCCTACGGCCGTGGTTTGCCTGCAGGGACACCAAGCCAGAGCAGCATCTCACGGCTCAGGACACATCTGCAGGAAGGCTCTGCCCTCCTCCTGGTGCCAGGAAGCCTCTGTGGCAGCTGTGGTGCTCAGCAAGGGATGTGGTGAGGGATTTCCCTCACACCAGGGAGTGCAGAGGGTGGATTGTGTTGGTTTTACGGCGGTGTGGAGCTGGTGGAGCAGTATAAAGATACGGGAGCACAGGGAAGGATTAAGGCCAATGGACTGCAGCTCTCTGCCTTCCTCCAGAGACAACTGGGAGCCAATCAAATGTATTAAATCTGAGAAGTCAGTGTAGAGAGACACTCTGAGCTCTCCTTCCCGAGGTCTGCGTGTCTTGCTGTCCTGAGCTCATCCTGCACCTATGGGAAGGTGTGGGAAGAAGGATAGCTGATAATTTGGAGAGCTCTTCAATCAGTGGCATTTCCTGCTCCTGACGACGGCCTCTCTGCCTACTAACCCAGCTCAATGAGACTGAACCCATTACTCCAGATGATTGGCACTTACAATAAATAGAGAGAAAATCCAGAGAAGGCTCAATATGTTTCTGGATAACAGACAGCACCATAGACAAATACAGAGCCCTCTTTCCTCTTAATTCTGGTCTGTGCTTTTCCTGCCTAACACATTCCTTATTGCAAGTAGAACACATTCTGACAATTGAATAGTGAAAGCAATTAGAAACAGAATTAATTGATAAAATTAAAGCCCTGCTTTCCTTATGTTTGTCATATGACTACAAATATTGTCACTCCCATTAATATTAATTAATATAATTATCAATGTTTCTAATCCCTACACATTTTGTTGAAAAGTTACTCTTAGCTCAAGAATATAATTGTTAAGTCGTGGAAATGTTAAGTAGCAGCTAAGCAAGTCCAAAGAATTAATAGCAAACTGTAGTTTATCCAGGGATTAGACTTTTAGCAATACATAATCACCTCTTCATGTGTTCATCCACATAAAATACCTTCCATCCCTCACTACACTTCTGCCTACTTGTCCTTGCAGTGCACAGTTTCCAAGAATTAAAAAAAAAAAAAAAAAAGAAAGTAGTAAGTAAATATTCTTTGCAGTTGCACGCTTTTCTTCAAGGTAAGTCACTGCACCAAGAGTTGTGTGCCCTCAGCTGAGAGCAATGTCAAGGTCAATTATCTCACGCTGAAAAGCCCTAATACAGGATACTTTTGTGATCAGAATAATCTATGTAACATAGCAAAGCCTTTGTTTTGGTGCTGAGCAAAGCAATTCCACTCTTTCCTGGCTTCCTGATGCGCTGTCTCGCAGTTTGGAATGTCACAGATTATTGGAATAATCTGAAGGGCTGCCCTGCCTTGCTGCTGCCAGCTGAGCAGCTTTTCCTGGTGGGCACCAGCAGCACTCCAAGGGCACAGGGAGGAGGAGCAGAGCCTTCCCTGCTGCCTGCCCAGTTCCTCAGTGGACACTCAGCAATTCCTGCCTGGCAAGAGCAGCAGTGCTAGGTGCAGTATTCATCAGCTCTTTTGGAAAACAGCCAAAGTGCTTTAAAGGCCTTTGTTGTAGGTGGAGGGGTTTTTCTGCTGGAAGAGAATAATGTAATCATTTTGCTATTAATTTTTAATTGTATGTTGCTCTGCATTATTACCAATCTATACTGATTTTCCTGAGAGAAATAGGGATGCTGTGCAAGTGGTTTCTGTTAGGAATGCTGTTGGGCCACGCTGGAAAAGATGTGACAGAAAAAAGCTGTTCTTCAAAGTTACTGCAGTCACCTGCTGCTGTCTATTCCTACAAGGTATCACATTAAATACTTATTAGATGTATGAGCTTAAGAAGATTCACAGAGAAGTGACACAGTTTTCTCTGTTGTCAGGTGTTTTTCTTTGCTTGTTTTTGTGGGGCTTTGTTTCTTTTCTTATTTTTTTAATGGCCACTCTTTTTAAGGAAAAGTTACTTCTCAGAAATCTTTTGCAAGCAAAGCAACCTCAGTGACATGGATGAAATCAGCAGCAAGGGTAAGAAATATATGAATTCTTCTTGGAAGACAATCATTATCAAAAATGTTAAGATTCGGCCCACTGATACAGTTAAACTTTCTGGTAAAGAAATGATTGTATCACTCACTTGTGCCCACTCACAAATCCTTCATTTCATCTAAGAGAAAGCTGGCCATGAGGGGACAGGAAATCTTTAATCTACTTTTCTCCAGTTCTTCAAATATCTGGTTCTTATCACTCTGCATTGAACATGAGCAACTCAAAAACTTCATGACATGGCCTCCACTTAATAAAACAAAAGCAAACAAAGCACAGACACTGCTCTGAGATGGATTGATCACAACAAAATATTACATGGGAGCAGTTCTAAAAAGGCAGCATTAGCTGCAAATTCAGGAAGAAGAAATCAATTAGAACAAAAAGGAAGTTATGTAGAAAAGTCTGCACTTTGCCACTAACCTAAATGTCAGGAAGAGGGCTAGAGGGGGCCTTCATCTGTTCACCACAATATTTGAATATTATCCTTTGCAAAGAAAAATCATGGCTTTTCTTCTCATGAATCCCTGATACCAATTATATATTTCAATATGATACTATTTGTATTATATAATATCCTATAATGTAGAATCCCTATAATAAATAACCCTATAATAAGTATTATATACTAATATACATTAATAAATTCTATCAATTGTTTACTATATATAAAATAAACATGTATAAATAAGTTAAATAGTTATATAATAGTATTTGTTAAAAATTTTTACATGTTTGGGCAGATATTCAAGGTTCCATTCGTTTTTTGGACAGCTGAAAAATTCTAGTGAGAATTTCCAAAATTTGCATCCAATTCAGTTGAATTAGTTTCAAAACAGAAAAATAGTTGCTTTTCATGAAGAAGAATTAGACACATTTAATTTTCAGTTAAAAAAAAAAAAAACAAAAAAAACCCCAGAAATTTTCTACCTGGTCAGTTCCAAACTGCAGTTTTAGTCCTGGCATAAGTCCATGATCATCAGTGAAAAATGTGCCTTTTTATTCTCCATATCCAGTGCTGCAGGATCTCCAGGAGTGATTCAGGAAAGCACTGAAACATTCACAGTAAGTCCAGTAAGCACTTTTCCAAATAGCAATTCTTTCCTGAGCTGGGTTCAAAACAGGTCAAGTAAAGGCAAAATCAAAAATGCAGATGATGAAGCAACTTGCCCATAATTCCCCAGCAAATCAGAGATCAAACCTCTTGTACAGTAGCCTCTGCTAGGCAGACTGCATCTGTCATGCCAGGAACTAGTTTAATCAAAGCATACTATTGCAAAACATAATGTATGTAATGTGGTATTAATTTGGATTATCCCGTTGCTTGACAGTTTTGAAACAACAAAACAAAAGAAGAAGCTACTGAATTTGCAGTCACCTTTGGTAGTGAGGTTCTGTTCCTCTGCTTATTTGAGATATTTCTTTCCATCTGCTGCACCATCATGTTTCAGTTCCTGAGAGCTATAGATATTTATTCAGTGCCCTTCTATCTTGGCCATCACAAATAGCTCTCTGATAACAAATCACACTCTTTGAGCATCATTTGCTACCAGAAAGGATGCTCAAGAAGCACATGCTCTGTGATACAGGATATCCCTTGCTTTGTTGTGAACGCCATAAAGAGTTTCACAGAATCAGGTTCCTTCCATTGAGAGGGTAAGAATGTATCATCTGAGTAGTTTTCCCACTTCTTACTGCCTGTTTAGGCTTCATCCTTAGTCCCTGCTCCCTTGCTCTTCAAATGAATGCTGCTACTTAAACACAGAGAACGATATGTGCTCATTGAGAGATTCAAGGATTTCAGCTATCAATAGAGGCTTAATTGTGTGCTGGTGGATGCTCAGGTACTATAACGATGACTGTTGTATAAATTGCACAAAGCCAGCACAGAAGAGGCCTCTCACAGCTCATCATACACCCTGATCCAGCAATTTACAAAAAAAATAAAATGTAATGCACAATATTAACTTGCATCTTACTTGTCTATGTCATAACCCATCATGTAATGTGATGTTATTTCATGTCATGTCATGCCTAACATGATGCAATGCAATGTCACACTTCAGAAAATATTACTAAGCCAGAACTGATTCTTGTTATCAGTTCAGAGTGTGAGTCTCTGATCCAAACATATTGTGGCTGTGGCTGATGGGGAGGGATCAAACTCAGAGCTATGCTGGGCAAATGTTTTTCTTCTCTGGCTTGGCCAGCAGATGTCCATTTGTCAGTTTTAGGTTCAATTGAGATTTCTTTGTCATGAGCACTTTCTCTTGTAAAAGAAACAGCAATTTTATGGCAAGCCAAATACTGGGAAAAAAAAAAAAAGCCCTCAGAAATACATAATAAATGTATATTAGCGAGACAGAAAATTGGAAAATGGCCACCTGCCAGCAGCCACATAAATTTTGGAGGCAATGCATTTTTCTGCCATTATGCATTATCACAGGAATTGCAAATATTTATTAAAAGTATTAAAATGGTGAGAATGTTAAATGTTTCCTTCAGTAGTGGAAATTCGCACTGCCACATAGAAGATAGGATATTCTGATACAATGTTTATTAAAATGACTTCATTTTATTAGGCTGTCGTACACAATAAATGTGCAGGTACAGTTAACAAAAGATCTATTGTGGATACGGGAGATTTGTGAGTAACACTTCAAAAAAATAATCTCTTCTGAACTCTATTCATATAAAAAGCATGCTACAAACTTTCATTAACTTCCTCAGAACCAATTATTTTCTGAGCTGATTTTCTTTTTCTGCCATCCCCCTGTATTTTGTTAGTCAATTTGTTTGCTTACGTTCTAATGCTTAACAGGATTAAATGCAGTTCA
Source organism: Climacteris rufus (assembly GCA_013398175.1). Lineage (NCBI taxonomy): Eukaryota > Metazoa > Chordata > Aves > Passeriformes > Climacteridae > Climacteris > Climacteris rufus. The sequence goes on from VZRZ01001325.1 coordinate 1,165,632, forward strand.
ACTTTAATTTATATACAAGTAAGCTGAGTGTGTGAGTGTAGCAGGCAACAAAATATGACTATTATTTTGGGGTTCATTTACAGGTCTAAACATGAATGACTGTAATATGTTGGGACCTTAGTATCTTTTCATCCATAAATAAAGCATTATTAAAGGATCGGTGGGAGCTCCATAATATTGATTGAGAAGAAAATGACATTCTGGTTTTGCCCACATTCTCTGCTGGGATTAATGGCAGTGATTTTGTTCCAAGGTTCTTGTTGCAGCAAGATACAGAACGGGGAACACCCTGACAGGGGAACTTTGCTGGTTGACTCTGCTTGGGCATTGAGCCCTTTCCAGGAGGGCCTGAGCACTGATGGGGGAGTGACACAATCGCTGTGTGAACAGAAATCAGCAGGGAAAGGAAGGAGGATGGCTCTTGCCTTCACAACTGGAAGTGTCCTCAAAGTAGCTTCTAAAGCTCTTTTCTTATTTAAGAAATGAGTAGAGAAATAAGGAACCAGTACTGGTTTTTTTTCCTTACACAAGTGTTCCTCAATTCCTTATAGTCCATTAAGCAAGAGGTGGGATTGAAGCCTATGTTGTAGGCAGGGGGTGAATAGATCAAAGTTACAAGACCTCTGATTTACAGAGAGTCTTATGCAAGAAAAAAACCTGACTTTGGAAGATAAAATCTCAGAAATAAAGGATTTTTCTGTTTGCTTTTATATGGTGCAGTTTTATTCCTTTCTGACAAACACAGGGTGGTGATGGGGCAGTAACTTCCATGAAAAATAACACTTTATCTTGATCCAGACAGTTTGTATGGATTTGTGGAATATCAGAAGTGGTGCATGGGATTTAACACACAGGGTGTATGTTGGAGAGACCTTGGCCACCTCACAGGCAGAGGCAAACCCTCTGCTGCCTTTAGAGGGGCAGGTGTGACATCCTCTCACTGCTGCAGAGTCAGAAACCAGGGCTGAGACTGGCTCTGTCCAAAGCATTTGTGGGATTCAGTCAGTGTGAAAAGTGGAGTCAGCACTTCCAGCAATGCAAACCCATTTGCTTGGCCAACCTTATTTAATATGAAGCATGTTTTATCTTGATTTAGGTGGTTGTTGTTCTTTAATTAAAGAAATTATGGGAGGTCATTCTCATTAGTTTAGAAGAGTCCTCACAGAAGGGGTTTGCACTGATTTAACCTCAGGGTAAACTGGCACAACTTTTGCATGTAAATAGGATTTAACACTGGACACTTTGTGTGTAATCCAGCTCTTCACTTGTGACATTCAAGGAATACTTAGAATGCTGACTGAAATAAAAAGATAATGATGATAAGCTGGGGTCTTACCGTGAAATTTGTCAAATGATCTGTGGTGGCAGCCTGGAGCCTCTGCACCAGTGGGGAAGGGACACCACAGGGCTTTCTGCTGGGGGCAGTGCAGGCAGCTCTCTCCATCCCTGCACAGTGACAGGAAGAGAGATTGTATCAAATCCCATTGCTCACGTCTGGCCAGATGGAGGATGAGCTGAGGGGCACAGAAACTGGGCAGGCAAGAGTGGAGAGCAAGGTGTTTCCCCAGCAGCCAAGGAAGTCGTGCCCTGGGGCTGGAGCATGGCACAGGTGCATGGTGGCAGAGGGGCCACCACTGCCATGGAAAAAATCTGCTGTGAAAAGCAAAAAGAAAAAAAGGGAAAAAAGCAGCGGCATGAGAAGTGCCAACTGAATGAGGCTGTCTTTAATTGGTACCACCAAGGGCTTTGTGCGGTCAGCACGCTTTTCATGTTTATAATAGAATCCCCAAATTCGACTGATCTGAAGGGCATCTGACTGTTTTACATTAATCACAAGCTATACAGCAGAGGCTGAGAGCAAGTGGGCAGATACCCTGGTGGAGTAGCACTAAGGAGCTCTCATTATAATCATCCTGCCAAATCAAAAGAAAAACCCTAAGGCTCCTAATAAAAGAGACCACTGGACTAAACAAATTGAACAAGTAGCTAGACATGCATGAGCTTAAAACTACTGGTGTCAATCACATTTTCCTGAGCCGCTTATTCTGCTCAGTTCTGCAAAGCACACGTGGAGGAGATGCAGGGATAGGTGACACGTGGGTGCCAGCACACCCCCATGCTGGGCAGGCAGGTACAGGGGCAGTTTGTAAAGCCACCTGCATGAAGTCACTACTAAACATTTCTCAAACCCAGCCAGCACTAAGGAAGCAGGCGGTGTGAATGGCAACCTCGCCCACACTGGATATCTGAGCAGGCTTTCCACTCTCACTGTCTACTTCCATCAGTTCCAGGTCAGGAGATATAAAAGAAAGGCCTTGGGCCTCACAGATCTGTGAGTCTCTAGGACAGAAAAGAGGTGCAGCACCCTTAAAGCTCTGTGCACTTCTCACCTTCCTGCACCTGCTGATGGAAGTCATTATATTAGTTATGTTCCCTACTGGAAGGCAAAAAAGATTAGTGAGAAGCTGGGTCGTTGCTTTCTGAAAAAATGCAGCTGGCACTAATGAAAAATCTGCAGAAATGGGAGAAAAAGAAAATTCCAAGTTTAGAAGCAACATCTTACCTGTTGGGTTTTGTTGGGTTCTTTTAAAGACAAATGACAGCTAGGTTCCATTAGCTACCACCCCTTCTCAAAAGCCGTAAGGCAGGAAACCAAGGTTTTAAGGTACTCCCTCAAAACCCAATGAAAAAATAAAATAGTGCTGAAGAGTAAATACCCAGGGGGAAAAAAGAAACAAAAGGTATTGGGGTCAGTATTTAGCTGAGCAACCACGGGGAGATGGAAAAACAGAAGGTTTCTGTAGAGAACAGATGGACAAGGGATGATGCTCCTGAGGAATCAGGTGAAGGCATCAAAGGAGAGGTGTTATGGAGTGAAAATTCACTTTGAAGAACTAATGGCTAAAACACTGTCAGCTTTTGAAGCACTGGGAAATTTTACCTCCCTGCACCATGACCATTCACACTGCTAACTGCTATGAGGGCACTGGCTCTGTCCTGTCACCATCTGAGTGGTGGCACCTTTGCATGGACACTGCAGTCACCATGGAGGAGGCAGAACTGGGGCTCCCCTTGCTGGTAATGTTTTGAGAGATTATTATTATTTATAAATGTAATCCTTACTTTTTAGTTCATTTCTCTTTTTCCTTTTCCTTCTGCTTTTTTTTTTTCTTTTTTTTTTACTCCACACTGTAATAAATCAACATATAAATGTACTGGTTTATTTCCACCTGGAATGTTGGAAGACAAATAGTACAAAAGATCAGTTTGGTCATTTACCATATTGGTTTAGCATGGTAATACTGTTGGGGTTTTTTCATTTCTCATTTCAAAACTGTAAACAAATGCTGCAGGAACAGATCAAATGCTCCCTAAGACAGTGCCTTGTGCAATGAAAACATCAAACCTGGTTTTTGAAGGCCAGACTGCCCCTCCTTTACTTTTTCATAGGGAAAAGTCAGAATTTGGAATGAGCCTGAAATTTGAAACTACATTTTTGCCAAGCAGCAAAACCAGATGCACCCTTAGCCACGCTAAATCACAAACACATACACACATGGAGATGAGGAAAATGCACATTAAATATGAAAAAGTATTCCTTTCAGGCAGAAGATAAACAGCCCCACTACAAATTAGCTCTCGGCCCCGTCAGGTGTGAATCTCTCTTGTCAATACGTACCAAATTCCCTGAGATAGAACCACATGGTCATGAATTTTATTTCTCTCCTGCTTAATTCCTAGTACCACTCTCCCTTGTGGATTTACTCAGGGATGATTTACAGTGGGAAAGGTGACATTAAACACGTCATTGAGCATGCAAAGATGCTGCACTCAAAGCAGCATATGCTTGACTTTGTTAAAAGATGAATGCTGTCAACTCCACAGTGCCCACCAAGATCTGGCCTCCTTTTTCTTCCCAACAAACTTTGAGGAAGATGCAGACATGAGTCTTGACACTGAGAGAAATAAAAGTTAATGTATTCATGACATGATTTCACTTGCAGCCTGATTTAGCAATGTCTTGTCTAGTTTGGATCTGCTGTTGCTTTTCCTAATTTACTCATTGCACAAAGAAAATAAATAAATAAGTGCACTATAGTCTTATTTATCCTTCTTTGGACATTTCTTTACCAGGCAGATGGTCAATTAAGAGCACTAAACAATGACACTGTTTTCTCTGTAAACATTTTTTTTCTAATAGCCTAACAAATGAGAATCTGTGCTGCCATACTGCTGAATACCATCTTGACTTTCTAATTACAAAGAACTGTGTCTTGATAGTAACAATTACAGCTGTAACAATGATGCTGGTACTTGAACAATATAGTTGGAGGCAAAGTGCTTATCGGAATATTCACAAATAAAGGCTTACATTTATGCCAGAGCTGGAGATGGGAGGTTAAACAGTTGGGGGTGGGGAGGTGTAGAAGAAAGGTTGAAAACATTGGTTTAGTAGCTACAGATGTGAATTTGAATCCAATTACATGAAAAGCAAGGGGGGGCAAAGCATGAAAAGATGCTGTTTCCTTCTGTTTGGCTAATCAATAGGTTAAAGGGTTAGTAAAATTAACATGTTAATAACATTCATTTTGCTATTTATGTACCGGTCATAGTATTTCAGAGAATTATGTCTTGTGAGTAATACACGTATTATTATGCCTGCTTTTTCCCTTTTTTGTCTGAAATCCTGAAATGGTCAGTATATTTTTCCCTCAGCGTGATGGAAATTACCTTCTCAAGTCTCTTAATTTACCCTGCCTTTCTTATTTAACTTCTTAAATCCAACCCTTCCAAGATTTGGGTGGGTTTTGTCCTTCTTTTTTGAATGAAAAGCTCACCCTACCCAAAGAAAAGGGGTAAGGCAGTCCCTGAGCTCAGCACCCATCCCCAACACGGATTTCCCAGGGGAGCACGTTGGCAACCAGGGCGTCATGGACTATCCCAGAGAGAAGGGGTTCCTTGGAAGAAGCTCAGCCTCCTGCTCCTTGGCACTGCTCTATGCCCACAGGCAGGGTGGCTCTCGCCTCCTGCGCTCCTTCCCTCACTCCCGTTCCCACAGCGCTCCACCCGCTCTCTGAGCCGTAATTTAGCCCACACTTATTAATCAGTGCACATAATTTGTCTCTAATGCTGTCAATTTAAGATGGCAACCTGACTTTTTTTTGGAGGGGGCAGGGTCAACAATTTAATGAATCTCGTCTGCATTTTAATTCAGACCTAATAATCTGCCTCTGGCAGTTTTCTTAGAAAAGCACAACGTTTTCCAGGATTTTCTTTCATCAAATCCAGCACAATGGGATGTTTACCTTTCTGCCCTGGATATACTCAGCCCAGGGTAAGTCACACACAGAGCTACCTTAATCAAACTGGGACATGGACTAAATCTCCTGATTTGGCCTTTGAAGGGTTTTCCTGGGGACATGCACAGCACGAGGAAGGAGAAACTTGGGGCTGTGCAGTCCCTTTTCTGCACAGATTGGTGCACGGTTGTAGGCACAAAACTACAGACTTCCGTGACCCACTGTCCCTCATGGAATAACTTCACAAATGGCCAAAGCATCCAAGGCGTGGCTCCAAAAGAGCTGTCTTTAGCTATTCCTATGCTTTTCTTTTTATCCTTCCTACAGTAAAGTCCATCAGGAGGAACAAACTACTGAAAGGAAAGAGGGTCCAGAAAATTCCATCCTCCTGATGAACCGGCGTGGCTGAGTTTGTCTAACAGCCATGGCAGGAGGCTGGAGCCCGATGGAGCAGCTCTGGGTCAGAATAAATACAACTGGCCAAAGCAGAGGCTGAGGATGCCCGTGTCAGACGTAAGCAGAACAGACTTTGTGATTAGGAGCGCTGTGACTCTGCCCGGCGCTGACAGGAGCTGCTGCCTGGCTCTCAGTCCCCGCTGTCACTCGCCCTGACAAGGCGGGCACTCGGTGCATTCACGGCACTGCTGCACACGCAGCTGCAGCTCCCAGCACACTGCATTGTTTACCCCTGCTCTTTTGTACCAGGGAGCGCAGTAAATTTGCCTCCCAGCAGCACAAAATTCCTCGACTTAAAACATTTTGCCCTCATTTTGTTTGCCCTGAATAGGAAAAGAAGCCTTTTGCAGCCCTGCCACCAGCACAGCCACCACACTCTGCAGTATCACAAACACAAAAATGTCACATTTCACATTTCCATCAGAAGTGTCTTCTATACACTTTTATGCATCTCCTTCATCTTTTTCTGCCACACGTTATTTTTTTCCCCTTTAACAGCTGCTTAGCATATTTTATGCCTTCTGCACTGTATCTAAGCAGTACTGGAAGGGGCATTCCTGCAATGTACCTGAGTACTGACAGGAACAACAGAGAGGTTTTATGTCCCAAATTACCTCCCCGTGCTGGCATATCTGACTGCCAGCACAACAAGGGGCTTCTGGGGCAGACACTGCTTCACAGACCTCCAAGTAGCTCCAGTCCAGTGGCTCTTTGAGTTTTCCATGAGGAATTCTCTCTCATTTAACTGATTTACCACTCATATTCATTACTGTCCCCTATTACAAAACTCTGTCAGACTCAGGTGTCTGTCCTCACCACACATTACAAGGCAGTCCCATCTTCCATACCATTAATACCACTAGTCTACTCCATTTTCAGTCCTAACTCCAAGCTGCTAATCAAATGAGACAGAAAATCAAATTTCCATATCCTGAGGCACTCCAGGTAAAGCATATAGTTTCCTGATACATAAGCATCTTTCTCTAGGAACTTAAAAAAATCCAAAGATAAAATATTTCTCTTAGTTCAGGCATCTCCCAAACACAGGGGTAAGGTCAGTAGAAAGATGCAATAGGAAATTCAGTGAAATTCTCTCATCTCAGTTGCAGGTCTACATTCAATGGGCTCGTGTTAATGCCCTTTGCTTTAGCTGCTGTAGTGTCAGAGTGATATAATCCAAGCAGAGTCACCTGAAGTAGTCCGTAACACACTACTTAGTTTAAATTCCTTTGTCTGGCCACAAATGTCCAGTTCTAGCTAAAAGCTTGAAAGTGAGACAAATGGTAAAATAGACACTTCAAGAGAATAAAATTGTGAAGTGCTCAGGTAGCACTGTGGAGAAGGGAGTTTCAATTCAGAGAGCTTTCCAGATGAAACAGACAATTAAACCCTTATTGAAAAGAGATTCTGCTGCCCCCCCCCTTTTCTTTTTTTTTCCTTTAAAGCAAGGGGAAAATAATACTGGGAATTTAGAAACATGAATTTTTAAAACCTAATAAGCTACACTAACAATCTACACAATTCCCTTTTGTTAAAATATTTATTTGGAAATGCGGGGTTTGTGATGAGGGCAGGCTGGGTAAGCAGGTCTGAATGCTGCTTGTGCAGGGTGTTCAGTGGTACCCCCAAGGCCAGGGATGTCCTCAGCCATCCTTGGCTCAGCCCTGGCATGGTTCCCCTCCTTGTCCTGCCACATGTTGGGAAATAACAGGCAATGAATTGCACAGTGCATTTAGAAGACAGGGGCTGTAAACCTTTTATATCTGTGGGGACAGAAAGAGAAGGAGCTGTGTGAGCAGCCAGGAGGAATGGAGACATGGAAATGGAAGTTCCAAGCCTGAAGCACTTTTCCTGGCCTTGCTCCTCCAGAAGTGCTCCCTGAGACCAAGGTGCATCTGACAGAACAGGTAGATGTTGATGAGGAGACATTCCATGGATTTGTTCTCCTAGGCACCTCCAGCCACACCTTCTATGTTGCTCACCATAGGACATCTGCTTTACTGTTAGTACAAAAAGACACTTAGAAACTCTTGGGGCGGGGGAAAAGGGGCATTCATACATTTTAAAAGGGAAGAAAAAGCACTTTTCAAGTAGCTACAAGAGTAGTTTTAGGCTCGATTTTTTTCCCCTTCCCTTCTCACCTCGCTCTTGTCCCAGTACCAAATACATTCAAACAGAACAAACACTTTTCTACCAGCCTGCTTCATGCCTCATGCTTTTGTCTTGTCTTTTGTCGTAATTTCTTGCAATCTTTTTGACCTAGCCCAGTTTTCTTCTCCCTCTGCCTCCCTTCCCTCATATTTTGGTTCCGTGTGACTGGACTCCAGTCTTCTCCCTCTCGCTCTCATGAACAATGCTATTAAAATTAAATTCTTTTGTGTAACTCTCTACTTCATTATAGGTCTTCAAGCCCCTCCTGAAATCCCAAGGCAGTCTTTGTAAAGTCTTAGTTCACCTAAAGGCCAACTCCAGCAGATGGTTTCCTTCAGATAAGACTCCTTCTCCCCACCAGGATGGAGTTCAGCACAAAAAATGGCCACATTTTGCTGCAGCCTGACACAAAATGACCATGCAAAAAAAAAATGTACACGTTCCTTTCTTGCAACACAAAAACATGTACAATATAAAACATAAAATAATGAAAAGGACTCGTCTGATTGAGGAGAATCAGCCCTGAAGGAAGCTGGTGAAGAAATCCCTGCTAAACTGCCTCCCTGCACCAGAAATCCTGCTTTACAGAAAAATGAAAAATGCTCAGACCTTCCTGAAAACATCACTAGGCTCCCAATTAAATGATGCCTTCCACTTTTGAAGGACAGGGAGTTTAACAGCCACATCCTCCACCACGTACTCCTCCTACCTGGGAAAGGTGCCTCAGCTCACTGTGTGCAGCAGAGAGGATGGAGTTTACCTCGTACAGGGTAGACCTTCTAACTCTGAGCAGGAGTGAAAGCAGCAAGCATTTCTCACCAGTCTCCCAAACCATCTCTAAGCCCCATCTATTTTCAGCATCCAGACAATACTGTGATCTTTAAGTCCTCAGCAGGCTGGAAAGTGGTGACAGAAGTCTCAGTTGATATGTACATGACTAACACACTCAAGGATATTCCTTCGGGACAACAAAGATAACAGCGCCCAGGGCAAAACTGTCAAGAGAAAGAGAGAAAGAGCTTCAAGGAAAAAAAAACCTCTATCTTGAACTCACCAGTCACCAAGTACTCATGCAAGAATTACTCTTCTTTTTTTCTGAAAAATAAACTTTTCTTGAAACAACTGAAGGCGACATCATCACCACTGGTCTCAGCACCATTAATTATAAGCACATACAGAAAGGGAGAAAGTTGCTGGGGAAGAAGACAAAAATGAGGCGATTGACTCAGGAGAGGAAAAGCAGACCAGAACCATGGGGCTTGGACACCCACCCTTCCCAGAGCCAGCTAAGAACGGCCAGTTCTGAATCAAGCTCTGTTTGATGAAGCAGGGAAGGGGGAAGACTTCAAAGACACGTTTTGCAACAAAAAGTCATGACTGAAAATAACAATTGTAAGGTGTGAGCTAACTCCCACCTGATACTGAAGCACTAGAAGAAGGAATGATGAAATGCAGAGGTGTCTTTGCTACACTTTGAATTTGCCAGGCTGCCTTGACTGCTCTCTCCTCGTGTGCTGCAATGCATTGAAAGCCAGGTGCTTTGTAAAATGAAAATGTTGCAGAAACTCTAGGTGCAAGTGCAGCATATGCAAAAGCCCTTTTATTCCAACTGTGCCACTTAACAAAGTGGTTTGTGAAACCATTTTTGAGCCTTCAGCAATTTTCCCTGCTTGAAGAAATCATTTTAGCATCTTCTTCATGGGTTGTTCATAGACTTCAAACCTCTGAGTTCACCCCATGGTGTCACCTGAAAGGGCCAGGCTGTGGATCACAAGTACAGCAGAACTGGGAAATTCATTTCACCTATTGTTTCAGCCCCAGTACTTAATTCTGGGAGGAGGTGATTTTGCATCAGAATGAGACATACTAGGTACAAACCACAGATTACTTTTCAGAGGAGTTAATCTTCCTATATCCATTATCTAGAGTAATTCAAAAAGCACAAAAAAATGGAACTGTTCTTAAAGAAAGAATTCATGTTCAGGTAATTACAAATAACAGACACATCTGGTTATCTTAATTGTTTGGGAATGTCTCAATTATCTAAGGATGTTTTCATAAGGACTCAGAGACAGTAAAACTTTCTCACGGCAGATTGCATTCACTGATGAGAGGAAATTCAGTCGAGCTAACACACTGGAGCGTGCTTAGACCCAGAGAGCGCTTCCATTCCCGTTGCCAATGGGCTTTATTTGCCTCTAAAGAACGACAGACTATGAAGTGAGAAATGGGAAAGTCCCACATAGGCACCACCAGCCCCTTTCCCTGCTAGCTGCAGTTTTTCCAGCACTCCTGTAAAAATTAAGGTGTTTTGTATACGGATGGCTCAGCCAGAAAAACGACAGCAGTGATTTTTTAGACATCTGCCCCGAAGAGAGGTGAGTCAAGTAAAGGCCCTTGTCCTGCCCGAGGGCAGTGCAGGCGTTTGGTGGCTGGTGAGTGGCACCCCTTCCATCACAAATAATTTAAGTGTGTCCTGCCTGAAGGGGGTTCATTGCAGAGGAGCTCAGAAGTTCCTGCGAAGCTGAATTCACCTGCATGGGGTGGTGGCTGTTCATTCGGACCCAGAGCCAAACCCCAGAGAGGGGCACCCTTCCAACACCTCAGGCAGACCCTTGCCTCGGTGGAGCACGTTGTTTCATCATGTAGACTACAACAATCAGCAGTTAGCCACTGGGAATAACCTCCCACAGCTCCTCAGCCTGTGTGCAAGGGTGGCAGGGAAGGGAGAGAGGGGAGCTCTGTGCTTTTGCTGGCGTGGCTGCACCCCACTGATGCAGGGTGGGAGGGTTTCTTACCTGTGTGTGTCCCGTGGCTCGCCCAGCTCCTCCACCGGGGCCACAGCCACCTGGCTCCGATCTTTTCCGACACGGGCTGAAGAAGCTCCCAGCTTGCTCCTGCCTAACTAGCACCTTTGCATGGCAGACATGATTGGGGTGAAATCCTGTAACTGGAGCGAATGTCCCCCTGGGGCTAATCACACCAGCCAGGAGGGGTGTGCCGAGGCTCCACACAAATCCCAATCAATAATATTTATCTGGCTGAACGTGCGAGCCGGCCGCATCCCCTCCACCTAATGCCCACTCCCATCCCCTCCACCCTGTGGGTATCAGCAGGAGGGAAGCTGATGTATGCTGGTAATTATCTGCTGCTGAAAAGAAGTGCTATTTCTCTTATTTTTGTAATGCAGATCAATGCACATGTCACTACTGAAAAGCTGTGTCATTTAGGATGGAGCATTAACTGCTAGGAATGGATTTTGAAGCTCTCCACTTGTGGGTGGAATATTTTCTGGAGGAGTTGAGCCTTTCGAATGCTGAATTTCATTTATCCCACTGCCTCTTTAAGAGTAGTCGGTGGAGGAGAGGGTGTTTGAGAAAGTGACAGTTTGTCATCTCCTTCCCCAGAGAACTGGAGCTGGGGACAAAGTGGTGGCAGGGAAAGAAACAAACTGGCACGGGAAGGTGAGTGAGGGACATGGCTGGCTTTGCTGGGGAAAGCAGCAGCCCTGCAGTGGGATGCAAGGATGGAGACTCCAGAGGAAGGAGGGCACTTCATTGGGGAGACAAGGAAGGTGTTCCTGTGAGCAGAAATAGGGAAACAGGCACTCACAGAAAGAGCAGGAGGAAGGCTTGACAAAGGGCAAAAGCTTCACCGAGAGAGGTGCAAATCTGGGAATCAACACACACACACGGACACCCACACACCCTCCTCCTGCCAAAACTGTTAGCCAGGAGCTGTGCTAGCAAGGACTACCCAAAAAGGGGCCATTTGGTTTGCAGAGAGAGAGAAGAGTTTTCCAAGTTTCTTTCTATTCTGCACAGGAATTGAAACTGAAACTTCTCTGGACACTTGCCAAGAAAGAGAGAGCAAACTCTCCTAGTGGCCATCAAGCCCAGGTAGAGAGGAGCACATAATGGTCATAACTGGGGCTCACTCTGGTTCTTCACCAAGTAGAAACTCAAAATCTTTTAAATGGGAAACTATCAGTTTACAGTCATGTAAATTATGAACTCCAGTTGTAACTGGGAATTTTTACTAACTCTCCTTTACACCTCAAGGATAACCTGGCCAGCCATCAAACTGGAAAGCCATGCAGTGGCCCTAAAATAAAGATTTTGGCAAAGCAATTATTCAAGTGCCGCTGTTCTGCACCCAAAATAATGAACTGGTGCTTTGACAAATGTGCATCTCCCTGCTCATGCTGCACTCTTCCCTCAGCCATGCAGGTGTCCAGGTGAGGGTGTTGACAAACCTGAGACACACTAAGCATTAATAAAATGTGACCCATTCCTTTTCCCCACTTGCTATTTGCCATTGTTAAAACAGGCATTTGCCTTACTTTACAGCTATGATTTTTAGAGCATATGTTCACCATGTACGGCTCCTCTTTGAAAGTTCTGTTACTCTTTGGAATTGCTCAAAAATGTCAATATTCTTTTGAGTACTTGATATTTACAGTTTGATATTTAAAGTGTGCAATTTGTTATCTAAATTGCATAGCACACATTCAGTTTCCTGACTGAATGACCTAACTTTTATGAACCTTTCCAGCTTTCACAGGAAAAGGTTTTGTTTAGACACGAAACACCTTTCCATGATTAGACAAATATCAGCTACCTTGGAAAAGCATTGCTAAAAGGGTTATGAACAAAGAGAAATAGAAATTATATTTAGAACTCCACAGAGATGCAAATAGTTATTCCCTCCTTCACCTACAGCCCATACGTAGTGCCCAGATTGTTTTTCTTTTTTACTGATGTTGATTTTCTTTTCATACTCAGAAAAGAAGACACATGGCTAGTTTGAAAGCTGATCAGATCCCTCGTTCATTTGAAAAGCTTATTTCTAAATAGTACTTGCAAATATGTGATGAGCATAAATTTGGAAACTGCTGAAAAACTAGTTCTGTGTGTCATAACACAGGGTGTTGGGTTTTTTTACTGCAGGACTGGAGTGTGAGGAAAAGCCAAAGTCCTACCCAAAACCCAGCCCGTGATGACCGGACAAAGGAGGATGGGAGAAGCGGCATTATTCCTGGACACATTCCACGTCCCTTTTCACTCGAGCAGACAAGCACATATGACCTCTTTGCAGTGATTCAGGGTTTCAAAGCTGTCTCCTTAAGCCTCTTGATCACCACTTGTCCTTCCCCATTGACAAGCTAAGCACTTACAAGTTTTGAAGCCTCCTTGGCTCACTTTTAAATTTTCCTTTCCACATCTTATGCCAGCAGTTACCCAGAGGGAGAAAAAACCCTCACCATATCCATCCTTCAAAAAGTCTAACTTTCACTCTGCTAGTTCTAATCCATTATCTAGGCCCACTAATGTGTACTACATCATCAGAGGAGCAATGCTCTGATGATGTAGTACAGCCCATGTACATGTACATCATCAGAGTTATATCCTTCTGATCTGCCTGTGGGTTTAATAAGCATTCCAGATGGCTTGCTATGCCTGAAGCAAGAATGGATAATCACACAGCTCTACCCTCAAAACAATAATAAAATAAGGACACAGTAGCACAGGGGCTCGTGCCTGCCAAAAACATTCAATAGACTGTATAATACAATAGTCCAATGTGATTGGTGAGGCACATTTATACCCTCGCTATTCACAGGTGAAAGGGAGCTGGTTTTAAATAAAACAGAGGTTACAGCTACGTGGTGTTACTGTGGTTCTGCACTGGGAGCAGGCGCGGGGCCCACAGCTGTACCCCCACACCTCACCATGCCCTGACAGGAGGCGGGAGTGGCCAGCCGGACAATTGCCTCTCCAGAGCCGTGCTCACCTCATCTGTTATCTCCTGGAGCCGCAGGATATCCATCAGCCCAGCTTCCAGCCATCAAGTGCAGCAGCAATAAGTGTCACCAGGCCTTTCCTACCCAAGCAAAATTGTTCCTTGGTGGGGTTGCTTGCAGCGAGTAACGTGAGCGGCGTGCACCTGCCTGCGGGTGCTGCCACGGCCCTGCTGCTCCACAAATGGCATTTTCCAATCAGGCATTATCATCCCTTTCCTACCCCACTGCTGTGCCACAAGCAGGCAAAGCACAGAGTGCTGTCCACTAGTCCCAGCATTATTTAAGTACCTAGAACTTTAAAGTGTTTGGGGGGGAGGAGGGGGTTGTTTGTGTTTTGGGGTTTGAGAAGAAAAAAAGCGTGCACAGTGAAAAAAAGAAGGAAGTTAAGAGATGGAGGCTCTGTTCTCTCCCTCCTTTGCATGAGAACAGAAGGAAGAAGGAGAAGCAAAGCAGCCCTTTGATTCAGTCCCCAGGAGTGCCCTCTCCAGGGGACAGGACAGAGGCATGGTGGCACGCACCCCGTTCCCAAGAGCAGAGCAAACCCTCAGAGCTGCTGAAAGATGAGTTCAGGGAGGCCTCGGAATCAAGAGGATTTTTGACACGAACTCTGGCAGGGATGGGATTTCCATCTAGGGTTGTGGAGAACAACCAGACACCCAGACAGGCACAAGTGTATCCGCCCCTGTAGGAGGAAAGGTGCATCATCCCAACTCTCACCAGGTTTAACTCGGAGAAGAGCAGCTCGTTGACGTCAACTATTTAGCGCACTGATGGATATTTTTTCCCTGGCCAAACAAGTGGGTTCTACTTTAGTTTTCACAGTAAACGCTATTAAACGAAATGAATACAGCATGTTTCCATCGTACGTGTTGCTGGAGCTGCTGTGACAGCTGAGAAGCTGCTAGGCATGATGTGTCAAGAAAATGTACCAGGAGAAAAGTACATGGAGCTACTGTCAAAAATACAAGCAGGTTTGAGAATGGTATCTCGGCTTCAGATGCTGTTGAAATTATTTTTTAATTGCATCTGTATACCCGGGCAGATCTGTAAGGGTTAACTGCACACAATGTAATGAATTCAATAATGATGAGTTAAAAAAGGTCTAATTAGCAACTAACCACTTTATTATGAAAGGAAATGGTAATGAATTTAATAGCTCAAAATCATTAACAATATTTAGTTTGCTGGTACTTGTTCTCTATTATCCTCATTAATATGAACATTTAATATGTTTTAAAATGGATTTGTAATACTTTCTGTACCATGAGGTTACACTGACAAAAAGAGTGTAATTATTCTGTTAATTGTAATCTCTGTCTGTTTGTGCCCCAAATAGTAGCATATTTAGGTGTTAATAAAAAAAAATAGGGTAATTAAGGGAGGGAAGTTTAAAAATGTAATTAAACAAAAACTCTAAAATTGCAGGCTGAATCACTCTGAGGAAAAAGTTTTGGAAGTGAGATCACTGAAAAACAAGTTTCTTCTACTGAGATCTTTTCTCATTAAAAAAGAAGAGGAAAAGGAAATAGAACCACTACTGTTCTTTATGAACAATAAATATTGCAGGATAAATAAATAAATAAATACTGCAGAAGCAGTCCTCTCCTGAGCTGGAAAAGGCTCAGGACTGTATTTTTTGGGACGTCTGCTTGTGAGCAGAGTGTCTGGCAAGTGAAGGGGCTCTCTGACACTTGCCCCACAAGTGTGAGATCACAAGTGTGATCTCCCTGTGTGAGATCCTGTGGGAATCCAGTCACCTGGTTGCCCATAAGACAGCCAAACCCCATAATTATTCTCACAGAATACCATATCAATCCCCACTGATCATCCAACCCCTCCCCAGATCTCCTGTCCCTCTGCTTCACCATGCAAATGCCTTCAGTCATTTCCCCAGGCCTGCTCTTGCTGCTGGTGTTTATTTTGCTACTATTACCCCCTTTTCTCACCCACCTCTTCCTACTGCACCAGATTTTAGTGGCTGATTGTTACCAATCAGGACCCTCTTCAGGATCCTTCCTACAAATATGAAATCAGTGCTCAACCTTCTGAGCACCAGAAAGTTTCAGAGCACTTTGCTCCAGTTACAGCCCCATCTCCTCACTGGACACAGCTGTTCCCATGACTCACCCAGGCAGGGGCAGGCAGAGCACCAGGAAGGATGGGAAGGCAGCATCCTGACATGGGTGCTCCATGGACATGAGTGCTCCATAGGCAGGTCCTCCCTGGGCTGTGGTGAGGCTCCCCACACAGCACTGCCCATCCCTGGAAAGTCACTGACTTGGCTAATTTGAGGAGCTGAGGATAATGCCCACAATCACAGGAGGTATCAGTGTTATTCCTCTGAAATATTCCACATCAAATCTCTTTGTTTAATCTCTGTGGCAGGTGGTGGAGGTGGGAGCAAGGCCCACAGACCTACAGACCCATGCACAATGGATCAGCCAACTAAGGACAGAGTTGTCCGTGTGTCCATGTCACTGCTCGTGCCCCAGGACAGGTGTCCTGGCCTACAACCCAATCCCATCCACATGAGCAGCCAGCCCACAGCAGACCATTCCATGTCTAAATTTTTTTTGTCTAAGAAAAGGAGCTAAAAAAACCTGGTGAAATTAAAGTGAAGCATCTCATTTGCCCACAAATGACATATTTCAACTTTCCATTTTATAGAAAAAAAAAGTTGTGAAGGATTCTTTTTTTTTTAAACTTATTACAATTTCCAATTTTTTTTTTTTTTGAATTGCCAGTGAAGAGAAAAATATGTGATTTGCAGAGCTCTAAAAATAACAAGTTAAAATAGTTTCTGCCTCTCAAAGGAGGCCTCTTATTCCTATAATTTCTGCAGATTTTGCCTTTCAGGATGGGTATTTTAAAGAATGATATAATGTCATTTCTATAACTATCGTCTCATAATCTGCTGCCACTGTCGGAAATATAAGTTTAGAGACAGCTTGAGCAGAAGAAATACCAGCTCATCCAGCTATACTAAAAAAATAAAATATTTTAAGAAGAGGAACAGGATGTATATTCCAAAGGTGAGCAAACAGTGCCAAACACTTGTGAGAATCTTTCTTTTGATTTTATCTCTGGCTGAATTTGCAGCCCTTTTATGTTTGTCTACTGCAAACAGTTCAGCAATGACTGTTATGGGGGTGTTCATTCCTAGAAAGAAAATTTTAGAAAGAACACTCATATTTGGGCTAGAAGAGTGTCTACAGTATTTCATTCCAGAAATAAAAAGTACCAAGCGTCCAGTTGGAACAAAGCAGTACTGTTAAAAGTACAGACATTTACCTTCAGCCAGCTAAGATGGAAAAAAAAATTATTAAAATTATTTAAAGTTCAATTTACTCTTAAATATTCAAGTTACTCAAGTAAAAAAGAAGAATAATCAATCAATCTTCTGTCTAATCCATCTGATCCATCACATTTTTCATTTTTTAACTAAATCACATGATCTCTGCTCAGCCAGGACCTCTGTGACTCCCACAGCCAGGACTCACTCCAGGTGCAGGGATGCAGGAGAAGCGGTGGAAGGGGCAGATGGGGAGTGGGGCCTTGCTGCTGGAGGGGACCTCACCACAGTACTCTAAGGAAAACCACTGTTTCCCTAATCTCCAAGATTAGCCACTGTTTATCAAACAGCATCCGGGGCCCAGGGCAGCAGCTCAGACAGCAGCAAACATTTGTGGGCTGCGAGGAAAGAGGAAGGAGGCAAATGCCAGATGGAGGGGAATAGGAGGCTAAAAAAGTGCTGTTGTTCTGGGAAATGAAAGGGTTGGAAGAAAATGGGGTGAAAAGGCACATTTTGGTTCAGGTACGACTCGCAGCGTTTCAAGCAGAGTTGGGACACACACCCTGACTGTCCATTCCCACAAGGCAAGGCCAAATCCACACAAGACAGCAGTGGGATTGTTACAGTTTGCAAGCACTTAACAGAGAGCCTTTCAGGCTTAAGGAACAGGCAGCACAGAACAGAGCAGGCATCTAGAGCCATGTGCATTTGCAATCCAACCCGGTAATAAACCTTGACCAAAATTTGTTACAATTTCAGGGAAGAGCTTTAAAGATTTTGCTTTGGAAAACTGGACTGCCCTTCTGGGTCTCCTTCTCATGCTCATCATGACAAGAGCTGATCATGTGAGAAAGATTCAAAAATTATTGAAGAAAACTGAGCTGGTCCTTGGACCTTAAGTTCAGTTGGAAAATGGTAGTTTTCTTCTTGGTAATAGTGAAAACAGATGCAGCTAGAGCCAGAATGTCTCCCTCTTTCCACAGAGGAAAAATGGCAGTGAAAGCCAAAAAAAAAAAAAAAAAAACCAAGATGTCTCTTGGTGCAGCAAGCCTCTGTTCTCTTCTGCAAAACAAACAAGAAAGGACATAATATTTCTTCCCTATATTGAGGTTTTATTGACTGAGATGTAGGTTTGTATTATGGTCACCTTTGCCTTGCAAGTGCCAGTGAAATGTGTGGTTCATAGGAGGAGAACAGAGCTTCTTCCTGGCGGGCAGTGCTGGCTCCCAGAGAGGGCTGCCAGCCTCCTTCCTCCAGGAGAGCTGCTACTCTTTAATCCTGGCAATTGCTTTCCTCATCCTACCCAAAAGGAGGATCACATGGTGAGATGAACCTTTCCCCATGGAGGCATAAGACTATCTCCTTGTGAAATTGTAAGAAAACTCATATGGCAGAATGGGTGACCCTAACAGAATGAATCTCTCTGCTTTGGGAACAACAGTGGAGAATTTGTCATTTACAGGAATTTTCCTAATGGAGGCCTTGTTGTTTCAGTTTTATTCCTTAGACAAGAGCTAACTGGAAAACAAACATCTCCTCCCCAGCTTGGGATGCCTCTCAAGCGTGCACATCCTAACAGCTCTCCAGAAGTTGTGGTGCCCCAAATGGCTGCTCTTCAGGGATACCTGAGCACGTTCATCTTTTAAAGAGGGACTCCCACAACTCCCGGCCCAGACAGTCTCAGCGTTCAGATGACACAAGACAGGGGGTTTTAGCATAGCAAAGTCTCTCTGTAAATATTTCCAAGCAAACAGCTGTTGTTGTAGATAGGGACAGGAGAACCTTCATCTTCACATCATTAAATTTACTGTCAGCACCTCTCTAAGGTCTAAAGAGTCTGATCCTTCTATAGCTCAGAAACTTGGGTTAGTCAATGACTGCTGGTTGTGTGTAGAAAATCCTAAAATGTTCTGGCTCCCACTCCAGCCTTCACTAAAGCAGACTTCCCACTATAAATTCAAGTGATCCATCATCTGAACTCTTACATAAGCCCTTTTACTTCCTTCTCAGTCTTTAAGTCATAACTACCTAAGCTAGAAGTAAATGACAAAGGTTTTGGTAGATCCTGAAAGAACACTAAGAGATTCCTCTCCCCCCTCAATAGTTTCTTGTAAACAAAAACCACTCAATCTAGGCTGGCTTAAGGCTCAGAGGTACATTTAACACCCAACAGCACGGAGCAAAGGAACAATACAACTGTGCATTTGGCAGTGCACCACTGTAATAATTTCCAGGGTAAATGATCTGGCAATTTTAGCCACATGGATAATATCCAGGCCAAGGTGGCTAAATTCAGCCTGGCCTGCATCTGACTGAAGGAATCTGTCATATGTCCTCAGACACAAAGATGCACATTATCCCTGGGGCTCCACCCATGGCATATGCCAGCCTCCATCCTTTGAGTTATCAAAGCTAATTGTGAGCCACCAAAAATACTGTGACATATTTGCATAGTGCTATCTCGTGAGCTGTGATTTATTTTACTAAAAAAGAACTCACAAAAAAAAAAACAAACTTCAGGAAGGCAAGCAAAGTCATAAAGTTGTCTACAGCAATCAATCCAATTCTATTCATGTCTAATCTTTCTTTGCAAGCTGATCATTACTAACTTTGTCCCTTTCTGGGCACTCAGCAGGGTCTTTTCAGCCTTGTCATTTTATGAGCCAGGAGAAGGTGGAAACACCCAAAGAACATTATCCTCTTGGAAAGGCTGTAACATCACTGTAACAGCTCTACTCATGGCAAAGCAGACCTTCCGTTCCAGATGCATCCCTGGGCAACTGCACTGCCAAAGGAATATCTCGTATCCCTGGCCTGTTTTTTTTTTTTCTTTTGGGCTGATCCAAGAACTGTTGCCTCAAGCAGTCTACAGTTTTTGGTCCTTGCACATGGAATTATTGTGAGCAAGGGCTGTGCTCTCTGAGATACACAAGGATGGTGACTTCCCAGACTCACTGGAAATGAGGCTTAAGTTTGTCTCATGCATTAAAATAATGGGAAATGTACCCCAAAGGAAGTACAACGTGCATGTCCTTCTGTTGCTCACAGTGAAAACACATGGAAATGCCATGGCCCCACCACCCAAGCACGTCCTATTGAATTTAATAGACCATTACCAGTTTCCTGCTGCCTCCTTCAGTTCCCAGGGGAACCCACCAGTGACTCACAGGGCATTTCCAGAAAGTCTGTGGAAAGCCTTTCTCACTGTCTTTGTAATTCCAGAGGCTTTTAAAATAATTTCTTGAAAGCCCTACTGCATTCCTTGGCCTTCCACAACTTTGATAGTGTAGGTCTTCTCCACAAAGCCCAGCAGGCAGGGGTTGTGCTCCTGGCTCCTCCACTTGTGGCCCTGGCTGCCTCCTCAATCCAAGTTTTAAACTTTTCATATACTTGTTATTTGCAGGGTCTAACATGGGAATGGACCTGGCTCGTCCTGGCTTGCATTTTCTCTTTGAAAAGGTCCATATTAACAGATCAAACTACTGTTGGTATTTTTTAATAGCTTAAAATGTGTATTTTTATAGTAAATACAGGGCACTGGTCCAAGCCTTCCATAGTCAGTGAAATGAGGCACTTTTGAAAGATGAATTTGGTGCCATGACCTTGACTCAGTCTCTGTACACAGAGGAAAAATTGTGAATCTGTCACATAATGTCTTTTAACAACTTTTATGTCTCATATTAGTCCTGCATGGTATTGCTATATACCTCTCTGTAAATGTAATATTATACTATGCATATACATGAAATCCACAAAGGCATCCCAAACACTCTTGGGTCATTTCCACATTCCTATAGGCAGGACAGGAATTTCAGCACTCTCTTGGTGCAATCCACAACAGCCCATCCCATTACCTTTTTTTTGTTGGTAGCCTCCTAAAAACCTCAATTTGCATTTATGAAAGCAACTGCAGCCTTCTGCTTATGCCTTGGAGTGGAAGGAAATCCTCAACTTGCCCCAAGCAATACTTCACCTGGCATTTGGGTGGTCCAAGCCAAGACCATACAGGCTGCAGAAAAACACTCTGTTTAATGACATAAGCAGTGTTTTTCTTGAATCACAGGCAGTGGAAATTTTGCCTCTGACTACCAGCAGTCTAGGCCGAACACACACCAAAAAAGACTGAAGAAAATGTCTTGGGGGAAGACTGCAACTTGTCCATTCACAATTTTGACTTTTTAGGACACTCCTGACAATGTTTGGCTGCTTGCTTTTCCACTAGGAAGCATGGGGAAAAAAGAAAGCTCATGTGATTGAACACCTCCTGTAGTTCAATTTTCTCCTTTTTCTCTACTCCATTCTCCTCATCTCTTGGGGTTTTGATCCACTGAAATCTTTAGGAAGGTTTATTTTTTCTACCTACAGAAGCTTTACCCATTAATGAAGGACTCATCTAGTGACATCATCATGTTTTCATAACCTACTATTCCCTGAATCACCCTGGTCCTCAGCAGGGATTTTTTTTTTTTTTTGGCTCAATAAAGCTAGCACTTAGATGAACATACTACCTGTGACAGTAAATTAGTTCCTATTTAAGGTTTCTGATTAAGTTTGGATAAGCATCAGAATAGGATTTTTAACTGTTAGTTTCAAATGCAGGGCAAGAATCACTTCCAAAGAGATGCAAGAATAAAAAGGCACTCTGTTCCTCATCAATGCTCTACATTCACACCATCTCTGCTAGAGGAAATGTCTACAGACACCTCCACTTGGATGGCTGGAGACAGTCCTTACTAGGCTGTATTTTAAAAATCTTCCAGGGCAGTATCTGTCCTAGTGAAGACCAACCAGACTAATTGACTCCCTTGTAAGATGTGCTGTTTTACACAGTTTCAATGTATTGGGTCCTCTCTGTGCAGACACTCACAGTCCTGGCAAACCTGCCCAAGAAACACTTGGCTTCCCAGAAATGGGGGGTTGCAGCTACCAGCACAGAGCCATGCAAAAAAAAAGAAAGAAAAAAAAAAAAAAAAAAAAAAGAAAAAAAGAACACCCAAGAAAAACAAACCAAACAACAAAACCAACCCCAAAAAACAACAAGAGCACAATTCCTCCGTGCCCTGCTCCTTTCGGCCACCAAAAATTCTGTTAAAAAGTGCAGGGACAGTGCAAACATACATATCTTAGTTCTCTTATTTTAAACCCAGTCAGAATTAGCACACTGCCATTATCCAAAGGTGCAGACCTTGTTGCTCTAAACCTCCTGAAGTTGTATTGCTCTGGGAAAGGACAGGAACCATAAAAAGCCTTAGCTGGGAGGCAGCTTTTATGCTTATGTTCAGGCCTCTAGTAAGTTGTCCCACAAAATGTAATGAGACCTCCTGCTTAGCTGGGGCTCTGATTTCCATAGTTTGTGCCTGCAGCACTCTTATATTTTATAAGCCATTTTAACTCACCTCTTGCACTGGGAGGTTGGGGCAGTGGCACGCTGTCTAATAATGGAACATATTTGTTAATACTAATAGACATTTGTAAAACTACCACATGGCTTCAGCCTTCAAGTCAAAGCACAGGATGCTTGGTAGGCTTGTGAAATGTATGATGTAAAACTTGGGATGTTTTGGTTACAACATATCTCATTTATTTTTACTGTCATCACCCTCCCTAGTATATAATACCTGCTGCATGCAGAGTGAAATATTGCAGATGTTTTCAAAATAATTCTGGGCTGGTGGAGAAACCAAAAGGTCTCTTGTGCGTAAGGTCTGGTTATTTTCAATCCAAAACAACTGAGTAACAAAGTTTCTGTGTGCTGGTATTTTAAAAGGCCTGGATTCCTCTGTGCTGACTCATACTTGCACTGCCCACCCAAAAACTCACCTCTGAGAACTTTTGAGAGAGACTTCAGCCGTTTTGGTACCCTCAGGATTCAAGAACGAAGAGTAAAAAGATAAGACTAGTTTTAACTATTCATTAGTTTTTGGTACTTCAGATAATTTGTGCAATGGCTTCAGGGGTTTAATTGAATCACTTTTCCCACCTTGTCTTAATTTTAATTATGCAGCAATCATTTTTACCAACCTGTGCAAAGGAGCCATATGAAAATGTGACATATGACAATACACATTTACCTAAGCTCTAGGACTACTCTGACCTACAGGCAATTAGCTACTGCCTCCAGCACTCAAACGACCAATTAAAGAGTTAACAAAATGCCCTCCAAATCACCTACATGTTCAGGTTTTGGGACTGCCATGAATGTTATACTTCAGCTGATATAATTTTTGACTGACTGATTTACTAAGTCTGCATTGGCTAAAATTCTTAGAGCCGTGCCCGTAAAACTGAAGAATCAGATTTTATGAGGTGCTTTCATTGTCATTAAAGACGATCCCACCTTAGCCCTTTCCCTAACAAGACAATCTTGCAGCAGTCATTACAAAATGTGATCCCAGCTTGTCACCAGGGAAAAAACGGCTTGCTAGGTCAATGAGGACTGTACTGAGTTCATCTCAAGGATGTAAGACATCCGTCTGGATGGCTAGCAGCCAAGAACAAAAAATTTAAAGAGCCACAAAGGACTGGGTTTTTTCCAAGACATGGCTCCCAAAGTTTTACAGGTAGCCCATTCCAGAAATCCAGAGAGATTGAATCAGTAGTAACAAATGGACGCCTTTGCATCACTTCATGATTTACAGTGTACCAGCGAGCATTTCACTGCAGACAACAGATCATCAACAGCCAGAAGTGTGCGACAGAAATGACCCCAAGATAGACAATTTCAAAGAAAAATGCATTCAGATGTGTGCTTGCACGGAAATAAGAGAGATCCAGGACCCTGCTAATTAAAACTACTGAGGGAGAAGTGAAGGGTGGTAATCTGCCCAGGAAATCCCGAGTTCCAGTCCTGCCTACACCAATAACTCAAGTTGTGGTTTTGTATCTCCTTTCCTCCCTTGCTCAGCTGGCAGTGGGGTTTAACAATAGCCCCTGACATAAATTACACATGGTGCCATGAGAACTGACATTCTGAAAGTGCTCTGAAAATAACAAGTGGTCTGGGTGACCCAACAGAACCTTACCTGTTGGGTATGCTGTCATAATTTAGAAAGGTTCTGCCTTCTGTGAACAATGTGGTTTCATGATGGTATCTCACAGGAAGAGGTCGATTTGCAAATCCAGCATCATGATTCCATGCAAGGAAAGTGTGACTCTACAAGGAAAAATGCTAATCCAAGAGATTGGGACAGACCTGAGACTTGCATGCAGATCTTCAGCTAAGCTGATGCTCTCTCTCTGAAGCTGACGCTCTCTCTCTGAAGCTGACTGACATCACGGTCTTAATGCTTGGAGGAATCTTTTCTGCATTGGAAAAGAAAGAGAGGAGTGATACTGGTTTTCCTTCTCTGGCCACAGAGACCCCAATTCTGCCCATATTTACAGGTGAAACCCCACTGGCTTTGCAGGGCCGTGCAGGTGCTGCTCTGAAAAGCCAGCCCAAAAGCTACCCTGGATCTTCTGGATGCCATCAGAAACTGAAGATTGAGCTAAACGATCCAGAATGGAATTTCTTTTCCACCCCCTGCACTTCCATTACTAAGACAAGGCCCACAGGGTATGCTGGCCAAACAGCTTCACTACGCAGACAGGCAGAAAGGTGAAGTGATGGCAGCGCAGAGAGAAATGAACCAGCCCAGTGACTTGGGGCTACTTGTCTTCTTTCCACCATGTGGGAAACCAGTGTCTGGCAAACAGCAACCTTAGTGCTCCTGTTTTCCAAGCCAGTAGCTTCTGGAAGTGTCATGGAGGTGACACTCTGGGCCTTCCAAGGGTTGGGGAAATCAGTATTGGCAATGTGAAGGACACTTCATGACAGAGTCATAAAAATGGTGTTTTATAGTGGAGACAAAAGGGAAAAGAGGCAGTTACAAATGGCCAGGTAGGAGAAACAAACTAAAAAACAAACCATACCAAAAAATCCAACCAACCACCACTAAAATAAAAAATAAAGCCCAAAAAACCCCAATAATGACAAAACAAACAAAAAAAAACCTGAAAACAAACCAAAAAAACCCAGCCAACCCACAAAAGTCCCAATGCATTATTTGTTTGGCTGTATTTTCTGCAAAACCCAGTGAAAGAGGGGGAAAAAGCAACTGTTTGACACCCAGAGCTGCTTTGCTTTGAAAAATATGGAGACAAACTCAACAATGAAGAGTCGGGATTCCATAGGGTTGTTTATGTATGGAATACAGGCAAAGGCATATGATTATGTAGAAGTGTGTCTGTGTGTAATGTAGCATTAACACCAATTCTTACAGCCTTATGAAATGATACAGTAAAAAGAAAGAGAAGAAGAAAGGCAAAGCAAGCTAGATTTTTTTCCCTCTCTTTTACAAATATGATGCAGTTTACAGAACCATGGTCCTTTTTTAGGAAGAATTCTAAATGCATCATTCAAATATTGTTTGAGCTGAATACATGATATACATATCATGAATACATATAATCACAGCACGGTCTTTTGTGGAAGTTCTGAAAATAGCAGTGGAAAAAGCTGACCATGAGTTTCCATCTAAGGATTTGCATTTGGTTAACATGTGTGAACCAACTCCATTCATCTCATCCTCAATGGGAACCATTCTGCTGCTCCAAATGGCCAGGCTGAAAAGTTTGGCCTGGATGGCAGGAATCACTTACGTGGGGCTGATGTCAAGGACAGCACCTATCAAGTGAAATTATGGGCAGGAATTGGAGAACTCCGTTCCTCTGAAAAATCCCTGTAAGTTATGTACCATAACAGCTACTGAACTGGGAACTGCTGGCAAAAAAAATATGAGGAGCCTTGTGGCAAGTGCAGTTGCAAGTTCTCTGCTGATTTTCCTCACCTTTTTCCACCAGTTCCCCTATGGCAGGGAAGTTTAAGTTTATTGGAAAGACTCAAACTTCCTTCTCTCCATTCTCCAATCTTGCAGGATGTAGCTTAGTTTCTCTCACTTCTTCTGTTGCAGAGTGCTGGGGAAAAACAAAGAGATAAGTCAGAGAGAAAAAAAGGGCAATTAGGTGGGTGAGCTTCAAAATCTCCACAGCTCCTCTCTGCTCAGCTGGGAAGAGGGGAGGTCTGTGCCCAGGGTGTACAGAGGTCAGAGGGGACATCCCTGCCCCCTGCAAAACCTGTGGGAGATGGGGAAGCTGGAGGATGCAGGAAGGGTGGCAGGGAGGGCTGAGTGCTCTAAGTAGCATGTTTCCTAGGAAACCTTCGACAGCAAATATCACATTAGTCCTGCCTTGTGGCCCAGCTCATGTGATGTCAAGAACAATTTCTCACAACTCAGCTCAGAAGGTTAGCAAGACTTGGTGAAATGTTCAGTGACTCTGGCCTGGCTTTCCAGCTAGGAACAAAACAAGAAGCTGAGGGTGTTTGCATTGTTTTGGAGCTTTGTGACAAATTCCTAACCAAATATTTTATTATTTTTATTCAAACTTTATGGTGGATTTCCCTCACAGCCTCACAGGTTTGCGGACTCACCCAATAGCTTTGTTTATTCTAAAGGAACTTCATTTAACAAACTAAAGAAAAGAAAAATGGAAAACCCAGCAATCTCATGGAAAGCCTTGGAACAGTTAGATCACCGTTCAGCTTGTACACTCATTATAAAAGCTCCGTCATAGACTTCTGGCATTACAAAACTTTGTTTACAGCTATCCTTTCTAATTTCTGTCAGCTGCAACCCGAAAATATCCATAGTCTAGCAGATTTAACAAAAAAAGACATAAGCTCTGGCAGCTAAACTCAGATATGAGATGCACTTCAGCCTCCAGGAGGGCTCCGAGCAGCTCCTTGGGCTGGGACCGAACACTTTGGGTGGGTCTGAGGGCAGAGATGCAGAGTTTTGGTTCTTAAGGCTGCACAGCACTCTGAGGTTGAGTATTTGGGGAGCTATGTGGTACCACACACCTCCCCACAACGTATCTGTTATGCACAGTTTATCTGTCTCTTCCCTAAATTGTTGCAAACCAGCCCAACTGGAAGGTAACCATAGTGTATTGTAAAGGAAAAGTCCCACGCTGCTGCCATTCCTGCTGGCTCCACGTTTATGACTTCAGTGGTGTTGGACTTCTAATTTTTGAAGCGAAAAGATACTTAAACTGAAAAAAATCTTCCTCTGGTGACACACTTCATCTCACACTTAGTGAAATATAAAGACCTTTTTAATAGAAAGTAATATATTTAAACAAATTAAAAATAGCCCCACTAATTTCTTTTTAATCATAAGCTAACTTAGGTGTTTGACCTCTTTATTTCCTTTTGCTGCTTCTCATCTTCAGTGATTTGAGCCCTCACATCTAGAGGGTTTTTTCTTTTTTTTTTTCTTCCCAGGGAAATAAGTGATGAATACAAAAAGAACAAGGCTGTTTGAGGTACCTGAGAAACACTAGCACTGAAATAGGCCCATCGCTCCCTTTCATCCCATTTTAGGTACAGGAGGCCTGATGGATCAGCTTTTCCTCCAGGAAAGCCAGGATTAAGGGGGTCAGGTCAGTAGTGTGAGAATGCCTTTAAGAGCAGTGTGGGAACACAGGGCTCCCTTATTAACACATTAATGTACTGAATCTGAAGCTCATTTAAACAAGATGGAGACAGTTAAGTCGTCCCCCCCTCAGCCCAAACCTGTGCCCTCAGAGCTGCTGGATCCAGCCAAGTGACAAATCTACTAGAAATCTCATAAATCAGAGCGAATGCAACATTAGGATTTACTGACCACTGCAAACATTTCTCTGAGGATCCAAAAGCAGAGGTTTAAGCAGGACAGCAAAGGCTGAGGTTACAGCAGGTGGAAAGCACACCAGAGTGCTAAGGTCCCTTGTCCCACCAGTGGCTCTGCCCACACACAGCCCTCACACCAGGACGTGGCACCTTCCTGTCCCCAAAACCCCTCGTTTCCACAGCCCACTGCCTTGTCTTGCCCCAGCTCCCCCGTGCTTTCCTCTTAGCCCGGCTGTTCTCAGCTGTCCCGGGTGTCTCCACTCCCGCCTCAACATGGAGGCACCTCCATGAGGGCAGGTGGGAGCTGCCGCTGCCACGCGGCTCCCACCGACCCGGGGAAAGGGGGCTGAGGAACAGCCATTTGCTAAATTACACAAAGTATTTATTCAATAATAATACTATCAATAAAATAATTAAAATTTGAAAAGCCGTTTTCCCCACTCACTATCAAACCTGGTGCTCTAACCTTTCCCAGCTGACAAAACCACACTGCAATTTTTCTCCAAAGGTCTCCTGCCCTTGCACACATGTCATATCACCCAGACATGTAAATGTTTGGGGTTTTTTTAAAGTTAATTCTATCCCAGAGCAGTACCAGATCTTATAATTCTTTCAGCAATGCTTTTTGTACATTAAGGACCCAAACAAACCAAGATTTAAACCCTGTCATGCATAAATAGCCATATCACCATCACCTGAGACACCTGGATAAACATTCCCTCTTTTTTCCCCAGCTCACAATGATGAAAAGCAACACCTCACCCACGGGAGGTGCAAACAGAACCTTTAGGGACCCTACCATGTTGTCACCTGCTAGGAACTGGGATGGGAATGCAAAGAGCCAGATTAATACCAATGCAGACCTAAATAATATCTCAGTATCTTATAGATAAATGATTTGGAAAGAAATATCTGTTCTTATCGTGAGGAAAGATCTATAACTCACTCTTAGCCTTTCATCACCAGGAGGAAATATACTGCGACTTGCACCAATCCATTATCTGTTCTTATTTTCCTCTGTACGGGTATTTATCTCTCTGGCTCACTCTTTATCAAGCCAGCCACCCGTGATCACCCAAGTGCAAGGTTCATGTGGGGCCCAAGCCCGCCCTCCCACTGGGGTGGGAGTCTCTGCTCTTCTCTGACCAGCAAGAATCAGAAGGGTACAGCTTGTTTTCATACTCTCCACTACATTTTTCCCTGTCTGCAGCTGAAACCCCATCCTCATGAGACATCATTTTGCCGTGATGGGACACTGGGTGATTAAAATCTGCACGGTCTCGGCACTAAATCTCAACAGGAGAGGCTGGAGCTGAGCTTTCCCCCAAGCCTGTACACGTCCCAGCCTGGGGTTTTAGGTTGGGCATATTTTGCATTCCAGCTTGTTAGAATTACTGGTTCATGCAGCCGTCTCCCCTCCAGCTCCTAGAGAGGATCCAGAGCTGCTTCCAGCCCTTGCCTCAATAGTTTCCAGTCTAATATTGGGATTAAGATTTGCAGGTACATTTCTCACTTCCCAATCCACAAAGGCAGTAACCCATTCACTTTGCGTTTCTTTCCCAGAAGTGCGCAGATCCCTTTGTTTATACATACATGTGCCTGGTGAAATACGAATCTCTAGGATTTTGAGGTAAGATCAAATTTCAGCATTGATAGTCACTCATTCATTCATGGAAAAAGATACACAGATCTCATCCTGCCCAAGTGTGAAAGCTGGGTTTTTTTCCAAGGTATATAACATGCTGCAGCCAGCAATTGGCTGCCCAGCTTGGGACATGTGCCCTTTGCAGAAGATCCCCCTATTACATCAGCTAGCAAGAAAGCTTCCAAGTGGGAAAGTGTCTGATTTTTAGTTTGGCACCAGGATACTATTACTAATAATAAAAAGAGTAAGCCTTTTCTGCTATAGCCTGGAAAGAGTTTGTGAAAATCCAGGGTTTTGAACAAAAATAGCTGCACGTCCACATTGGTTAGTTTCTCTTGGAGACTTTAGAAAAAAAATTTTTTTTGATAGCTTTACCCTGCACTGCCCAGCTACATTTAGCCACAGTAAACTACATTCTTATGGTTGTCATAACATTTTGCTCTGTGTTACTTATGACGCGAATAATCTATTAAGATACATAAAGTGTAAAGTGCTGCCTTCCTGTCTCAGAGTTCCTGCAATCTGCTGTAGCAACCCAGTGCAATTCCTGCTGGAGAGGTGCAGGAGCAACTCTGTGCCACTCCCAGAGCCAACCAGAAGGTCTGGGATAGTGTCTCTGGATGGGTTTGGCCCCAGCCATGGGGGCTGTGGGCATCAGCCTTCCTCCCACTGCGCTCCCCCTCCTCCTCCCATCGCAGCCTGTCATCAATCTCACTAAAATGACAGCAGACAAATGTTAGCCTTTGCAAAGATCAGATGAAATCTATAGCTTTAGGGCTGCTCACCAAGGAGCGATGCAGGCTACACCAGACATGGGCACCAGCAGTCACCTCCTCTGCATCAACCCGCTCAAATCACTTTGGCAGCCATCACAGTCATCTTCCACGGGCAACACAAGTGCTCAGATAGATTCTGACAAACTTTAATGCTTTGGCCTCTCCACAGAGTTGGGGGTTTGGTGTTTTTTTTTTTCATAGCAAGATTGCTCATTCAAAACTTTTTTAGGGGGAGGGTTTTGAGTGAGCTTAGGGTGATGCTGGAAGCCACACTACTAGCAGCTCAGGAGTGCACAGAATTGGGGTTTATTTGGGATTAGTACACTTGTTCCTTACATGCTCTGTAACCTGATTTCTGCTAGCCAAGGGGAAGGGAGGGGAAAAAAAAAAGAAAAAAAAAAGATTACTCCATGGCATAAATATGCTGTATGTGCCCTTGTCTCATGCAATTTCTTTACATCGATGTGCAGGAATATTTATCCCCAGTAGAAATGTTTAACTAATCTGGTAAATGTCAAGCCATATGGTCTACATTGTAAGGATTTCATCAGGCCTTTTTAACTCTTTGTGAAAGTCTCTCCCTCTCTTTCCCTCTGCTTGCTTCCCTCCTCCTTTTTTTTCCTATTTTTTCTTCTTTGTTGCTGCCCTGCCAGAGCCTGGGAGGAAGGAGATAGGGCAGGGAGTGCTATTACCCACAGTTAGATCAGGGATGTGATGTTCATGGTGTACAATAACAAGCAGCATTAACCAGAAGTGGAACTCATGAGGAGCCTTTACGCTGGGCAAAGAATGCAATTTTTATCAGCAGTGACTTGCAGAAGATCACTAATACTTTTTTTAAAACAAACTGTCCACCCCAACAATGCACAAAATTCCCAGGGGCTACCTCATCTTTTATCACTTCCTTTGAATAATCAAGTCTTTCCAACAAATAAACTGCAGTTTTGCAGCACTTTCAAGTAAAGGAAGCATTTCTGCACTGTAACTATCTGGTGTATCTCCCAGAAAGATAGAGCGCAATTTACAATAAGCAATATCAAAAAAGAATAAACCGTTATGTTCGTGCCAATCCTTATTCATGGTTTTACAACAAGACATATCTGTTTTCTTCCTATAAATCTTGACTCTATTTTTAGAGTTTGCAAATAATGACTCCAGTCTTTGGCTGCCTGCCACTTCTGTGAAAACTAGAATAGCCACAGTGCAAGACTATAATATTAAAAAAAAAAAAAAAAAAAAAAAAAAAAAAAAA
>VZRZ01001325.1:1197028-1223813 GCA_013398175.1 Climacteris rufus
AAAGGGAAAAACAAAAAGAGAGCGATTCTTACTGAACTCTGTGTATTTCCTACCAGGACAGATCCATTCAAGATCATGATAAGCGATGCAAATGTGCAGAATGTGTCAGGTAAAGCAGGAGCAGGATGGAAATCTGGCTGAACTTCCACACCTATTTCTGAATTCTTTTACCTAAACCAAATTTCTTGTGCCTGCATGGGCCCTTTGCTGTATCACAGAGAGACGCTCACACCCAGCAAGGTATGAGCAAGCCTGGGCTTCTCTGCTGCCTTCTCCTCCTAGGGGCCACCAACCCTGCTTTTAGCATCTGCTGATGGACACAGCCTCCAAAGGCAGGGGATTACAGAGCACTTCTCACTATGGTACAGCTCAGGAATTAAATAAAAAAACCCACCAGGAGAAACCACCACCTTCAGCTGAGGCCTCTGGACATTTCAGAGCCATGGAAGGCTAGGGAGGGGGAGCTGCAGGTCAAGCAAAGGATAAGATCTGGGTGGCTGGGAATGGGGAGGGAGAAAGAGGAATGTAATGAAGGAGGTAGAGAGGGAAAAGCAGGGAAATGACAGCATTCAGATAAATTTAGCTCTGAATCCAAACTTCAGGGGGAGGGGAGGCGTTTCCTGCCCCAAACCTCTGAACTTTCTGAGATTCTCCCATATCACGAGTGATTTACCTGTAGAAAGAACTGAAAAGGGGGGGAAAAAAGAGGGAGAAAATTGAAATAAACAATTCTCTGCTGTTTAAACAATCTTTCCATCCTACTCCTCCAGGGTCAAATGTTCAGGCACAAGGACACAAACAAAAGAAAAAAAGAAAGAAAGGAAAAATACTTGATAAAGAGGATCTTTACACAAGTGCATTAGCCCCAGTTTTTATCAGTGTAACAACAGTATATCAGCTGTTAACACAAAGTGCCTTCCCCACATACCTGCCAGTCCCCTAACTCCAAAATATTTATTGGTACATTATTGGAGACTTAACATTTCATCATTATTAAGGGCATTATTAAGGCAAGTAACACTACAACAGCTACCAGCATAGTTAACTGAGCTTTGTAACGTGCAAGTGTTTTGGAATAAAAAAGAGAGGCAAGGCTAAGTTGTAAACACACCAAAAAAAAGGAACAAGACAACAAACATTAATAATTAATCAGAAGCACCAGCCCTGACTTTCACTGTGAAAGCCATCAGATGAATGTATCTATTAGCCATGTATATATTTTTTTCTTTTCTTTTAATTTCTCACACTAATGTCTTTCTAATAACAGCATTATCTGGCTGTATAGACATCTTAGGCCTGAGCAGCCTCTCAGCATTCAGGAAGTTGTTGACAAAGACTTCTGCAATAGCCTGTCTGATTTTGTGTTATTTCCTTTAATTGAACCAATAAGACCTGCACTCCTGCACCCCTGACCTTTGCTCAGAAGGCTAATTTGAGATTAGGGTAGTCTGAAAGTAAGAAATGGGGAGTGTATTTTTAAAGCACAGAAACATTCCTATAGTAATGGAAGATTAGGATCAATTTTAGCCCCAAACCACTCTGCTCTTAAAGAGATCTGTGGAAGGACTTTGGTGAGACAATACAGTCTCTTCATTTCAAAAAAGTTAAAATCACTCAGCTTTGTCTTTGTACTGAGCATTTTAGGGCTTGTAATAAAGATCATGCCCATGACTTTGAGTCCTTGGTGTCTTTACAGTCACCCAGTAGGACATTCACAATTCCCTTAGGAAAACTTACACAAGAGCATAAAATATGTCATGGCAGATAAATGATTCTTTGTGGTTCTTATATTATTCTGTTCTAGTACTGAAGGCTGCAATACTCAAGCCCAGTGCAGTGCCAGGGAACGAATGAGACAGGCTCCTCAGTTGTAAACTCACAAAAAAAAGGAACAAGATGACAAACATTAATAATTAATCAGAAGCACCAGCCCAAGGCTTTTACTGTGAAAGCCATCAGCTGTCCTGAACCTGTACTCCCTAACATGCAGAGAGGGAAAGAAGAACCTGGAGACCAGTGAAGTTAACTGCACTGCCCTTCTGCAGTGCTGTATACAGAAAATTCCTGTTCAGAGCCAAAATAACATGTTTCCCTGAGCTGCAACGTTGGAATGGGGCTGGTCATGCTGTCCTATACAAGGACACCCACCTAGTCAGGGGAACACTTCAAGCAGCAGGTAAAGACCCAACAGTTGCTGCTGTAACGTGGATTTAAAGGCTGTTCCCTCTGTTTACACATGTAGATATTGTAGTGCTGCTATGCAAACAGTCCTCTGTGGACTTTTGCTTATGGATTTTATTATAACACATTCCTGACTATGAATGGCACCTTTCCTCCGCAATATCTGCTGCCGTGCCCTTTGTGCTTTACCTTCTGACTCCTCTTCTGGTTTTGTTACTTTTCTTGCTGGCAGCATTTAAAAAGTAGGAAATGAACTTTCCCTTCTCTTCTCTAAGTGATGCTCACGGCGTGTGAGCTGCAGTTGCATTGTATTCCCTGAACTTTGCAGCCACTGGAAACATGAACAGTATGTCAACTTGTTCCCGTCTTTGCAAGAGAATTCAAGGTCAAGCTGACCAGTGAACTCTCGTCTTTAAGCAGAGCAAGTCGCTGCTCGTGTAGGGCACCGAAAGTGCCTCTAGGAGAGATGTTAACCCTGTGCTGGGCCTCCAGACAGCACCGCCCGTGCCGGGCTCCCAGAGCAGCTCACTGCTGCTGTCACTGCGAGCCGGACACACCGCCTGTGTCTCCGGGCTGAACAAGTGTCCCTGCCTGCGATGGGAGGCCCTCAAGGGGTTAATACATGCCATTCCCGAGTTCAGTGAAGGGACAGGGAGAGCCGAGCAGCGGGAATTTCAGGATGTTAATAGCCTCTTCTCTTCCGATTGGCCCAGAACGAATGCAGGGTACAGTAAATTGTCCTTGTCAGCTTAGCTCACATGATGATATGCTTTATTTCTAGACATGCCTTGAATCTGTCCCTTGAATTTATGTTCAGAAAATAAACACTTCCAGACGGCAATAAAGCATTCAGTTGTAGCTGGCTGTTGCAGAGTCTCAAGCCAACCGGAGCCTTTTACTTCAGAGTTTCTAGAGCTTGCAAAGCTTTGGCTCCCTCAGTTCCTGCTCACGTAGCAAGTGCTCCCCCACAACCCTTATGTTTGAGAGGATGTCCAAGTGAAGCTCCAGAGAGTTTCACTTGGTTTCCATGTGACCATCCTGAGAGATGACATCATGAGGCCACCTCATGCACACAGACAGACCCTCCTATCTTTTATGGCAGGCAACACTGATAGAAAAGAAAGTAAAATAATTAATGGCAGCAAGTTGCAAAATAAAGATATCAATGATTCAGGATATGAATTTCCTACCATAAAAAAAGGAGTAAATTGAACAGCTGTTCCATTTGTGCCTGATGTGGCTAAGGAAACAATTGGTGGCTGGCTGATTTACTGATTAGGAAGGTTGTATGCAATAATCTCCAGGTGTTTCTGAGAAATGCCCAAATAGAGCTGCAGTGTTTGTTTGCAACCAGTAATTTCATGGCTATCCTTTCCCTCCTCAGTTCCCCTCAATAACACCAGTTTATAACTGCATAGTTACAGTATAGGGGAGTTTGGCAAAAATCAATGGTAAATGCACATAGGAGAGAACAAAAGAGCAATACAAATAGAGAAAGCCTCGTTACAGCTTTAGTTTATTAGAGGTGTGTGGATATTAAAATGCCTTCTTCAACCCAAAGGCAATAGAAGAAAAAATACTGAGTTATATCTACCACATTTAAGGCTGGGCAGCCAGCACTCAAATATTATACCTGGAATAAGCTGGAAGAGCCCCATGCACAGGCAGGTTTCATTTTTCTCCCATTTGACATGGCACAGAGTTTCTGCTCAAGTCCATTCCTACTGAAAAAAGCACCCACAGAGGAACCCAAGTGGGGCCAGAAGCAATTTGTCAGTCATCTGGATGTGTCTGATAGTGAAATTATTTGATAAGAAGGCTGGAGAACAGCAGGGGTACCGCTCTGTTCTAGATTATAAACTCATTAGGAGATAAGGATGCAAAAATAGGAATGCTCCAGGTATCAGGTGGAGCTGGAACAAGTTCCCATGGATGGCTGGTTGGTGAAAACAGCTGCCTGCTACAGGGCCAGGCTGCCCCAAAAAGGGGGTGACCAGAGGTGGTGGCTCTCGCACCCACCCCATGTGGGGAACTGGGGCAGGGGGTGATGGCCAAGGGGCCTAACATGCAAATCAGCACAGAGGCTGGTGAGGGGGGCCATTCACTGGACAACCTGCACATGAGAAATCATCTGAACAGAGGAGGAAAACTCCTGTGAACACTTCTTTCCTTTTTCCCCCCAGCACCAGGCCAGATGCCTCCCATGCAGCAGGAATGCAGAAAACATCCGTGAGGCTGGTTCAGCAAGGGCGTTCAAAAGGTTTTGCAGTTTCACAGGAAGCCTAAGAGCAATTACACTTAACACCCATCCCCTTTCCTTTTCTCTGGCTATCTTGCTTTCTTCTCTCTCATTCCCATCCTTCCTTTCCTCTTCTCTTCCCTTGATCCCATTCAGGGACTCCAAAGGACTAATTCAGCACAGCACTGGCAGAGATAACTTAAAACAATGAGGAGATTTGCAATTAGGGGGAGTTTTAAGCATTGGGAATTGTGCTTGTTTTACAGTCATCTCTAGGTGATGGGGACTTTATCTCCAGCAGATAGAGTTCCTTCCTTAGCTGCCGTGGCCCCACCCGCTTGCACCAAGCGAAATTCCACATTTTAACTGAGGTGATCTGTGTTCAAATATATCCCACCGGAAAAAAAAAAAAAAAAAAGTTTAAAAGGTACGGTGTACTTTGACTGAGTATCAATAGCGTACATGCCTTTAAAATCCTTTGTTAATGAGGTATCCTTATTACCATAATCAAACACGCTTAGAAACTTGTCACAGATAAGCAAAATTCCTTGCATTCTTTGCTCTGCACTTTCCTTTGGCATCTCTTCCCCATCCCCCTCTGAAGCTTCTGAAGGTTAGGGACCGGTAGTGCTGGAAATTGAAGTCCTCTGTTTACCCCCAGAAGCGAAGGAACAGTCAAAGCTTCCTTGCTCGGCTGCAGAAATGACCCCAGCCGTGACCTGAGGAGACCACCCTCCTGAGAGAGGAGAGGTCACCCAGCCTCCACACAGGACCTGCTCGGGGCATCCTCTGCAGACAGAGCCAGGCAGAGATTGCAAATCATCCAAACTGTGCCAAATTATGTGTGAAGGGTTTGTAATGCAGACTACTGTCCACCAGGGATTAAATTAAGAACATCAAACCCAACACAGAAAGAATTTCATTTTATTCTTAAATTCGGCTTGCAGTGTTTTATTTAATGCTTCTTATCAGCCCTCACGTCCCAAAATATCTCGCCACCAGAAAATACTTAAATAAATTGGGCAATTTGTGCAGAGGGCCATACAAATTTAGCATGAAAGACTCCTGCTTTTAATTTGTTCATACAGAACATGGACGCCAACAGCCACTCGGGCAGCCATTCCCATTCATTCCAGAAACCACCTCTTTCCCTGTGTTTACAGAGTACCTGTCTAAATAGCACAAAAACTTGATTTAAATTCGAGTGGTCTGACATGAATCAAGTGATTGATAATTAGAGCAAAGTTAGAAATATACTCAGCTCAGACAGGAGAGTGTGCACATCACTACATGTCAGCATCCAACAATTCCTATTCCGAGACTGGACCATTTCACGTGGAATTACAATCCACAGCAGCATTTTTCATAAATCTGACTTCCTGGTACATCTTATTACATCTTGGTACATCATCTTCCTTATACATCTTATTACATCTTGGGTTTGTTGTTGTTTGGTTTTTTGGTTTTTTTTAACCTATGAAAAAAGGTTCTGCTTTACTGTACCCTTTAAAAGACAGATTTGCTTATTTTTAGATTTGAGAATGTTGTTGAGCACTAAGAACCTGAAATAAGTCAAGTTATGAGTCCTGAGGACCACTCCAGCTCCTTTACTGCAAAACCACACTGACTTCCCTGCAGTTGCTTCCTCTGAAGAAAAGAAACAAATGTCCAAAAGCCCACAATAAAGAAATGAAGCAAAATTTGAGGCTGGTAGACAGCACAAAGTAGAAAGCTGAGAAAAATTCAAGCTACTGAATATATGAAAATTTGATTACCTGACTTTACAGAATGTTTGTAATCAGAGCCTAAACATGCAAAGCGGAAAAGATTAAGAAAATAGAAAATTGATCATGTATACCTAAATATACATATTTATATATATATATGTATGTATATATATGTGTGTGTATATGTATTATATTAAGCAATAACATTCCAATTCTCCAACTAGTAGCACTCAGTTAAACTCATTCACTAAATGAGCACTTTCTCTCTGGAGGCTCAGTATGTGTAAATGTGTGAAGAAAAGCCACCAAAAACACACGTGTTACTTTGGAAAAGTGAAACAACAACTCCTACAACACATTGTTATGCCATTAAAACTCTTGATAGTCACATCATCCTCTGTATTGATCGATTATGACTGCTCATGACCTTGCAAGGCAGTAAAAATCCTATAATTTCAGATGGCAGGGGACCCAATCCTGTTTTGGAGCTCTCATCCCAAGTGTGGTTTGGGACAGAGCAGCCAAAACGCTCATGAAAGGCTATATGGATTGGGGCTTATAATCCAACAAAGTACTTGGCTGCAACACTGCCTATTAAAAAGTCAGGACTTGCCAAGAGTTACCACACAATTCCAGGATGGCTGCAGTATCTCCGACAAGGCAGTGTGGCAACCGCAGGTTAATGGTATCTCTTAATGGTGATGGCTGTAATGTAGGTTAATGGGATCATAATTTCTTTTTCCTGGGAGAATTTGTGAATTCTTCCATTCATTGCCATTATTTTTAGTAGCAAACGAAGGATTTGATTCTGACCTGGAGATGTTTGCACCAGAAGGTTGCTTTTAGTGAAGAGATTGTTCAACTGAAACCAAACCCAGGACGATGGTCTGAGGGGTGGTGAGGAAGGGTCAGACTGGAACCAGCACATTTGGTGCTGCCCACATTTCAGAGACCCCATCTCTTGGGCTCATCCCACAGCATGCCCTGACTGTGGTCCTGGTGGGGAACATTGACACAGCCCACTGAGCTGAGCCCAAATCCTTTATGCCTTGAAATCCACCATGTGGGACTTTGTGGGGGTTGTAAAGCCCTTTTTGGCTGAAGTTTATCAGTGATCTGAAAGCAGATCTTCCCAGCCATGTCCCTATCCCTGCTTATCCCTGTAGTGCCCGCTCTGTCCTGCCCTTCAAGCCTTGCTGCCAGAGATGCTCAAGGGCATGGGCTGTTTGTCCATAGGAAAACCAAACTTTGCTGAGTTATCAGAACAAGGCACATCTGGCTGTCAGCTTATCAGCCAGGGGAGAGGAAGGGGGGGGAAAAAAGAGTGGAAAAGCATTTCTTAGCCGCAGCAAGGCCATGGCCGGGCAGCTGGAAGGAGCAGGGGGCTGATGGTTTTGCAGCAGAGGGGCATCGCCCCCTCCCAGCGCAGCTCCAGTGCTGCTTCCCAGGCAGGTTTGCTGGACCCTGGCAAGCAGAGCAGCACCAGAAGCACTCCTCAAAGGGAATCCTGCCTGCCCTTGCATCCTTTTCCTTGTGTCCCCGTGGTCTGTCCCTCGGGCTTTGCTGGGGTGTTGATGGCCCTGCCAGCCCTGCCGTCTGTTCCCTGGTGAGAGCGAGACAGCGCCGGGTCAAGACTCACTGGGGCCAAGTTCAAGGGCACAGGCTGGTACAGACATATAAACAAGGGAATGGTATGTAAGCAATAAAGACATAAAGGTTAGGATCAGGGCTAGCAGTACAATAAACAGCTGTGATAACCCGGTTTGTTTATAGATAAAGAATTTACTGTAAAATCTGCAATGTGCAGGATACATTTGTTAACGCTTTAAGGGGCGGGTGTTTTTAGATCGATCCTCTTTTATTTCTACTTCTTTGCACTGAGCAAATATCTCCAAAGATGCTTTTTTACTTCTACTTTATTTTAAATCAAGCCCAGGAAATGCATGCTGGAAATCTTTCCCTTCAAAAATCCCTCCAAACAAGCCAACACATTCCACAGGAGTTTAAAACTGCTGCCACAAGAAATGTAGATAGCCCAGTCCTTAATATTTAGAGTTTCCTAATAAAACACCTATGTTTTGAGGCAAGGAACATCCCTTTACGTACCATTTTTCCTAATTTACTTTTAATACACATCAATACAGTAAGTACAATTTCACCAGGGCTCTTGTAATTTTGCCCAGTGTAGGTTTTGCCAACTTTTACTTTTAAGATGTATTTCAGAGTGTAGCCAAGCGTTTTGCAAAATTGCCACAGTGCTTCTTAGGTGTCCTGTGAGGCTCCCATCAGAAGTGCCGTATATTGTACTGCAACTATTGATCTGAATGGCTACATTTCTAAAGCAGAAAATGATTGTGTAGTGAAAGCAGTGCAGAGGTGCAGTAAAATGCCCTCAAGTATATAAAGACATAAAGATTAAAGTCACCCTGCAGGTTCCCGTTAACTCCTCCAAATCCACTGTGTAATGTGTTCTTTTAGGATAAATCAAAAACTTTGTACAAATTAACATGACAGGTGCCAGTGTTCATAAATAAGATCACTCCTCACCATCAGGAGGTTCCAGGAAAGTTTGCTTTACTTTAAATGCATGCAAAAGCTGTTAATTAAATTCCCAGATGTCCAGAGAACATCTGAATAACTAGAAGGCAAAAGAACACCCCAAAATTTGTCAGCCAGAACACGTATTCATGGTAAGATATTGAGTCTTCAGTACACAGGGAGCCCTAGAGTGTTAATACCAACAATTTTCAGTTCTGTGGTTAGTCTTCGATAAAGTTTAGATGATCTTAAAGAAAAAATACGTAGGTGGAGTCTGTCATAGATGCTTTCTCCTGCACAGCACCAAAGTGCCTTTTCTAAACTGTGGGTTACACTTTTTAACAGCAACACATTTGTTACACAGGACTTGTAAAAGCATTTGACTGCAGGACAAATGTATTTGCCCTTGCATTGCTTTCACATTCACTCTTGGGATGCTTTTTGGTACCAGCCAACTTCAGCATCTTTGACCTTTCCCTAGTGACAACAAAAAGTGGGATACATGTTGCAGGTGTCAGACAGGGCTCCCAACACACCTGAACAGCACTATCAAGCTCAGGCCCTGAGCAGGGCTCTTCAGTTCCTCTTTAGCCTTATTAATAAATAACAGTAGCATACCAATAAACTCTGTAATTTAAAGCCTGCCCTGAGCCAGATTCTTCTTTGTCCTGTTTCTGCTTCCACCATGCTCAGTGGATAAACACTCAAAGTGAAATATTTCCCCCAGTCAAGCGGATGGTTGAATTCTCCAGGATTATAAGGGAACTTGTAGATCCCAAACAGATTAATCTTTGAAGAAGGAAACCTTTCAGTCCCTGGCTCCTAGCTGCTCCTGTACACAAATAAGGTATTTTCAGGAGCTTGTACTTCAGGAGCTCTGTCACTGAAATAATCAGTTGATCAAAACATCCTTATAAGTCAAATTCTGGCCCTCTCTAGCTCTGGTCAAAAGACAGATGGATGAAAAGGCATTGCTAATGCAAACCCCTATCACGTCTGGGGCCTTTCCCCTGCACAATTATCCCGCCTGGATTATTCCTCCAGGACTGTGACTGATTTACACACTACAGGAGTGTATCTCATCTGGGGAACGAGTGCAGCTTTTTAATTATTCTCTGCACCACGGTATCACCTTCAGGGTTTTGGTTGGAGCTGCTGTGCTTGGTACTGCAGGTTGCAGGGGGACAGGATGGGGTCCACCCCACCTGCCAAGTTGGGCAGAGAGGTAACACCAGGCTGTAGTGAGATGGGTGCAGTTCAAACAATGAGCAGCTGTAGCACCCTACCTGCCTCTTGTCCTCAAGGGCTCGAAGGAGTCACTGCCCCAAGGGAGCTTGAAGGAGGAAGATCGGTGTGAGTGTTGTGGGGAGCTGCACAGTCTAAGCCTGATGGTGCTGGCCAGAATTATTACTTGAAGCATAAATAAAAGGACGGGGTTTTAGGAAGGGCTCTGACAAGGACAGCAAGGGTTTTATGTGGAGTGTGATGGCATGGAGGCAGTGGATGGAGGTGACAGGAGATGGCACAGAGGCTGGGACAGATTCAGTTGTTCTGGATCCAGAGCCAGGCTGGGGAGGGGATATCCCACTGCCTGCCAGGGTGGAAGGAAACAGGGCAATGTGGAAGCACCATGTGGGCCATCC
Source organism: Climacteris rufus (assembly GCA_013398175.1). NCBI lineage: Eukaryota > Metazoa > Chordata > Aves > Passeriformes > Climacteridae > Climacteris > Climacteris rufus. The sequence continues at coordinate 1,207,357 of VZRZ01001325.1, forward strand.
ACCTCCAAGCACCCTCCCACAGCAAAGACATCCATTAGGGGAACAGCAAGTGGCAGTAACAAGGAATTGGCTTGCAAAAGGGTTGGTTCCTACAACTGCACAGAATCACAGGATGGTTTGGGTTGGAAAGGATTTTAAAGCTCATCCAGTCCCACCCCCTCCCATGGGCAGGGACACCTTCCACTAGCCCAGGCTGCTCAGAGCTCCATCCAACCCTGCCTCCAACAGGGTTCCAGGGATGGGACATCCACAGCTTCTCCGGGCCAGGGCCTCACCACACTCGCAGTACAGAAGTTTTTCCTAATATCCAATCTAAACCTACTCTCTCTTCCAGTTTGAAGCCATTCCCCCTTGTCCTGTCACTACATGTTCTCATATAAATTCTCTCCTTCTTTATTCCCTTCAAGTGTGGGAAGGCTGCAATTAGGTCACCTCTAAAAGCCTAAGCATCTTCACTATCATCAAGGAAAACAAAAACAACAACAACAACGCCCTGCAAGGCTAAGCCTAATTCATTTCCCAAGGCTCCAGTCTCTGCTGATGCCTCTGCCTTGTGGAGAAAGCTGTTTGAAGTGAGGTAGCATGTCTGTGTCCTTCCCACCTGGCCACCCGTGCCCCAGCATCCCTGGACTAAGCGAGAACAAGCACAGAGGACTCAGACAAGTTGGACAAGACGCCTGCAGGTCCGAGCTCCGGCAGGTGCTTTCATCCTGTGCATCTATCTGAGAAAGACACTGCTGGAGGGGACCCTCACTGGCCACAGGAGGCATCATTAGAGCCATGAGCCGGCCTTCAAACCACTGGGTTTGCACTGAGGAGAAATGAGGAACTGTAAGAAGGAAGAACAGAAAAAAAGAATAAACATCCAGCTCTAGTCTGCTCAGACAGGTAATGTATGGAGGGGTCACACATGTGTTGGGGGTTGCCTTGTGTTTCCCTTTTGAAACTGGCTGCCCCAGCTATTACATGACAATTATCTGCGAATTCAGATTTACGAGATTCCTCGCCTGGCCAATAAAACCAGGAGGGAAATATAGAGATGTCCATAAATGACATATTTTCATGCTTTGTGCAACCCGTCCCTGCGAAGCGCTTTTGAGCAGCTAAGCAATTTACATCTAATAGCAAAGTGTTTTTTAATCAGTCAGATCAATTTGTGAAGAATTGGTACATTAGGTATAGCCATATAGCAGAGATCCTTATAGCAAAGGTTTAGAAGTAATTGCTCCCTGACCCACTGAACACTGTATTACTATAGAAGTTTGTATTCTATTAAGAGTTAATAAGTGACCAAAATCTAGACTAATACACTGTCAGGGTTCATTATCATTACAGGTTCTTGCTATTTTTCCAGTGCCTTTTGCTCTGCTGTTCTTGCTACGTATGGAAAACCTATATCAAGATGGTTGTCATGGCAATGGAAAGATTTGCATGTGTCTTATCTATCTATTTAAATACCTTCTTATGGTTTATAACTACCATAATACATCCCTCCAGCCCTGCTCATTGCTAATTTAGAGCCAGCCCAGTGTGTCTGAGGTCAGCGATACCATCGGAAGCATGTTGTCTAGACAACTCCAGAGCCACTGTCCATGGGATAATTGTTTTATGCAAATCAAAAAGTACAATGGTGACACGCTCATCCATGACTTGCACAATCCGCCTATGCCGCGGCCAGACCAAGTCTGTAATCATGTGCCTGGAAAGAGAATTTTCTGCCACCTCCAGCAGCCATGGCATCACTGGCTTGATGGTCTTCATGGATACCAGTTTCTTCTGGTTGGGCCTGAAGCTGCTTTGAGATGAGACTGGCACTGTAAGATGAGGCACTGTAAAAATCTGCCCCGAGTGCGCGTGTGCAGTTTTAGAGAATTGAAGAAAACCTGATGAATCCAACCCCCTCATCAAAGTTACTCATTTTTGGAAGGGTGAATGAAAGCTCTCTTTGCACCCAGGGCATGAGCCAATAAGCTGTTGAGTTGGTACCAAGGGTCTTTTGGGAAAGTGTTAAATTTTAAAAACATCTTGACAAAGATTCCAAGGGGTTGGACTACAATGATATAAACTTTCTACCTACCACAAATCTAAGTTCTTTCTTTCTTTCTTCATGTCTCTGTACCTCAGCTATTTCCATCAAAATACACTGACTGAGAGTGCTCTCTAGGAAGATCATGTGGAAGACGTGAAAATATTTTGCAGACAGAGCAGAAACCACTGGCCATCGGGAGAGAGAGCTCTCTTCACTCTGCTTTCCTCTTTTATCTTTTTCTCCTTCAGGAGTTCATACTTTGCTGCTACATCCAAATGGCTGCAGAGGTAAGTATGGCTATTACTGCATAAATCCATAATGCACACAAGGCAGTATGAAAACACAGAGAGGCAACAACAACCACCACTGCTCTCTCTGAAACCCAGAAACCCAGACTCTTCATTCCTCTTTGATCTCCCTGGCTCGAGGTTGTGGTTTTTCAGGATGTCCACAGATTAAAACTACTTTTTCAAGTACTCCAAGATCTACTAATGATTTATTCTCTGGCAAATTGTATGCCATTGCTACCAGAGATTAATAATAATAATAATAACAATATTGGAAATGTTTATTAATTTGATAATTGACTGATTTGCTAATGGTATTTGCATCGCTTGACCACGCTTACAGATTAGAAATGTATTTTTCCTCTAGATAATTGATATTTGTATTCACAGAGTGAGGAAATGCCACCTATCCCTGCAGCAGTAAATCAGGAACCATTTACCCTGCCAATACAGTTAGACAATGTTTACGTGCAGGGCTACATTCATTGTCTGACTAATCCGTAAGGGGTAGATTTTCTATTGCATTTCAATAGCTCATCTACTCCAGACTGTTGTGAACTTTCTAAAGATGTGTTTTCACTGATAATAGCAGATCTTGGAGTGCAGTAATCTGGAATTGAAGTTTCAGTGACAGATTTACTCAACGAGCGTTTTGCATGAGGCATTACTGCAAACATTATTTTATATCTGCGCGTGTATAAATATATTATACATACGGAGCTGACAAAAGCTTCAGAAGATAATTTCTGCAGTTTAGCAAACGAAGGATTTCAAGTCAAGCATCAGTTTCCGGGTGTTTTTCATAATGGATTTCACAGCAGATGACCTGACAGCTAATCTCATGATCTGAGCTGCACATATCCAAACAAACGGCCGGCAGGCCCTCAAAGGGTCTCCTGCTTTCACATGCCATGGCTGTGAGCCCGCGCCACAAATGTCCAGAGGTCCAGACTGACCTCCTCACCCCCCGTCTGGGAAACATTCCTCCTCCCGGCGGCTCATTCTTGCCGACAAACAGAGCAGGACCAGTGGGCACTTGCTGAAAAGGGACAAGAGAGGGGCCATGAATGGAGCGTGTCTGGTACAACAATGCCAGACAATGTCTGTGAATGGGTTTGCAAACCGTGCTCCTGTTAGACGGGCTGCCAGCAGCTTCCCTGCCCCCTCTCCTCCTCCACTGCTCCCCTTTCACAAATACATCAGGCCCAAAGACACACCAAATGGGTGGACAAAGTCAGTGGGTGCTGTGTTTCAGAAGCAGAGTCCGATGACCACGTAATTTCTCCGTGCGCCACCTGCTCCCTGTGCCACTAAAACAGGTGGCAAGGACAAAAACAAAGCAAAAATTTGAGTGCTTTCACTGCACCTGCCTCTGCGTGAGTGCAAAAGCACCGGTGTCAAACCATGGGATGGGCCACAAGCCTCCAGTTTTGGGTTTTTTTGAAGCACTAGACAAGGCACCACTAACGAAGTGTGGGGTTCAGACCTGGATTAGTTTCTTTGTTTTAAATAGGGGGTTTTGGAGGAATACAAAGCAAAAAAAGAAACCACGTATCTACAGTGTGACACGCTTCACCCATCTATTTCATAGCAAAAGCAATGACTTAACAGAGAATATAACATAAAAGCAGAACATATGACGATGTTTTTACAGGATACAGTTAAACTCTCATCTCACTTATGCTCAACCAAATCCCAGGTAGCTCTTCTGAAAATAGGGGATAGCATCCAAATTTTTCTGGTGAAGACCAGTATCCAGCCCAGAATGCTGAAGAATTTTGGAAAGTACTTGGCCCTAAATATTGTCATTTTTGCCCCGAGAACATAAAGTTTCATTGGAAACACAGAGTTAAAATGAAATACAAAATATATTTCCAGTACTTATTACCAGTATTGGTCATGAGTGACCATTATGTCTACAAGACATAATACGTTACCCTCTAGTCCACAGTGTCTCAAAAATTAAATGAAAGGAAATTATGGAAACACAGCAAATACCATAAGAAAACCTCTTCCCAAGAGGCTCTGTGAGCTTCAGAAAGGCCATTATGGGTGTTGAATCAAAAACAGCAGAGCTACAGTTGGGAAACCCACAGTACACTCCTTAGTAATTTGGGATTTCTCCTCTAGGGAGCCCACCAGTAACTCTAGCTCTACATCTGCAAATGCCCTTTGGGAAGGGAGCAATTGGGTCAAGGCTGAGACTGGGAATCTTAGTAATACACAAAAAAATTCTTCAAAGACTGGGAGCTTTCAGGATCAAAGACGCCCCGTCTGACTGATGTGTCCATCTATGTTTCTCTGTCTGCAGAGCTCTGCATGGGTCTATCTGCAAAATAAAACTTCCTGCCCATATTTTAGATCATTTCCCAAAAGCATATTTGGGACGTGAATGTCCAGACTGACCTGCCCAGACCTCTATCAGCAGCTAAATTAAGCCAGCTAAAAAAACTGTGGGTGGTCACAGCAGGGTGAGGGGCACCAGCACCATCTGTAAGAGCAACCTCAAGAGCAACTTTGTTCTACTTGGGCCGTGCTGTAGAAGGGACCTACTAAATTCTGCCCTGGTACAAACAGGGTTCCCAGAGTCAAAACAAAAGCTGCAGTTTACTGGGAAGGCAGCCTGACAACTTAGAAAAAAAACAACTAAAAAGCAGCCCCAGCTGCTTTATGCAAAGCAAACAGACAGGAAAACCCCACACAACTGCCCATGGGGTGAGCCTTGGCCACAGGGTCCCAGTGGGGCTGGTGCCACCACAGCCCCTCCCTGGGCGCCATCTCCAGAGCCGAGACGCGCGGCCCGGAGCGGCCGTGTCCGGCTGAGCCCTTCTGCCAGAGCGTCCCCCGGGAGGGTGGGCAGCTGGGGGTGAGATAAAGCAGACTCCAGGCTGTTTTATCTTATGCAGGGGGCTGGCCCCAGGAGCAGGAAAGCGTAAAGGTGGTTTAAAAACCACAGCTTTTTTTGTTGTTGTTGAGCTGTGGAGGTTTTTTCTCCCCCTTTCTGAACATCTGGGCCTCTCCTGGAGCGTGTGCTGTGGGCAGAGTAGACCCTCTGGCCCTGAACCTGCAATGCCCAAAGGAGAGCCAGAGCTTATGTGACAGATAAAAGCAACGGAGCGGGGGGAAGTGAGAGGTTAAAACAATAAGGAGAAATTTTTATTTAAAATGCATGCTCCTATCTGTTTAGTATAAATATTTTAGTTGTACAGAGGGATTTTAAACACCCACAGGAGTTCGATTTGCAGTTAAATTCAGATTAAGGTACATCAATCCAGGAAAGTGCCAGTCTGGACAGAACAAATGCAACTCTTCCTATGGGTTTGGAGGCAACTGCCACAAAAGCAGCGGTGACCTCCAAAGCTTAACATCCCAGGGACAAATCGACCTCCCTTCTCCCCTGCAAACTCGGCCCTGGCCAGCTGCTCCCGCCGGCCCTGGAGGCAAAACAGGGACTGAGGGAGGGCAAGGGCCTTCCCTTTTCCCCGGGCTCATAACCAGCTAAGTTTTTGTCTCGTTATGCCTTTTAACACAAGTAAATCCAAATAACTGGGCAGTAATGAATTATAAATGGAACAAAAATGAATATACTATTAATACCACTCCCAGAAGGGGATAAAAGGGATCAGCAGCTTTATCCCATGGTGTAGCTGAGAACTGACAGGCAGGCTGGGCTGACATTCAGAGGCCACTCTCTTCTCATGAGGGAAAGAAAAATCCCGGGTGAAGGCGAGGCGATATTTCCCCCGCTCCTGCAGCCCCAAGCTCCAGAGCCCCGTCTGCATTCCCGCTCAATCCCACACACTGTGGCTCCTTCCCTAAATGCAACTGCTCCTGAGAGGCACAGTCCTAAAATGGATGCAGAGAGGATGCTCATGTGGCGACCCACCGAGCCCTCCCTCTGTTCCTCCGGTGAAATACGCTCGTATAAAAGAGGGAGTAAACAAAATTCTGTGCTTAACAATCTCCAGGGCTTTCTGTGCTCTGTCAGCCCGACCCCGAGGAGGAGGGAGAACAAAGGCGAAAGCACGGCCTGTCCCAGAGCTGACCTTCCCACAGCCAGGTGCCACGGGGCACCCGGGCCTGCGATAAGGCCCCAGCATGGCCGGCGCTGCTGCTCCGCAGGAATGACAGGAGATAAGGGTAGCGTTCTCTAAATTATTTTCCACAAGTAGGTTACAGAGAAGGGGAAGGGGTGCAGCTGCACAGTGAGGCCTTCCCTGCCTCCTCTCTCTCTCCAGAGGGGTTAAAGGGATCTGTGGGGATCACCTGTGATTTTTATTTTTAACTTCATTCAGATCCAGAAAGTTGCTATGAACCACGGATCTCTCTAATCCCCCAAGCACTGAGCAAAGCCAACAGGACACACACTTAAAACTCTTTTATACGTTCTGAAGCGTGGATAAACTCCAGCAAGTGCTGAAATCTGGGTGGCTTCAATCCGAGGTATAGTGGGCACTTCCACTGATTTCATGTGTTCAGCTCTGGGCCCTCTCTGGCCATGGTGCCTGTGAAGGGCAGCGGCTCCAGGGCACGTTCCTGCACCCTGTGCAGCCCAGAGGTCACAGCACCTCTGGGACCAACCCAAGGGTTCATCTCCACTGCAGCAACAGAACTAAAAAAACCTCAGAGATGGTCTATAGTGGAGTTTCTTTGGTCATCAATCTCATTGCTGATTTTGGCAAATTTCCACTTTTTTCCTTTATGCAATTCTCTCCCTCTTGCTCTGTGAAAAACCTGCAGAAACTGACCGGTGAAAACTGCACAGAGCAAGGGAGCTGGGCAAACCAGGTGAAGTATTTTCCTTTTCTCTTTCCTCCTACAGTGCCAGTATCACCTGGTGGCACCTGCAAGGCAGCAGGTTCATGGGGACTAGGGGAAGGGCTTGTGACAAGAGGCTGTGGCAGGGGCTTAGTCCTGCTGTATTCAGTCAGGGTGAAGCTTTACCCTAACATGGGTGGGACCAGGACACACCAGCACGTGCAGTTCAAAAGATGTTAAAAAGTTTGGAAAGCAGCAGGAAGTTGTTTTTAACAGCGACTTGGCTAATCTGGGCAGAAAAGGAGGTGGTGCTTCATTTTCCAGTGTGTGTTTAATGGAAGTGCTTGAAAGGAACAGATTTTCCTTTCAATAGGCACTTTTGGGCTGAACTCAGCCTCTCCAATCCACTTTCCTCGTCTTCTTTGCCTTTGACTTGGCACAACCATTTTTAGCACAAATGAATCACTCCCAGGTTAATCTTTCTCTCAGTTGCCATCCCCCTGCCCCATGGCAGAGCAGGCATGTCCTGCTCCATGTCTCCCAGGAGACACCAAAATAAATAGCCATATATAGGGATTGGAGTTGCATCATCAATAGCATTTCAAGAAGAGGAAAAAAAAAAAAGAGAAATCTCCAGCCACGTCAAGGCAACACTTCCCAGAGCCCTCAGTGACACTAATACTGTTTACTATTGTGCTTATGTTGTGCTTCTGTCACTCTTTGCCCTTACCAGGATTAGATAATTTGAAATAATAAATTGCCATTCCTCCACTAATACTGTGGAAACAGCACCAGTCTGTGCCTTTGCTCCTGTGTCTCACAGCCTACAGTTTATCTGAGAACTGGCAGATTATTTAACAGCTATCATCAGATCTGGGGATGCAGGCAGCACTCAACCAAACTAGTGGAGGGAAAAAGCAGCCAACATAGCTCCTTTCACTGCCCAGTGATCGAGAAATACAAAGTTCACCTTCAGCGCCTAATGTACAAATTAAAAAAAAAAGCTCTTTAGCAGGTGCATAGATTATTTTCATGTCTGACCTTACCCACTTGAGCCTTCCTTGACACAGAAAGCTATCCCTGACCACCAGGATTTGCTCACTTAAGCATGTTCTGCTCAGTGTTTGAGCATCTGCACGTGGGTGGCGGCGAGCAGCCACTCTTCTCGCGGGGAGGTGTGACAGGGCTTGTGGGTCTGGTGCAGGTGCACGGTCACATTGTGTGAGCCTAACCAAAATAAAGTACCTGTCTGTGACCCCTGTGGGGGGCCTTGCTCCTGAGCTTCCCTGCCCTCACGGGAACACTGGCACCTGCATGGCAGTGGGATACTGCTCCCACCACTGTGTGCAGTGACACAGCGGGAGATCTTTGGAGCCAGGTGATTAATGGGGCTGGGGTTTAGTCCCTGTTCCCATAGGGAAAGTACAGACCTCAGAGAGTGCCAGGAGGAGAGCTCTGTGCCCTGAGGCTGGCAGCAGTGACAAACTGTCCTTCAGCTGCTGCCTGTGACCTGCTGTCCCCAACCTGCTTCTGTCCCCACCCTGCCAACCCCACTGCTGCCAGGCCCCTTGTCCCAGAACAGACAGCTACCCCAGGTATCAGCAGAGGCTCCCCATCCCACAGCCAGGGTACCACTGTATCCATGGAGACTGGCCCCACTGTGGTCACCATGGAAACACCCAGCAGTTCTCAGCTTGGTGATGCTCAAGCACGGGGGGAGTAGCAAGGGGGCTGTCCCACACCGACCCCACAGAGGTGAGAGCAAGCCCCTGACTCTGGAAAAATCAACAAAACCCAAGAAAGCATTGTTGAGATGCAGAACCACTGCACATCCCTTCACCCTTCCCCCTGTGCCCCACAGTCGTCCAAAAAGACTGGTAACAATTCCCAAAGAAACCCCAAGAAGAAAAAAAAAAAAATGTGGCTTTTTGTGACACATGGAGTGGGGCCATGAAACTTTGTCCAGCTGCACTGGCCAGCTCCAGCTCACAACAGCACAGGCCTTGCGAAATGAACACAGCCCTCAGGTCTGAGTAAGTAATAAGCTTAAAAACTTTCTCCAAACAATATGAAACTTTAATTGTCATTACTGCTTGCTCTCACTCACAATGTTTTGCATGGGAAAAAGTGCTCGTTTCTAGCATGTCAGAGTGACTCAGAATTCACACTGGGATATGGATGCACCTATGCATCAGTGGATTTATTTACTACTTTATGGGATGTGCACCCAGCCTCAGTCATCAGCCTGTGTCCACTTGGATCATGGAAGAGCGAGTCAAAAATTACCAGAAAGAAAAAAATTTCTGGGTGATATTTCTATGGCAGCCTCAAGAAGCTGTCTGTACACTGGGCTCTGCCAGTAACACAATATGGCATTGCAACTCGACTGCCCTGACCACAGGGAGCAGGGGAATATTCCAGTAGTTATATCAAATCCCCAGGTGAACCATCTAGAATAACCAATTTTAATAGCATGTCACTGTTCTGTCTCATGAAAGTAGCAGTGAATGGGCTGTAGGAGGTGCAGTGGGGGGACCTGCTCATACCAGGACCCAGGGGTGACCTGCCTCGTGAGGAGTTTAATCATCAGGACGTACACCCACCACCATAACTATCCCAATCCTTGCCTTTCTGCCTGACTTTGCTGCTTTAGCTTGACTGCCTCCTCTTCACTGACCTGCTGTGCTTTCAAGGAAAACAGCATTTCTCCAGAGCAGGAAAGCAAAACATAAAAAATGTTGAACTTAAAGCACTAAAACTTTGATTTCTGTTTTAATGGTTAAAAGGTCACCTTTGCTAAAGAAACAAAACTCCACACCCCTTGCCCTGAGCCCTCCAAAGCCTACAAAACTTGGAAGAGAGAAGGAAGTTCCGTTTTCTTCTCCCTCTCCACCCAAATATCTTCTACTGACTGTAAAACCTGTAGGGATATCCTTGTGAAATCCAAATTCCTGGAACAAACTTCAAAGTATTGAAAGCATTTTTCATAATGCTACAGAGATTGTATTGTGTTATAAAACCTTACAAATCATTTGTAAGGGCTTTTTTTTTGTGTGTTACTGTTACACATTGGGCAGATAATTTGCATGATTTCAGGGCCGCAGCTACAAATGCTGAGCTGACCAGCTGAACAATGATGTTCCATTGGCACCTATGCTGGGATCATTGCTGTGACAAGCAGCCTATAGTCATGCACATTTCTGACAAGTGTCACTTCGCAGGGATCCAGAGGCAGAATAAATAAATAAACAGATAATTTAAACTATATCATGTTTACAGTGATATAAAAAAATCACCTTCCACAGATTGACTACATAACTGCTCTAACAGTCAACCTAGAAACAAATTAGTCCCAGAATCCAAGATATAGACACCTACAATTCCTAGAACTAGAGATTTCAATCTTGATGAGAGCACACACAGAATTTCTGCAAATAAAAATAATATACCCCAAAAAAACCCCTCTAAACCCTAAACCCCAATATTAATATCCTTAAAGAGTGGAAATACTGAGGGGTTTTTAAGGTGCACTGTGACACTTCCTCAATTATGTGATTAATGAAAAATAGTTTAGCTCAAAAAAAGGAGCTGGTAGGGCCTCTGCACTCAGCACTTTTACTACCTACAGAGAAGGTTTAATTACAAAGGTCTTGTTCACAAGGTCAGTAAGTAGAAAACTAAGGGGAGTCTGATCCTGATTTACTGTGACTCCCTTTCCCCACTCCCTTACTGTTAAAGGTGGTTTTCCATTGTAGCATAATTTATATTCACTTTGAAGATACTTCATGGGGCATGGGGAGATGTGGGCTCTGCTGAGGATGACATGAGCAAATTCTAGCTACAAGGATTTAGCCTCGGATAAAGGAGCTGTGTTATCAACTGAAATCAGATCTGGAATGCTGCCCTGCACCTTGCTGGCTTTTTCGAGGGCAGGCTGAGCCACCAAAGCATAGCTTTGGTCAAGGAAGAGGGCCCAACACCTCCTGGGTGGCCCTTAACCAACGCAGTGCTCCCACACACTCCCACTTTCACACAGGTCTTGTTCTGGAAAGGTGACTACAAGGCAGGTGTTGCATTTTTCTGAGGGACCAGGGAGTCAGGAAGGAGAAATTCTCCAAAGCAAAATAATCAGAGAGGAGAAAAGAAAAAAAAAAAAAACAAAAACACAAAACACTTAAAGAGGAAGCAGGCTGTAGTTACAGGAAAGCATATTTTTTTAAAAACACCTCAGGAAGTTATGTTACTTTAAATTTTTCAGCTGCTGCCCTCTGAAGAAGCACACGTTCCACTTTATCATGTAAAGGAAAGAGAAAACGGAGCACCATAAATCGGAGTTGTGCTTACAGAGAAGGTGCTGTTTATCTGTCTGATATTTAGACTGACCTTTGCTGGGTTGTGGAGTTTGTCTGTCTGCAAATCCTCAAGTCTCAAGCAGAGAACACTGCCGAGAACCAACTGACCTGCAGGGGGATGAAATATTATCTCCTTCTCTGTACACAACTTTTCCCCGGGAGCCTCACCAGCACCAGGGCTTTATCTCCAGCCCCTCGCAGGGCTGGGGGGCTGCAGGGCACCCCTTGTGCCAGCACCACGGTTTGGTTTGTGCTTGGGCTCCTCATTTTCATCCATTTGATCAGCAGACACAAAGCCTGGCAGAAGCTCACCCCAGTCCCAGTTTGTCCCTTCTGGTTTGCCCCCAGTCCTGTCACCCATTTCTGTTCTGCCGCTTGCACACAGTGGCTAAACCTGGGCAAAGCCCCTCTGGGGGAATCTCAGCAGCAAACACAAGCAGCTCACATCCCAGCTGCATTTTTTTTCCCAGTGTTGCTTCACTCCCTCCTTAAAACACTGGAGTGGTTTCTTTTAAATCATCCCTTGGAAGATGATCATGCAACAGAGATGGCATCGGCGCTACTTTTGTTATCCTGAGGAAAATGTATTGCTGTGTTTTTGCCAACCATCTCCATTGCCAGTGCTTAAGATTCAGTGCTGGATCTCGTGCCTTCCCCTTGCTTAGCCTTCCAAAGCCTTTGCAAACATTTAAATAAACAGCCCTAGGAAGTAAGTATTAATAAATACATTTTACAGAGGTTGATTTAGTCCAGCCAGTAGGAGTTATGCACACACGAATTAGTAGCAGACTCAGAAAAGCAGTCCTTGTGCCTCGAGTCCAAGTGCTGCCAGACAAAAGCTGGCTGCAGTCACTTCCTGAGCATCCCAGAAAAATAGACTCTCTCTCCACCAGCCAGTCCCCTTACAAACTTCTTGCAAGAGCCTGAGTTCCCATTAAATGCTGAGTTTCACCAAAGTGGACTGAAATCAGCTGCACCCTGACTTCCATCCACCCCTCCAGGAAGCCCTTTGCAGTGAAACACCTCTGGGTCCTTCCCTCCAGCCACAGGAAGAATTCCCTAAGGAGTTAACGCTAAACGAAGCAACAGGCAAGATTTGTGAATGAACAGGCCAGAGGACTGTCAGGCCAATCTTCTCACAATGATGGCTTATTCACAAAAACTGGGCTTTGAACAACCTAATTAGGACTAGGAATACATCATCTGGACAGTACTGAGAAAAGTGAAATATGTTGCAATTGCCAACGCTCTTTCTATTGTTTCCAGTATCAGCTGAGCAGCCAAGGAAACCTCCTTCCTTGAGAAGGAAAAGGGCACAGCAGGCTCTAAGTGCCTCTGCTTTTACAGCCTGGGGACACTGCAGTGAAAACTCCAGGCTGAGGAGCAGCAGCCAGGCCCTTCCCTGTGTTACAACCCAGCCCATGTGTGATATCCTCATCCACCAAGACCCAAGCCAGCTCTGGTGACAGTCACAGTGATCACTCCATTCCCCAAAGTTAAAGCCAGGACTGAAACTGAGCCTCAAAGCCCCCTTTTTAAAGGTGCATTTGGGGGCACAACACCTGCAGGCAGCAGTACCCAGCCAGCCTTCAACCCTTTCTGGCATCCCTTCGGCTGACACTCTGTGCCAAGGGCACTGCAGGGCTCTTAGCGAGTTGTCACCTGCCATGGGGTGAGGAGGGAGTGATTTCATCCAGCTCCACATCAGCCAGGGAGGTGAGCACCTTTCCTTCCCCACAGAGGCTTTCCCTACGCACACTGCCACCAGCCAAAAGGCAAGGCCCAGGCGTGAGCTGGAAGAGTTAATCCTCCAGCATTTGAGCACAGATGGAGCCAGGGAAGACTTTCCTTCTTTAAAAGTACAACTGTTGTTCGGTTTCCCTCAGGTACAGATTCATTAGTTCTTGACTGGCTCTCCTGGCTTGCTGACTACTTGTGGAAAAAGCCATTTACCCTGGTGAATGTCAAGGTTAGTTCAAACCATCCTTGTCATCAGTCTCTCTGGCAGAAGGTCAGGGAGAAGCTTTCCTCAAATGGGCAGCATCAAACAAAGCAGAGGCTGACTTAACTCACCTAAGGAAAGGAGACTATCCTGCTAGGCAATAAACATTCCCTTGGGCGAAAAGGACAAGAGATTAACCCCTCTCTCTGCCTTCAGGTAGCCACCTCTGTGTCTGTGGGGCTGATCACATCCTCATCTCCCTTTGCTGGGCAAGATCATGTGGGTGCACCAAACCTTCCAGGGATTCAGCCTCCGAAGATGTTATCCCAGCAACAACTTATATCCCTTTTCTTTAATTATTATTATTTCTTTACTTTAATTATTATTATTTCTTTAGATTTTTAATTTCATTCTTGCACCTCCAGCACCACACACCTCCTGACTAGGTCATATGGGAAGCATTACAGCACATCACTAAACAATAACCACCCATTTAATACCTGTTAGCTTGGGTTCCTGCAGAACATGCTGTGATGTCTTCAAGGTGGTGGGAAACCCCTCCGTATATGCAAAAAGAGGCACACGTGGTACTTAATGAAAAAGAAAGAAAAAAAGGAAAAAAATCCTGCCAAGCCTCTGCACCCTTTTGTGTTCTGCAAGTGAGCCAGCTCAAAGGACAGTTAATGTTAAAAGGAAATATTTGTGGAGGTAACACTTTTGATAAGAATACCATGGGTAAATTACAGGAAAAGCTCTCTGGCACCCGGAATGGGTTTCATCCACAGAGCTTTAGCGTAAGAAAACGAAAGGGAGAACAAGAGAGGAAACTTTTAGTGCTCCTTTCATGCTCTCCATTCACATGGGAAGAATTAGAGGAATTTTTCAGCAGGAGGGAATGGTGGTAAATTATAAACGGCCTCATCACAGGAAAATACGGAGATTTTGAGCACTCAGTCTTGCAGCATTACCAGCTTGCTCCTAGGGTTTTTCACTCTCAGCCTGGCTCTCTCCAAGACCAGGACATGTGGGCTAGCTCTGAGGGTCCCAGACAGAGACCCACCTCTGTCACCCTCTGCCCATCTGAGGGGGCTGGGACACAGGACAGCAGAAAGGATGGACATGTCCTCATTGCAAAAGCACAAGGCAGAGCGCACCCGTGGCAAACAGACACTGGGAGGAAGAATAAAGAGTAAGGAAATAAAGTCCATGTTGTTTGCTGTCTTACAGCATTTCTCAGCTGAGACACCGAGAGTCTCCTGTAAAAAGCTCATTAGCAATCTTAACACAGAAGGAAAAAGTGCTGCAATTATGCAGCTTCAACTCAAAATGTTTTTGGAGATCATAGTAGCTTTTGAATTCTCTCATTCACCTACAAGGCACTGGAGAAGCTTGGTTTGAGAGCTGTGGTGCAGAAGAGCTCTCCTGTAAAGCAATACTCACCTACAGTCAATTAAACATTAGCCAGTGCTTTGAAGTCTAAAGACTCTGAGAGTCTTCAAAGAAGGTCTATTTTGAACCAGTATTTCAGCCGAGGTCAAATGCGACACCCAGACCTCGCTTCAGACTCCTCTGCCCTCGCGACAACAAACATGGTTTGTGGTATTTCTAATTTGTGGAGGTTTCTGAGAGATGAGCAGATCAAAAATGTAAATGGCTTCAGCCCTCAGGTCAAGCAGGCAATCTGTGCCAGCGTGTGAAGGAAATGAGTATGACAGTTCACAAAACGTTGCTTCCAGGAATAAGAGCTCTTGGTTTCCTAATAAGCTAATGGTGGGCTTAAAGAGGACGCGCCGAATCCCTGTCTCCCTCCAAATTTCCTCTGGGTTGCAGCTGGAGAGCAGACCCTGAGACTGTCAAAAGACAGATCTGTCTCCTGGAGGGCCCAGGCTCGGACCTACTTTTGGTTACCGCATGTTTCAGCATCTGTCTGACTCGCCGGGGACGGGATTCAAAGGAGCTCATGCCTTTTACCCGTGTGCAAATGAGCCCTGCAAAAAAACCTTCCCCGGTTTTATTGTCTGCGAGACTCCTTTCCACACTAATTCTCCACTTGTAACACACTCCTGCAAAATGAAGCCAGAGACATACAAGACCTGTCCTGTCTGCTTCCATTAGGGATGGGGAGCATTCCTATCAGTTTGAAAGTAGGTCGAGGCCTTTTCATGTTCATTCAGTTTTCAGGTTTCATTTTTACACACACACATGCATATTATAGGTGGGGCTGATGGCACTGTCTATTACTAAGGTTGTATGACACTTCCCATTATAAGACACTGTTTCATTTGCTTATAACTTCACCAAACTCAAACCAGACTTTTTCTGTAATTGCAGCTTCCAGCTGCTGGAAGAGGGGCCTCAGAGAGAACAACGGGAACCGGTTTTCCCTGGGTATCTCCAGGTCTCAGAGACATAGAAAAGGAAACAACTTCATTTAACAGGGGGAGAAGACGAAACATGAGGAAGACTGTGAGGATGGAATGAAATTCATGGGATAACAGGTCAAGAAAAATTGAAGTATGGGATGGGAAAGATGGGTTGCAGCTGGTCTTGCCTGGGTGGACACAGACTGTGCAGTGAGAAGCTAATGCTAAATGATGAGGGGAAGAGTAAGGCTGTTTGGGCTAAGGCATGAGACAAAAGCACTTGTATGAATAATAATAATTAAAAAGAAAAAAGACCCTGTGCCTGGGCAGTCAAGGAGACTGGGTTTCAGCTGGTGACAGCAAAACAGTGGAGCTGGACAAGGACATGGTGGTGGGGCAGGCTGGGTGAGGAAGCAGGAACAGAATCCAACTGAAGGATCAGTGCAGAAGGTCACTGAATCACACCAGTTGGTCTGTGTCAAAGGGAAAATGTCAGGGATGTCCCACAGTAAAGGAAGAACTTTGAATGAACTTCCCAACCTATCCTGGAAAAATGAAAGCAGTACAAAGCTGAATTCAACAGACACAGAGTCTCCTTTGCTTAGAAACAGGCACTACTCATGCTCATCAGCAAGAGCTAAGAAGAGGTTTTCCAACCCCTTTATCCCAGAACAGCATCAATTTCTGCCACTGCTTCCAGCATAAACATGGGGTATGGGGGGGGGG
>VZRZ01001325.1:1223841-1251510 GCA_013398175.1 Climacteris rufus
GGGGGGGGGGAATCATAAAATGATCACTAAGGTTAAAAAAATAATACATTGACAAAGACTACCTGAGCAGTGAGAGGAAAGAGCTACAAAGGAATCCAGCCAAGCCATCACAGGCAAGTGCTCCCTCCAAGTCTCCCAGTGTCCCTGGAAAGGTGAGAACTGAGGAACTGAGGTGCCCCAAACGCATAGAGAGTTGTGCAAATACAAAGTTATGTCTTCCCTATCACAGTATTTCCAGATACAAACTCTTTGGAACTATTTGCATATCCCTAGGATTTACCAAAAAAAAATAGAAGGAGAAAAAGAAAAAAAATTAGTTGAGACCATGAGGTAAAATTAGCCTGTGTGCAGATGGGAGAAGGTTAAAACCAGCCTTTTGCCTCCGTGCTTGGAGCTGGGAGGCACGAGAACATCTCATGGTAGGAACGCACCACTGCGGAGATAATTTGTGTCAAATTGAAGCTCTGCATTGACAGATAGCTAAGTACAATAACAATTATAATAATAAAAGCCAGGCCCCAGCACATGCTGTGTGCACGGACATTTCTTGCCCTTGAAAATAGCAAGGGAATGGTGGAGCTCTGTGTAACTATCACTTAGTAAGCTAAAAAATGTGCGAGCTAAAAATGCGTCTCTGTTTCCAGATGAATTAAAGAGGGGAGCTTGCTGATGCAAAGTCTTAAATACAGGTTTGAAATGGCAAGTACACTGTAAAGGCATTGGAAGATGCCACAGTGGTTTTGCAAAAGGAACAAAATGCAAGGTATTATTTAGAAGAATTCATGCATTATATAGAACTGGACTTCACTTTTAAGTTTTACTTAACCACATGTACTAATGATGCAGTTCTGAGGCGTCTGCTTCTCCTACTGGTGACTGATTGCTGACAATTGCTCTGGACCACACTCATGCCCCAGAGCTGGAAGCAGACTTCAGGAATACTGAGTCACCACATTCCTCTGACACAATGGGTAATGGAAATGGTGAAAGGGTAAAATCCAAAACCAAAATCACCACCAAAAAAATAAACAAAAAGTCGGTTTTGGAAGGGAAATAAAAATTATTCCTGAGGGTTTAAAACAACCTCTAACTACAAGTGGCTTGGGTGAAGTCTTTCCATGGACAGACTGTTCTACATCTCCATACTAATTCCTGCATCTTTCTTTGGTGCATCTGGTGTAGACTAAAGTCAGTGCCCATCTGACGCAGTGTGGCAAACTGTACATAATAACAACCCAAAAAGTCACATTGTTCCTTCAGCTGTCACTCCCCAAAGGGCAGCAGATGAAATTTGCACCCTCTGTCCCAGTGGTAGGCGTTCGGGAATCTGGGATTCTACAGCTCCTGGGCTGAAACTTGGATTGTGGTTAGAGGTGAGCATGGCCAAAAAATACCAATATGCCATAAATTTTCTTGCAGAAAAAAAACTAAGGTTGCATACAAAAGGATAAATAATTAAAGAAAGTTGATTTAAATAAAGTTCTTAAAATTTAGGAAATGCCAAACTGAAAGTTGTCTGGTCAACTTTAATTTAGGCTCCTTCCTGGTACAATGGAATTTTGATTCAGTCTTTAATTACACGATCACTTAATGTTTGTTTCACAAGATCATTTCCTCATTCAGTGCAAAGCAGTTGCCCAGGCAACCTTCATCTTTGCATTTTCAAATTTTGAGTGCTCAATTCAACAGTCTTTAGGAGAAAAAAAAAAAAACAAAACAGGGAACATTTGTGTGGAGTAACTGCGGACCTGGTCTAGGTGGTTTCCCTGGGGACATGTGGGTTTTCTCCGAGAGGAATGAAGTTCTCTGTGAGTGCGCCTGTTTTTCCACAATAATTGTCCTGGCAGCAATTGCTCCTCCCCTTCCCCAGCCAGAAGAGGGCTGTGGGTGACAAGCACTGTCAGCATCCCTCTCCAAGGTCCACCAGGGCAGGTAGCAATCCTGAGCTCTCAAGAGGAACCCTCTCCAAAGGCATGGGCCTGGCCTCCAACCAACAGGACGAGGCCATGGTTTAGGCTATGGGGTGATTCCCAGCTGCCAGCACTCGCACCCAGCACGGGCAGGACGGCGGAGAGTGAGATATGCTTTTGGCTATCACAGCACTCTGTTAGTTACTGTTCCACCCTGGCCCCCAATTAACTCTCTGCTCCAGCCTCAAATCAATTAGGTTTATGCCCCTGCCCAGTTCTCAGTGTGCTCCAGTCTCACATCAATTCTGCCTGCAGTGATTTAGCAGTGATTTAGCCCCTGTCTCAAACGTACCACTTACCCCCCATGACATTGCAATCGTTCTACATTTATTTTCTCCTCTTTTTCATGCTTCTCCCCGCCCCTCCTCAATATGGGAAATTTGTCAAAGCACACCCTTTGCCTGGAGTTGTTTTGCTTTCACAAATTAGCACTTTCCAGTAACAAAATGGTTTGCCTAAAAAGAAAAAAAGGAAAAAGAATATCTCCACACAGCCTCTGGTGAGCTGTGGCCTCAGCTGATGGTTTCTTTCTCTGACAACCTTTTGCTGCCCACTCTTCTCCTCAGCTCTCCTGGCTTTCTTCTTATGATGCTGATTCCATGTTTTTAATTTGGGGAATGCCTTTGCAAGGCCACATTCTTCCAGGTTTGCTCTTCATGTGCATCCCGAGTGGACTTTCCCTGGACAGGAATTCAAATACAAATGGCTACGGCCATAAAAGTCTTGTTTTACCAGTCCACCTGGACAAGGTGAAACTTTACCCATCCTTACTGGAAGGAACTGCATTAGGACTGTGCCACTTTGTTGTTTTGGGAAGGTGGAGGCATTAGTGTCAGTGTTTGGGATGGATCTCAGTTTAGAATGAGAGCTCGTTCCCATTACTCATATAAACACCAAAAAAAAAGAAAAAAATAAACTCTTCTATTCTAAGCCTTGTTTCAGCACTAATTAATATTCCCATCCCCCTATGCCAGGGAGAGAAGGTAAAGAGGACTTATTCCTATTCCCCACTATACAGCCAAACCATCCAAGACACCAAACAGCCAAAGCCTGCAGCTCTTTCCCAGCACTCCTCACTGTGCAGGAGGGTTTGATCCCGCTCCACTCAGCCCTAAGGGAGTTCTCCCATTGATATGAGTGGGAACCAGCAATAAACTGTCCCTCAGTAGTGTGGGACACCCAAAACTGAGCAGTGGGGATGAGGTGGCAGCACCTTGATGCCGTGAGGGAGAGGTGCCAGCACGGCAGTGCCGGCAGCAAGCGCGGCACAGCTCCTTTGCAGTTGCACAGATTTAGCCCAAGCTCAGCTCCTCTGGTCCTCCCAGCCTGCCTGCTTCCGGAAACTGGAGATATTATATTTCAGGGTGCTAAAACATTTGTATATCCCTGCCTTATAAAACATGCAAAAATGCCATCTGCAGTTAGCATGACTAACTCCAAGCACGCAGTCCTACTAACAGATCCCCTCGCAGCTTTCTTCCTTTCATTGCTAAACACTTTTCAAGAAAGAAAGAAAAATCCATTTTTAGTGCTAATGCCACCTGCAGGTTGAAGGAACACAGTTGCAAGATCCCTGAAAACTGAACAAACGTGCCTTTTTTTTCCTCTTTCCTTCCCTATCTAACCACAAGGAATATTCCTTTGCAACTGCACCTTTTTTCTGGACGGAAACAACTTTGTCCGTTGGAAAAGTGACCTTTTCTCACTCTCAGATAACATGGCTCATGTTATCTGCTGGTGGAAACTTCCACTTGACTGGCAGCTAGTGGTTTATGGGGAGCCTAAAATCAAATACCCATCAGTTATTTCCCCTGATGTCTCTTCTGTAACCCCTCCAGGTTACCCTGCCCTAATGGGATGTAGGCCCAGGATGGCCAAGGATCCATTCCCAAGATGTCCAAATCAGATGGACATTCAAATGTGTATTTTATCCACTTGTGCTCCCAATGCCAAGACCTGGCTGGAGAGCCTTCATGCTGTATTTGAACACTAGATGCAAACACCACTGTTGGATACACAGCCCCCATCCCTGACTAGCACAGCTGAATGTTCCAAACACGAAACTGGGAGCTGCAAATTCCTTATTTTGACAGCGAACACCTTCACCACGGTGCTTTTGAGCTTCATCTCAGTTCTTTAAAGTGGGGTTAGTGACCCCAGTCAGATCCCCATGAGGAAGAACCACCTTTCTCTGAAGAAGAAACTAACCCTAAACACACTTGGCCAGGCTCTGTTAGTTAGCACCACGTTACTACCAGCAGCAGGACCGCCAGCAGCTGCTACATGCAGGGACCCATCCATGTGTTTCCCTCCCAGGCCCAGGCAGCACAGCTCTACCATCAGCTCTTCCCCTCCAAATAAATATAGCTGCTGGGAACATTACCACTACCACTGGTTCATCGTTTTCGTTCGTGGTGCGTTTTCAATCACGCCACGGACGCTGCTCTCAGTCATACCCTCATTTTTCCTGCTGTGTGAATTCTATTTGGGAAGCAGCGAGCAGAGCTGGAACAGTCAAGTGTGTTTGACTTTGCCCTCACCCTGAAAAGGGCATCTTGGACCTACATTTTGTAACCATTGGACTTAAGTACACGAGACTGCGCAACCTCTGACACGAAGCAACGTGGAATACGATGACATAATGTTATAAGAACAGACAGAAATAATGTGGAAAAGCCCTTTCTGGCTCTAATAGGCAGCTGGTGACACAGGTGAAACACCTACTGTACCACTTAATAAAATTATTTTAATTTAGAATGGGAATGAAGAAATGGAGCCAATTACCTTAGTGGATCTGACAGGCAACCCTAAATGGATCCTTGGTTTGGGCCATTTTTATCCCTATGAATAATGATAAAATGACTCAGAAGAGATGCCTGAGGAAACACTGCACACTCCCAGCCCAGATAACATTAATAAGGCAGGCTCCCAGCTGCAGAGAAAGAAACCCGAACAAATCACCGTGTTTTCACTTGTGCCCCCTTTTCTTTGACCGAATTAGAGGAGAGGTGGGTGGGGAGGGAAGGGGAGAGGATGGGGAGGGAGTGCCTGCCCTCCCACACCTGAGCGGATGAAAACGTCCCTGTCACCTCCAGGCACGCTCCAGAAAGACTTTGCGGTGTTTCCGTGGGCAGAAATAATATTCGTGGCTGCACTTAGCTGGGTTAAAAAAAAAAGTTTCAGGGCAAAGAAATGCTGCTGCCGTAGGGTGTGGAGGGACTGTCAGTCAGGAGCAAGGAGAAATGCTGTTCCCCCTGTGATAAATAATAAATAATTGTGGAGGGTGCAAGTACAGGAGGGATTTGCTACACCCATGGATGGGTCCAGGCGGCAGACCGAGTGGACAAATGGTCTGTTCCAGTATGGCAACTCCTATTTTCCTGTGAAAATACAGATTTCATGGTGCAAGATCAGTTCTGTCAGATTAAATCAAAATGCAATAATCACTGAGCAATTGCCATCTGATATCTAAATACCCCCACCAGCCTTATCCTACTACTAATTTTAAAACAGACACCTCCGAGAAGAAGGATTTTTTTTTTTCTCCACAGGGAGAGGAATAAAAATCCTCTGAAGTGATAAAAATTAATCTCAATTCATGTTAGTTTCAGTGACAGCAATTGTACCAGAACACAGACTGTCCGGCGGTATTTCTGGGATGAATTCTGCATCTTAAAATAAGACAGAGGAACCTGAGAGCTGTTGTTTTGTAGGAAGAATTGTCGTCCCCCCCTTCTCCAAAAGACATCTTCCACCACAACTTCTGGGGAGAGAGGCCAGGGGAACTGCTGTGCCTTTAAGACCAGATGTAACTTGCAGATCAAAAGGGCACAGCATTCACCCATGTCATTGTCCCCTGAAAGATCAAAACCTCATTATATACTTGGTGAAATATCTGTTCTTTTAAGGGAGTTTACATATTTCTTCTCTCTTTTTTGTTTTTAAATTTTATTTTTCTGGGAGCCCCCACCACTTCTCCTTTTCTCCATCTATTCTTATCACTTTCGAATTACAGAGATCTATTTTCAGATGAACGCGCTGAACAAAACCTTCATCTGGGTATTTTTTTTCTCCTCCTCTTTTTTTTTTCCCCTCTTTTTTCTTTTTTTTTTTTTTATTTCCCAACATGGCGGTACGTGCTTATGCCCGCTATCTGCATAAGTCTTTTGTGTATTGCTAATGGAGTGCTGGAATTGTGGCAGCTCTGAGCAGGGAATACATGTGAGCAACAATATGCTGACAGACCCCTCGGTGGAATCTAATCTGTTCCAGCTCATGCACTCCTCAGAAACTATTTAACTTTCATTAAACTGTGTTTGATATCAGCTAAATAGAATGCATACGGCACCAATATAGCTCATATGGTCTCATTCATTCGATCACAGCAGTGCTTTTTTCTTATATTTTCCCCCCACTTGTGTCAGTACCCGGTATAGCTGGGTAAATAGGAGACCTTTGAAGATATAGTTAGTACTCAGATTTCTTTATTCTTTTGTGCTGGTTTCTTAGTGTTGAAACAGTGATTCATGTATGTCTCAGACAGCCTCCATTAATTTCATGTAATGTAGCTTTTATCTCGTAGCTGGGACAACTATCTCCAGCGCTGTCTCCCTATAGCATCTCTCGCGCAGCAGCCCCTCCGCCTTCCCACCCCCCCCCAGTGCCCCTTTTTCTCTCGCCAGCAGCTCATTTCTGGAGAATTTACTTTTGTTTTCTTACGTTGGGTGGGTGGGGGGAATAAATAAAGAGGGCTAAGATTGCAGAGGAGAAGTAAGGTAAAGATCTCTCCGTCCGCGTGGATGTCTTTATGTCTCGCGGAGGGAGGAAAAAAGGCAGGGGGGAGCGGGAAAGGGAGGGCTTTGTGGGGAGTGGGCTAAAATATCTTTCGTGGCAGCGGCTGGATAACAGTTTTTTTAACCTATTCACAGTGCACTAATTTGATTATGAATGCAGCACAGTAGGAGCATGCAGTTTCTGGGGAGTGGGAGGAGGGGGCGACGGGCACTGGATTTACAAGACGGGGCTGTTCAAAAGTTTGAATGGTCAAATGCGCCTTAAAAAAAAAATTTAAAAAAATTATCAAGGCCCAAATCTCCCCCCTCAACAACTGCAAACCCCCCAAAAATTCTTTCAAAATCCCCAGCACCACACCAGGCAGCCCTGCAAACCAAAGGGAGCGGCAGTGAGTGCGTTACCACCACAAATAAACACTGTGAGTCCATTTGTAAATAAAAAGAGAAAAAAGCTTGTTTGCTTCTTTTTTCCCCCCTTTTTTTTTCCCTCTTGAATGATCCAAATGCATTAAAGACTTCTTCACCTTACAAGGAGGATGGAAGAGGGAAAGCAACATCAATTTGATTGGAAAAAGTGAAAGCGATTACACCTTACACTTTCTTTAAAGATTTTTTTCCAATTACGTTTTATTAAGTCCAAAGGAATAATCACAATTTTTTTTTATATATTGCTTAAGAGAAACAACATGGGGTCCTTTGGTAGAGGGAACCCAATTATTTGGGATATTATTTTGCGAAACCTTTTCATTTTATTAGTATACCGGAGGGTTTTCACACTGGCGAGGCTAAATCCTAACTATTATTACTTTTTGGGAAGAAGTGTCTCGCCGGGGCAATTAATTTTGTACATTATCACCGGTCGCTGCTGTGTCGCACGTTCTGAAACAGAGAAGGAAAGCAAACTCCTTGCACGATTCATCATCCAGTTCATAACGGGGTCACCCACGCCAGCCCAGGTAATACAAAATGAGCTTTTTTTAGAGGAGATTCTGCTGTGCAGCAACTTTGCAAAGTCCTGGGCTGCACCAAGTTTCCAGGCGCTCTGAGCACAAGCCCCGGGTCTCCAGGCAGTGTTGCAGCAGCGGCTGCCAAAGGCAGAGCACAAGCATGCCCTATCTGCTCCCTGGAAATCAACTCCTACTGCGGCAACTTCGCTCCCGAGCCCGCCGAGCCTGCGCAGGGAAGGGCTCGCTGCTGCCAGCCAAAAGGCTGATCCAAAAATTATGGAGATAAGCTTATTGACATTTTTACTGTACGTTATTAATCTTATTAATAGCGTTAACAAAGGCTAATTGAAAATGCATCATCTATAATCACATTAGTCTTCGGTTTAGGGCATTTTTGTCAAAGTAAACTGGAGAGGAGTAATTCATGCTCTGCTGGTGTTTGTCCCCAGTTTTGGGGAGTTCTGGGGAGGCAGGAAGGAGGCCAATTTCACTGAGCTCCACACAGCCCAAAGCCAGAGGCAGTGAAATTAACGGCTGTGGTTTCCGGCACCACGAGCCCCAAGATAACACCAGCTTTAATGTCGCAGGATGAGCACGCACAGAACCAGGGCTGGCAGAGGCAATGTTGCATCCAACATAGGACCCAGGTCCTGGCACTTGTCCTACAGGTAGGCAGCAACAGGCATAGCCTGCCCCAGTGTCTCTCCATTTAAAAAACAGGCCCTGATAAAAACATTCTTAAAGGACAAGGGGCAAGCAGGCATGTGGAAAGGCAACAGCTGGGGAGCAGCTCTCCAACAGGAGGGAGGAAAACCCACACAGTGGCCTTTGCACCTCCTGACATCATACAGCAGCACCACGAAGCCTCTCTTGAGGAGATGGTGCCAACACAATCCCACAGCCACACACAGCGCAACTGGCCACTGCAAGACCCCACTGCAGAGATCCCTCAGCTCACCAGGAGGAAAAGTGCCAAGGCCACCTGAAAACCATGTTGCCCCATTTACTTCCAAATCAGAGGCAGCACAGCCCTGACCTGTGCTATGGGCACCCTGGGCATCCCCACAGCACACACACAGAAGGGTGTTGGGTACAGACTGCCCCCGGCTCTGCTTGCTCAGGAGCTGAAGCATGCAAGATGGGCATGGCTGGGGCACTCAGACCTGCAGTGTTACTTGTCCTCTGAATGCTCTATGTTATTTTCCTCTGCTTTGGGGCAGTTTGGGAAGCCCCACTGAACCCCCCTAGCACAAAGTAACAACTTCCACATCATGGAAATTCAAGATCTTTGCAAAATGCAAAGGCTGCTCGCACATGCCCAGACCACTTGCCAGGATGGACGACACACAGCACTGCGCACAAGCACCCTTTGTGACTCAGTAGAGTTCACCCCTCACAGCCCAAAAGGAGCGTGCAGCAATGAGTAGGCCCCCTCTACAACTGTTTTTGTTTTTTTTAAATTAAGTTTTATACAACATCCACATTCCTGCGCACTGCTGCCAACAGGAGAAGAGCGAACGCCAGGGAACCGTGGCAGCGCCGCAGAGCAGCTCCCGAGTGCTGTGCAGCCAGGTAGAGCTGAGAGAGGCATCTCTGATTCATAATCTCCGCTCAGCACTTCTCCTGTGCTCTAATGAAAACTGTGGCATATTGGTCGCTCTCGCTGCCAAGTGATATGGCCATGCCCTCTCCACAGTATCCAGCTACAAACACGCTTGATGGGCACTCTCCGGGGGGACTGCCTGTGCTGGTTTTACATTGCTAACATATGTAGGTACACCTGAAAGCTGCAGCCTGCCACTTCTTGTGGACCTCGCTGGGGTACCTTTGCTCTTTTGCCACCAAGGGTTAATTTTCTAATGGCTGCTTTGCTGCTGAAGCTGGCCAAGTTTTTCATCGCCTGCAGAGCACCACAAGCTGTGATTTGGAGCCAGAAAACACCATTAATTTTCTAAATAGGAAGGATCACATATGTAAACTGTCTGGGTCTATAACCAGTTGGGCAGGTAGAAAGCAAAGAGAAGGAAAGTGAATTTTTTTTTCTTTCAGGCACCAAAGCAAAATAAACCCAAGGCTGCTGGCTGCACTGAAGTTTCGTGGCAGCGCCAGGCTCCCTCTTGCCTTCCCCCCACACCTCCACCACACACACACATTCGGCATCACCCGTGGCAGCGCTCATTTTTACTGGAAAAGGTCAGCTTGATGATTTATTGAACAGTTATTGAAGTTTTTTTACATGAGGCTGTATGGAAAAGTTACTGGAAAATTCAAGGAACAACTACATAAAGGCAATGGCTTGTGGTCCATATCAGAACGAGGCTGACAGCCTACTCTCACCAGTGGGGCCTAATCCTGCCCCATGAGTGTCAGTGTAAGCACCAGTTTGTGCCAGTGGAGGTGGTGGGTGGTTCTGGAATTCAACTGGAGCAGAGAGATGCAACAGGGGGATCTAGGTGTTTGCTACCCACACCACCCTCCTTCAAAACACCCATGGCAGCCCATACCACAGGGATGCCTGTTTTTTTTCAGCCAGGCACATGCACAAGAACAATGTTCTGGTGGTCAGGGGGAAGAGATGGGGCCCCATGGGCTCCCCTGCCCTGGGTGCAGATGCCCATGCCCACACCCCCTCCGGCCACCACCCGTGCCTCGGTTTCTCTATGTACAAGCTGGTGTGCAGATACTGACCACAGAGGGGTGCTCTGGGTCTTAATTAATTAATTAACACCTTGTGCAAGGCACTTGGAAGGTCTTTGGCGTAGGGGACTACCAAAGTTCATATTATCAAGTGACTGAAAAAGCCAAAAAGAATCATTAACCTATTTTCTTCCAAGTCCTTCATGCAGCGCTTAGTAGTGTGCAATTCAGCTTTCCAGCTTTTTCATGCCCCTCCACAAATATTTTGGAGCTGCCTTCTCCTCCCTTTGGGAGCTGAAAAGGGCAGGACTAAAGGCTCCCTTGGCTTGCAATCACCACGCTCAGACCCAGTGCCACCTGAAACACAGGGGACACCCCAGCTCCCCAGGGCAGAACAAATGCTCAGCTGAGGACCGGCACAGAAAAATTAAATTTTTTCTAAGTTGCTCAATACAGGAAAGACACAAAGGAGCATGGGTTGTTTTTTTTATTTTTTGCTTTCAGGTGCTGTGTAAATACCGAGGCAATCATAGGCTGCTTGCAGCTGTGATTGCACTGTGACCTCCAGAGGCCTGATCCTGCACTTGTTCCCCACTGCAGCAGTCACACCAAGCAGACTCAAGAACCACTGCAGGATTGGGTCCTTAATTAGTTCAATATTCTCCCCCCACCCTCTGCCTTTTACCACTTTCCCTCGCAAGGAAGAGTATTATTCATTAAGGGCTGAGCAGAGCCCACCAGAGCTCATTTTAGCTGAGCTCTCCCTATGATCTTCCCAAGCCTTTAGCAGGGAGCGAGCCTTGGACTCTCTTTCATGGGCTGCGTTGTGACCTGGCTTCAAAGTGTGCAAAGAGGTTCCACGGCTCCCTTTGTGCTGCACAGTCTCTTAATTGCACTTTTAAACACAGTGTAATTTTTGTAATTAACATTATGGTTTCAGAGGGCAGAGAAGCCTGCACTATGCTAATTACAAACTGGAGTAGTCGGAGTAGAAATCCAAGGCTCTGCTTGCCGGGGCCGAATGCAGTTTTTATGAAGGATTTCAAAGCTCCTCCGTGGGCTCTGTGTTCTGAGTTATCATTAGCATTTGATAACATAAAGAATTTTTATAACATGTGACAGATTTCGATGTGAAGATTTCACCTGATAACTGAAAAATTTACATAAAGACCTTCATTAGCTCTCTGCTCACATTACTGCGAGTGGAAGAACTACAGCACGCTGTCTCCCTGCAAGATGGGCCTTGGGAGCCGAAGAATTTGTGCTTTATAATAAAATTTATAGTACATTACAAAGGGAGGTTATAATAATCCTCAGTGATGTTGGGAATCAGAGCAATTCAGAGTGGAAGAGAGCGCAAGAGGTGACGGGAAGGGATATTTCAGTGTTGCCATGCAGTGGAGGCCGC
Organism: Climacteris rufus; assembly: GCA_013398175.1. Classification (NCBI taxonomy): domain Eukaryota; kingdom Metazoa; phylum Chordata; class Aves; order Passeriformes; family Climacteridae; genus Climacteris; species Climacteris rufus. Next base: position 1,235,597 of record VZRZ01001325.1, read on the forward strand.
TGGCTGCAGCAAAGGCCATAAAACATCCCAGAGCAGCTGCTCAAGCCCTCTTCACATCACCCAGGGTGGCATGGCCCAGGACCCAGCTGGGATTGATTCCACTGCCAGCACAATGGTTTGGCATGGATTTTTGGATGGGGCACATGAGGGGCTATCATCACTCCTGGTGCCTTCCTACTTGCTGCTGGGCATAGAGTGGCTGCATCATCCTCCACAAGGGATACTTTTCCTTCGCTATCATGGATACAGTGCCTCACATCACAAAATTCACACTGCCCAGAAACCTTTAGTAAAAGTTTATCAGTATCTCTCTTACAGTCATAACATCCTCTGGCTTTCTCTTGCTGCAACAGGGTATTTTCCCCAGATGTCTGCATGGCTCCAAGACCTTTCCATTGCCTGGTGAAGGCTGCCTGGCTGCATTCTGTGGACATTTTATCTCCTAAGTATTTCATATTTATTATAACCTTCAGTACATAACTGCGCACCAGCACAGTGCCACATGGAGTGCAAACTTGCATAAGGAAAAAACAAATCAAAATCTGTTGCACATGGAGCTGCTCCATGGCACATTCCTGCCATACTGAACCAGCCAGGGACACCTCTGTCAGGGACCTGAGCAACGGAGGACATGGCCAGGCCCTAAATTCATTGCACTAACCTCAATCTACCAGGCCTCCTCAGTCTTTTGAGGCCATCAGTACCTGTTCTCTGAATTTCTTCTCAGGCTAAAAAGCCTCTCCAGCACACTCAACTTTAGGTAGAATAAACCCTCTCACTCAGAAAAACCAAGCACTCTCACCAGCTGACGCACAGGCTTCCCTCCTCAAGTCTCCAACTGAACTATTGAAACCACAGGGTGTCTTTGACAAGCCTCTCTACTCCTGTTGCATAGGAACAGCCACATGGGATTTCCAGAGTGGCCACTGCAATGGAATCTCCTTTTCCTCTAGTTTTGCAAGCCCAGGGGTTGGAGAAACCAAAAAGCAACCTTAGATCAATGATCAAACTTTCATAGTAGATGGCTTTTATTTTTACAAAATATTTGCTTCCAGCAGAGTATATCTTAATTTACAAATGCAGAAATCTGTCATTAAGCTTTGACCCAGCTTCATGGCATTGTCAAATGCAATAACGTATCTTTTAATAGTTTTATATCAAGTAAGGACATAACATATCATTAGTTTAAATGTATTTGCAAGCAATTACCCCCACCAGGATATTTGTGAATGCTCATGCAAAATTGATGAAATTCTGACATGCTTAAACATTGTTCATTTAGCTCTATTCCTTATATATAGAAAAAATAGAATAAATAATTCTGCTGCCACTTGCAAACTACTGCTCTGCATTTTCATTCTGTCCGTGGCTTCTGTCCTGCCTTTAAACTATAGCCCTTGGTGATCATTTGGAAAAACAGTTTCATATATGTTTAATTTTAAATAGATGTACTAGATTATTCATTCCTCTTATTATTGTTCAATGCAGTAATTTAAACATGGACTAGATTTAGTGCATGTCAGCTGCCTTTCTTTTACAAAATGGGATAAATTATTAAATGGGTAGAGGTTGTTTGACAACGGGTTTTCCAGTACTTCACAAAAGAAAGACCTTTGACATTCAGCTGTCTTTTGAAAAGAATAAAGAGCAAATCAATTAAGCCTCTATCCTGTGGTTCAAAAACACACTGTTATGGCACACTCTTGCTTACCTCTAAGTTGACGTGGGAAGACTCAACCCATTGCAGTCATACCATGAGGTAAATTATTGATTTCATTGTCAGGTTGCCTTGCAAGCTGCACTCTCTGGCCCAACCACCTCCAGTTGAGCCATTCCTGCAACTCCTCTGCTCATTCCCTGACCTACAGAAAATGGCTATCAACCTCTGGCAACATTTACCACCCACTTGGAAGATGTTTATTTTTGGCAGCTTCTGGCAGGGGCTCCGACTTTCTAAGAAATGTCTTCATTGACAACATCAAGGAACCTTTGTGTTTAAAAGCTCCTATATGAAAAGTTGTTCAAGATGGTGGAGGGAACATCAAGTGTGAAACGTTCAAAAACAATCTTATTAAGTTTTTTAGCTCTGCAGAAACCAAAGGTTGAGGGGGTTTTTGCTCTGCCAGAATTAATATTTTCATAATTTCACAAAGCACAGTTGATAACATCTCATGTGTTTTCACCATGTTTTTCCACTCCCCAGTGACACAAACATTTTACAAGCTAAGGGCTGATCCAGAACATAAATATAAATCACTGAAACTACACTTGGAAACAGACTACCCAGCTTGGGAGTCTCCCAAGTCCCTTCCTCACCTGTGAAGGATGCTTCCCTGCTATCTTTAGGTTGGAACTTCACTCACTCAAGTTTTTAGCATTCCAAGTGACAGGATTTGCATTAGCTCCCCTGGGGCACTGCTCCTGCCAGGAAGCTCTCTGTACTGCTCAGCTCTAGCTTTCTATTTCTCCCTTTTCCCTCCAGGACTAGAGCTTTTTGAGCAGTGTGACAGATTGCAGGAGGTCTTTGGGCCTGAGGACTACCCCAAGGCCACCTGCACAGAGAGGCATCAGGGCTATGGGTGCCACCATGGAAGAAAGAGATGCACATATTTTTTGAGCCAATAATTAATTTAGAAATTAAAAAAAAAAAAAGTTGTGTCTTCCCATAAATCTTTCCTAGGCTGCAATATTTTTCCTCGCAGCAGAAACACAAAGGCAACAGCTGTGGGGTCTGTACCTGCATTTTCTCTTGGGGGGAGCTTGTGTACACCCTGCCCAGGAAGCACTCGCAGGATTTTGCAAACTCCTGCAGTCCCACTTTAGAGCATTGCTTCCTGAGAAAAGGTTAAACGAGGTTTAAGTGCAATGTAATAAACCTTCACTGTTCATAAAGTTGTGTGATAAATGCACGTGTGGTTACTCTGGATAAAAGCACGGAGGTCAGCAGGCAAAGCTGGGAGGCAGCAGCCCCACAGAGCCAGAACCTAGCACAGGGCAGCCCATCCATCAGCAGGGCAGGATGCTCCAGCCCATTCCTAGGAAGTTCATTCCATGCTGGGATAACTCCTTGCCCACCAGAGACACATCACTTGCACAAAGTAAGAAACTTCTGACATTTGCAAATGGAGTACAGCACCAACTGCGGTGCAGGTGAGCAGAATGGTGCTTCAATTATTATTGTTATCTTAAAGTGAAACTGATTGCTAGGGGCTTCCCAATTTTATCGAGCTCATTTTATTTCCCCTACACATATTTGAATAATATGTCCTTTGCCAGCAATAAAAAATTGTCATATACCCCCTCACCACAAGTAGCAGTTTATATAAACACAGCATTGTCCTGATGAGTTCAGATATGAACATCTTTGTTTACAGAATTTCTCCACAATTTGCAATATTTGTGATTTAGAAAAGGAACTAAGGGGGAAATGGCCTGTATGGCGAGGAGCTATTGTGCCTGCAGACCTGATTCACCAGGTATGGATGTGGTTGCAGAAAAATGATCTTGTTGAAAATAATAATAATAAAAGTAGTAGTAAAACAGCATAGACTTTCAGTGTATTCTCTTCACTTTGGGTGCTCAGTGACACAGCAGTTTTAGCCCTGAAGGAGCTAAAATTCAACAACAAGGTGGCCAGAACCCCTCCTTGCCAGAGCACTGGGCTGCTTTTGTGTGTATGAGTATGTGCAACCACCAAGGGCCTTGGAAAGAGCAGGACAAGGATGGGTACCCTTGGTGACACATGGGACAAGAGACAGCCAGGAGAGTGTGATCAGTAGCACAGCAGTCAAAATTTGTCCTCTGTAGCACAGGGACACTGGAGAGACCATGTTGGTCTGAAGAAGCAGTGAAGTCTCACAAAGAATGCAGTAAATGGGAAAAAGAATTCCATCCTCAATTATGCCAAGTCCAGACACTCCAGCTGGCAAGAAGGGGTTTCCCCCCCGGGACATCTAACAATAAGGACTTTACATAAGTGGCACATTAAGAGACAATATTACACTCTAAGTCAAAAGAAAAACAGAACTAGAGTTGTTTTTAAGAGGTTTCTTCAGGGGTTGCATCCTCCACAAAGCCATGGTGCACAAAAGCCATGAAATGTCATGGAGTGGACAATCAGCCATGTTCAATAGGGCACTTCCTTCCCCACCATGCTGCCAGAGGCCTGTGGCAGACAAACCCCAAACCCAGCCCTTAATATGGCAACACTCAGAGGCAGAGGCGTTCCACCAGCCAGGCACTTGTTAGTGGGAGGGCTCAGCCATAAATTGTGTTTTTTACAAGTATTTCCTCCAAACTGGATTTTCATCATGATCAGAGGGCCATTTACTGGAGCAATTGCTAATTATACCCATCCCCTGTAAGGAGGATGTACAGTAAAATGAGCATTTGGGTGGGAATTTCTCACACTTTGTACCTCCCACCATTTCACCCGTGGACATTTTCCAACAGGGCAGGCTCAAAAGTTCTTCCTCTGACTTCAGCAAGAGTTTTGGCTCAGCACAGCCCTGTGAGACTCTACTGTATATGTTTTGCTCAATTAGAAAACAAAACATGAAAACAAATACTCCTTGAATCACTCTGAAAAAATCTCACAAGGCACCTTGTCCATCCTGCTGACAACTAAAATATTTTCCTTTAGTCTATTCCCACTGTGGTTTTCACTGGCCAGCGTGGCGCGGCTTTCCTAGATCTCTCAGGAGACCAGTCCACAGACCGCTAACCTGTATTATTTTTTCCATGGCTTTAAGTTTTCCTTAGCTTGGTTTCATCCCATTACTCTTTCCACTTAAAATTTCCCAGATAATTCCTCTTATGCATACACTAGCAGCTTTCTTGTCTATCCAAACTCCTCACAGGAGACATCTTGAATTTTTTTACTCCTAAAGAAGCCAAGCAGCCACGTCTGCTGAGGATGGATTTAACAACCTTGGCAGGGAGCTGTCTGAAGATATTTACTTCTAATGTCAGATCCTTTATGTTTATGGCTGTGTGAGCCCCTCACATTGCACAGGAGCCTTAGTCTAAGCCCAGCTTTGGGTGGAAACTCACCCTGAACCCAAAGGGTTCTGGCTCCTCTCCCCAACACCTTTGTGTGTGCATCCAGCATCAACATTTCCGAGTTATGCACCTAAAGAGAATGATGACTATTTCCTCCTTCAAGTATGACAAAGTAAAACAAATCACCCTGATAATTCCAGCATCGCACCTCGGGACCTGCAGGAGCTGCCTGCAAGAACCATAAATCCTCTGGCCATGCAGTTACCTTGTGATATCCAAATAAACCCACCTGGATTAAAACTGGGGAGTCAAATTTATTCCTGGAACAGCTCCACTAAAGGCACTGGAGTTACTCCAGAGATTAATTCAGAGGAGTATCTGTAGCACAGAGCAGTTGTGTTGTATTCCTGGCTGCAATTAAGAACTACAGAGTGTCCTGGACTTCAGAGCACAGGATTTTCCCTCTTCAGCTGCATGGGATTCTTTCAATAAAGGTATAATAGGGAGAGTAATGAATAACCTTGCTATGCTTAGAGGTTTGGGGACCTAAGCAAGAGCTGGTCAAAGCAGTTGGAATAAAACAGCAGTTGGAATAGCATCAGGAAATGCTATTTTGTTGGATAGAAACTTATGCAGGAGCCTGCACATTTTGACAGAATTTCCTTCAGAACAAAATTGAACAACAGTGTTTTGGTGAGAATGAACTCTAAAATTAAATTTCATTGGAACAAAGCAAGTCAATTATTCACTGCAAAAGAAAATGTTGTTCTGAACTGTTACTTTGCATTATATCCCTAATTATAAAAGAAATACAGAATTGGAATGAAACCTTTTGATTTATTGAACTAGAACATTTTGACTAATTCAAAAGAGCATGTCCTAGAAATGTGGTTTTTTTACAGTCAATTTCAAACTTAGTACCAATTGTTCCAATTCAGAATAAATCTCTGTTTTGAAATCACAAGTTTCCCAGTTAAATGGAAATAAGATGTATGAGAAAACCTAGCAGCTCACGCAAAACAAGTGGCAACATTGCATGTAAGCTCCTCATGCTCCCAGAGCCTGCTGCCCACCCAGCACAGCCACAGGATCCCACATCCCCATCCCTGTGATGGTTTGTAGTGGAGAGGAAAAGCAGTGACCAGGCTATTGAGTGGTTAACTACACAACTGTTACATAATGGTCCTCATTTGCATGATTTTAATAATAATGACTAAAACCAAACAGTTAAGTTGCACTTTCTACCTCAGCAAAACCGAGCTCTAATTGTGCAGAGAATAATTTTATGGGTGAAGTGTGCCCTATATTATAAGAGATTAGAATAAAGTGCTCTAATATTCAATGTCTTAGCAGGTGCAGGCACTTACCTGGGCAATTAAAAGCTTTTTAATATACAAATCACAGCCAATGAGACTATCAGCATGACAAACTGGATCTTTGAGGACATATTGTGTTTGTCTAAAATAGATTTTTGTTTGCTAGCAATCATTTCTCTAACTTTTGTTTAAAAGAGTAAATGATAAATGCAAACAAATTGGTAGAAGTATCTTTAAAAAAACCTTACTTCTGTGAAAGCATTTAGCACATCTCTCTGTATTTAATACAGACATTAATGCCTTTCATTTAATATCACTTTTTAAAAACATACCACACACAATTGATACTATGTTTTGATATTATATTTACTAGGGGCTACTGGGCTGGGATGAATAAAATTTGGCCTTGAAATAAGTTGATTATAGAAAGCATATGAATTCTCTTTAATTGATGGATTCCTTAAGTTCATTAAATTCCCCCCTTTTTGCTCAGAGTATTCTGTGAATGAGAACGGACAAAATACTGTAAAGTTTCCTGTCAGATGTGGAAAAAAATGTTTTCCTCTTATTCCTGAAAAACTCTGAAATTAAAAAAAAAAATAAAATAAAGAAAACTTGACTGCCACGACACAACTCTGCACATAAACCCACACCAGATTAGTGTTAATTTGTGAACCTTTGCTACCTTTCAAAATAGAAGGATTTTGCATCCAAATACCAGCCAAAAGCACAACAGTAAGGACTTTTAGTAATTTTAAAGTGTGAAGGCAGAGAAGTGAGGTTTGTCACTGGCCCACCACTTCTCCCCACCCACAGTCCAGCCCAGCAACACAGTCCCACCCTACAGGAGCAGGGCAGGAGGTTCGGGATCCCCCAGAAACCCACTTCTCAGATTGTTAGGACCTAAAAATGCAATTCAGGTGAGGACAGCAAATTGGAGCTTGCAAAACGACTGTTCCTCTCTCCTTGTTGCCTGGTGGAAAACAACCCTGGTGGTTTCCCATGAAGGAACCAAAGCCTGGCAGCTTCCTCACTCAATTCACACCTCTGCCTGTGCAGAGAGGTGCAAATTGCACCTCCCAGAGCTGCCTCTCCAGGTGGCTTTATCATTGCTTGCACAACCACCCTTTGAGCAAATCCTCTCCTGGAAGGCAGCTTTCATCCAGGGACACTCTTCGACCCCAGCTCCACAGCAGGAAGCATTGGACGCTCAGGGTCTGAAGGAGTTGCCACAACTCCAGTATTTGTGGCTACGGGAACACGCCAAGCCCATTCTGGCTGCACCAGGAGGGATCACAGCCTTTCCCATCTGGGATACAGGCTGGGCAAGAGAGGCACTGAGTGCCTGGAAGAAGCTGGAATAATTTAAGGCTTAAAGCAGCCTGAGAAATGAATTGCATGAAGACCCACAGGGATGTGCTAAACCAATAACCGCAACCACAGACCAGTGAAACGACGGGTGTTGTGCAAAATCACCCTGTTAGGAAGTGTCCTAATGTCCCATAGGGGCACGGAATGCCATCAGCTTACACACACAGAGTGCAGCCAGCAATCCCCACAGAGATGAGTACTGGGCTGGAAACTGGGGCCACTTCAAACATGTTTGACCCTGCCAGTCCCAAGTGAGAGTTCCTCCCTCTTGGAAGAAACTGTTGGTTTGCACACAGTTTTGGTTTTGCAAATAGGCAGAAAATACTCATAGCATGGCTAGTTGAGACAGAAAATCATTTTGCAATATATGGATAAACATGGGCTTTTCCACCTCAAGAGAGGTTTCACGACTTGTTAAACCACACACCTTAGAAAAAGTTATGTTTCCAAACAAGGCTTCCCTTTCCAGCCTACAGAGAGACAGGCAAATGTACTTCACATGACCACCCCCTGCTACAAACACCAGTGCCCTTCTCCATGCCCCAGGTCTCCAGTAGTTCTTCCTGTGCAACTGGAAATGAGCAGCTTGTGCCCTCCTCCACATCTGAGTGATTTTAAGTTATCACAGGGGTTGCAGCAATGCCCAGGGATTCCTCCTGGAGACCCTTCCTGTGGTGAGGAGCAATCCTTGCCAGAAGCTCATAGAGAACAAGCTGCAAAAAGCAGCAGCCCACCCTCTTTGCTGAGGGGGTCCATTTGGCTGGCCCAAAATCCCCAAAGAGGTTTGCGAGTCTGGAGCTCCCTCATCCTTCTATTTTAATGCTTATGTCATTAACCACAGCACACTTGGCTCTCTCCTTGTTAAACCATAAACATGGGAAAATCCCTGAAGTTACCAGTGCCTTAAAAAAATAAATAATGCAAGCTCTGAGCCTCTCTGCTTCTGCTGCGGAAACAATTTAAACCCAAGCTTTGGTTCGTACCCAAGCTACTCCTTAAAGAAGCTTAAAGCACTTTAATGTTCAGACATACTTGCACACCCAGTATCAACATTCTGCCTCACGGTCTCTTCCAAGTTTGCTGGGAAATACACATCTGCAACTGCTTTACATACTTTTTGCATTCTCATTTCCTAGGCCAAAAGTCTTCCACTATCAAGCTACAAATTAATCTAATTATTTGGATATTTAGGCCTTTTAGGCTCAAGTCATCAGAGAGTTAGGCATGTGTCTAATATTGCCTCTGCAACGTGACTGCTGGGGGAGTATTTAAAGATAAGCACATGCCTAAACACTATGCTGAATTAAGCCTCAGCATCTCCAGAAGCTGGCTTGAAACAAACTGGGGGTTAGGTACATAAAGAATTGCCTTGGAATAGAAAACCATAGGACAGGAAGGTATTCAGCAGGTGTGCACAAACACCCTATGGAAGGAATTGATTATTTTTAACAAAACTACTCAACACATGACTGAAATAATTATGAGAAGGAAACAATTAAAAGAAAAGAAATATTTTTGTAACTCATCACATGGCAACTTCGACAAGTTTGAGGGGATGTATTTCACCTTTAGCATTGTCTTTTAAGACTGGTCAATGATAAATGAGCAGCTTTTTTCCACAACACAAACACGAAGGTGTCAGGTTCTGCAAGGGACCAGCATTGCCTCGACTCTCTGGTCTGTCTGGCCTAAAGAAAAACAATTTCCAGAAAGGACTTGTCACCAAAAATACAACATACAATGCTGTAAATAGTTAAATAAAAGGAATTAAGAGCGCAAGCAAACTGTAAGAATCTCTGTCACATTTCTAACTGCAATATGGGCATTTATATGCAATATTTACAAACCTTTAAAGAAGCTAAGTTATCCAGCCCCCTTATCCTGATGTTCAAATTCCACACATGACTCTGCTCTGGAGGAAGGGCAGAAATGTGACACCCCTTTGGCGACCACCCTGGGACACCCACAAGAGGTGACAGCCAGCAGATTTGGAACACCAGGGATGGAGCTCCTGCTTGTCCTGGGGAAGAACCACTGCTCAAAAGGGAAATTGTGGGGCCCTGGCACAAGGAGCTTCCCCAAGCACCAGAGGGTCCCCAGCAATACAGAGGGCATTGGGTTGCTGCCCTTCCATGCAGGGCTGGGACTCCTGCAGCACCTCGCTGCGGCTCCAGCCGCTGCCACCCACCAGCTGCATGACCCCGGCGGCGCTCGTGATGCATCGTCCCGTCACCCTCACCGTTTACAGCAAAAAAGCCATTTAGCCAGAGCCTGCAACCCTTCAGCCCGCAGTGCCTTGACAGCAGAGGTTATAGGAGGGGGGAAAAAAAAAGGGGGGGGGGGAAGAGAGGGAGAGGAAGAAAGAACAATGTGCAATCGGCACTGCATTAGAGATGGAAAAAGTACTTAAAGCCTGCAACATTCATCAAGGCTGAATACATAAATGCCACATTTTGAATAAGCCAAGCAAAAGACAATGACAAAGGAAAGGCGCGTTGCTTCAGGAATCTCTATCATTTTCATTTGCTGCTGTCAGGAACCTGTTTTTTGCCTCTCACTCTATCAGCCATTATAGCATTAATGAAGTAACCTCACATAGTTATTGACTGGCTTGTCAGAGTCCCTGCCTGATCCCTTAATAGAAACCATTGGTCTTCAGTTAAAAATGGGGTGAGCTGGGAGGTGCTGTGGGCATGTGCTGAATTTCAAGTGCACTCCTGAGGTTATCAAAAGCCATGAAATGCAAATTATTATATTTTTTAAACACACAGATTTCATGCAACTGAGCATATAAAATTGACTAATACTGTACTTTATGCATTCCTAATAATGTTTCCAAATATGCTCTGCATATGATCTTTCCCCAGAAAGTTGTGGGTGGTATTTGAATAAGCAGAAATGGGCCTAGTTTTATTTTGTGAATAAAGTAGTTTCCTGGATGTTGCAAGTCTCTGTTCCTTCTAATATAAGGTAATGTTTATGCACTGTCTGTTCAAACAACACGGGTAATCCTTTGTCTGAATTTCTGTCTCAGATCAAAATCATTTTCCCTTCATCATTTTTCCCCCCTCTCCTTTCATAAAGCATCCTGAGTCCCAGAACTAGTAGATTCTCATTTACTAGAAATTGAGAGTTGGCAGAGGGTCTAGAAATAACTTCTTTTCCCAGAAGGTAATAAATCCAGGGAGTAATCTAAAACACCAAGCTGTTAATTCCGGTACCACCACGCCACTGCCTGTGATGTGGGTACCTCACTGAATCAGCCCTGATGACAAGCAATCAGGGCCTGCACATCCTCCTGCAGCAGCTTCTTGAGGACAAGGCATCCAAAAAAGCTTGGTATTTGGGACTGCCCACCAGTGGGAAAAGCTATGGGATGATGACCTTTTGCAGGCACCTCCAGGGAGGAGCTGCAGCCTGTGGTCTCATGACTTTCATTATGGCTCTTAACAAAACGCCCAGATGTGCACTTTGCACATCTGTAAACAGCCAAACTGTGGCCCAGGCAGCACAGAGTCCCCTCAGCACACAACACTGCCAAACCCCACAGCCCTGCCCCCCGTGAGACCCAGTTCAGCAAATCCAGCCAACTTTCTGGAGTCGGGCTCTCCTTGCAAGTGAGATTTTAACAGGTAGCCCTAACAAACAAACTCCTCCACTTTCTGCTCAGGAGAGTCTCAGAGGTTAAACATGACACTGATTTAGAAAACAGTAACGAGAAGCCTCACGTCTCGCTCGGCACAGACAGCGGCAAGAGCCAGAGTTGTACAGCCAGACCTGATTTGAGATTGTTCAGACCTCTTGGGCCTGCAAAACTGGGTTGGCATTCTCAGAAGAACAGGCTCCCATAATAATTGTGGTCTTCTCTCATTTCTGATTGGGCTAAAAATTCCCTCGGAACAACTCTCACGGCACTTCCACATCCCTGGTCTGAAATTAAGCAAATTTCTCCTAATGAGTACTCTGTTTGTTGATTTGGTGACACGTTTTCTGAGTCTGAAATATTATGAAATTCTTTTATTCTGCCCCTTCCCCCACCTCCTCCCCACCATGTTTTCTTCAATTAATTATTTGCAAGCTGTTTCCCTCCATAAAAGACATTCCTTTTCAGAGAGACATTTGGTAGGTAGCATGTTTGGGAATGTCTTTCATTTAACCTATTTCCAAAATATTCCCTTAGCCCTGTGTGCAGTGCCAGCAGCACATCTGCCCATCCCTCACGTGATCCTGGAAGGGCCACAGGGCACCATAAAGCCTTGGATACTCCAAAACCAGGGCAAGGGGGTTTCCAAGGGTCTTTGAGGGGACCACAGCATCACCCAGGGTACAAACACCCTCCAGCCCAGGATATCCCAGTGTTGCTTCCCTGCATTTGTCTTAACTCCCTGCACTTGGTACACATTAGCACATATTTCCAGGGCTGCCTTTGCAAGGGAGTAGGACTTGGATACAACATTTGAGATTAGTGTGAGCCATGCAGCTCTCCCAACCCAGTGTCTGGGAGACCATCCTCTATTAAAAGTATTTACCATGGCCTGAAACCCACAGCTCCTCTCCTCCCCAAATCTTAGTGTCCCCAGCGCTCTTGGGTGACAGATAAACTCCAGCTGTCATCATTGTGCAGGACAAGCTTATCCTTGGCTGAAAATAAACAAGTTTGCTCTTTTTATATGAGGAAAAAACCCACAGCATACCACTTTTTAGTTAATCCAGGTCCATGAGAGAATAAAAGGGATCACAAGCCCTGTGTTCTCCATCATGCTCAGGAAAATTTAGAGTGTTGGTTTTTGGTCCAGTGCAAAGTTCAAGTAGCCAAAAGCAGCTTTTTGTGCCAGCTTGCACACTGAGAGCCCCAGAATGGGCAGAGCAGGGGGGGGGCAGGGGCTAATACTGGTTTAGATTCACTTCCCAGTGTGATTTATCCATTCCTACTGATAAGCCCCATTATCTTTCAGGACTTCTTTTCCTTCAGGATATACTGATGCCACGTTTGTAGTCTGAGCTCCACACACAACCACACTTGCCCACAGCTCCTTGCAAAGAGCGGCCCCTACGCAGAACATCACTGCCAGGAGCTCATCAGCTCTGATCTTCTAACTGTGCTTAACGATTGCTGAAAGGAACCAAAAACCACCAGCAAACTTCGGCTTCCCCAGTAATTAATATTGTTATTACAGAATTGTTAATAATTATTAGACTCTGGCAGTGCAGCAGCAAAGATTTTGAGCATCTCCAGGAAGACAGGGAGCCTGTCCAACACCACTTCCATGGTTTACAGCTTTGGATTTTGACCATACTTCTGATGCCTGCCCTGGGATGAGCCCAGAAAAGGCTCCTAATTGATTTTTGCAAGAAACTCTGCTCGTTTCAGACATACAAAGATTCAGTCTTGAGACAATCTTTGTTTTGGGGACACACTCCAAGGTCCTTGGAAAAACCCACACGGATTTTGTGCATCACAGCTGCCACCACAGGTAGTGCCCAAGCAGGCACTGCCCGACCTCAATGATTTTCACATGACTGGTGAAAAACTGAAATTTTTCTTGAAGGCTGCTAAACCCCGCAAATTCACAATGGCATTGGCTGTATGCAAACAGGCCCACTATTCCATGTGTTTTGTTGAGTGCGATGTATTTGGCATGCAAAAGCTGTGTCTTCAGGGAATTTTTTTCCTTTTTTTTTTTTTAAATAAGTAGTCTGGACGTATTGTAAGAGACAAAGTAATTAGCATTCACTCAGCCCAGCAGGGCAGCAATTTAAACTTTTACAAGGAGTCAAAGTTCAGGATGCTGCCCTGCCATCAACTTTCTACATACAGATGGGATACAGACTGGAATATCCAAATGTGTAAAGCTACTCTGGGTTATTTGAAACTCCAATAGACACATTACTGTGGGGAAATTGCTTAATCTGCTCCAGGATTTATTGCTATTGTATGTTCAGTATGAAGGTCCTGGAGGGTCAGAAAGAGCTGTGCTCAGTGCAAGTATTTCATACCATATTAAAAAGTTTCTGACCATACCTTTAATCCTCAAAATCGTTACATCCTACTTTTATGCAGACATGCACATAAAAACACTCCACCAAACCAATGTAGTAGGGTGTAAATACCCTACTCCCAATAATCCCACAGCGTGGGGAAAGGAGGGAGGCAGAGCACATCACTGCTTGCTTCCATCCAGGAAAAGGCAAGTTTGTTGTCATATAAAGCAAATAAATAGAAAAGTCAAAAGGAAAAAATAAGTGCCCTACTGTGTTGGATTGATTTAAGAATGAGTGTGTTCTGGCAGAGAAACAGATTTTTTTCACCTGTTAGGCAGTCATTTTTACAAATGTATGAGGTGAGCACCAGTCAAAGCTCACCAAGAAAGGAATGGTTTCCCCTCCCCCCCCCCTCTTTTTTCTGTTCTTCCCACCCTTCTCTCCTCATCCCCAGTCTGCCAGGCAGGACAGGAATCCCAGCCCTTGGGGAGGAAAATCCAGTGCCCTAGGGCTCACCAGGGTTTGGAAGGGATGGGGAGAGTGCAGCCAGTCATGGGAGAGAAAAATACTTTGCCCCACTTAGCATAATTATTTGGGGCTTTCAGAGACAAACAGTAACAATTACTTTTTTCCTTGTTCCCCACCCCCAGGCTTTCACTTGTAAGAGCAGGTAAAACCAACCAGAAAGAGGAGATGAGAAAGAAATGTATAAAAACATTCCGTTTTGTAGACTATTCACACTCAGCAAAAGCAAAACAATTTGAGCAGGAAGGAAACCCGGGTACCATGCAACAAGTAGAACAACCCAGCTGAAAAACAGTCTTGTTTAATTGCCCTGAAAAGTATTGTTATTATTCTGATGGCTTTAGCTGGTAAAAAGTTGCTGGGAAACTTCACTCTGGGTTTTGGTGGCATCTTTGCAGCTCAGAAATTCAAAGGCAGAAAGCAAAAGCACAAGGAATGAATAAATCACAATTTTAGGCCTCTTGCAGGGACAAGCATGGATTTTGTACATCCCCCAACTCTATGCAAGATCCAGATTCTGAAGGAAACGCTTGCCTTGTTTTCAGATAAAAAGTATCATCTCTCACGTTCTCACTACTTCCTATTTGCCAAGCCAAACAAACTTTGAACACAAACAGTTCAGTTCTTGCCCATTTCCAGAAAACCTAGTAAAGCTTATCACCTTATATATGCTGGATATAAAAATTGGGGAGAAATGACCCTTCATCCCCCTACTTTTTCTTCAAGGACAGAGGGAATATTTGTCTTCTTAAATAAAGCAAGAGATAACATCAAGTAACTTTTCTGAGTCAGTAATTCAGGTTGCCCTGTGAGCACTGGAGGAGATGGGGATGGCTGAACAGGGCTTTGCTTCAGAAACACACCCCACATCACTTCCTCCTCAAATGAGGCCAACTCACCCTCTCCGCCCCCCCTCCATTTGCACTAGCTTAAATCATTAGAAGGTCCAAAGAGTTTATTTCCTTTTCTTTCTTTCAAGCCTGCCAGATTTCTTCTTGCAGGTTAAATATCACAGGAGAAGTATGATGCAGTTTCCTAAATATTTATGGATTAGCCCAGACTCAGCAGAGAGAAAAATTAATAATAAAAATTCCTACTCATATAAGGTTTCCAGACTTCTTGCCTCCAAGAGGCTTGAAGAGTTTGGATACCTGTCTGACTGCCAGTCTCCAGCACTTTTGGAAACCATGTGACCAACAGGATCTTGTCCAGTGATGTCAGCAGGAGCAGTCCTGGTAGGACCCATCACAGAACCCTTAATCCCACAGCCAGGCTTTGCTAAAACCCACATAAGGTTTTTTTCTTTGCCTTCATTAAGGCCCATTCCTATCACAAATTTAAACAAACTCTTACTGCTACATTTTCTTTTTTTTTATGCCACAAGTGTATTTTCTAATTGAAAAGAGAGGTAACTTGTTTTAGTGTCACAAGCTTTAATTAAGCATAGTTTGTCTAGAATAGCTGCAGGGTTTATTTATTATTTATTAAAGAAAGGTTAGTTATTTATTGGGGGGGAAGACACATCTGTAGTTGCAACTTCAGACAGCCCATCACTCAACCTGCTTTAGGACATTAGTGGATCACTATCAGGGTCAGGAAAACATACTTCTTTTTCTGATGTCTTACATAATAAGGATCTTTTCAATACTTTCAAGTCTTCCTTGAAGCTGTAGTTGTCTCTGGTCACTATTCAAGGACAAGACATTGGGTTTAAGGGGG
>VZRZ01001325.1:1251539-1280994 GCA_013398175.1 Climacteris rufus
CGAGGGGGGGGGAGTAAAACATGGGTCTTAGTTCGGACTTAACATGCAGGAGTGCTCCAGCATCACTGAGACAGGCACTGCCCATGGGGCTGGGGGCACAGCAGGGACAGGCTGCTCCAGTGCCCCTCGCTGACATTTTCCCTTCCCTCTGGCAGATCCAGCACCAGAAGCGAGGTTCAGTCCCGGTGCAAATGGACTGGCATGCAGGGAGACATCCTCTGGGAAGAGGTTGGACACTGCAGACCAGTTCCTGCTGCAGGGAGAAGCTCCTGTTAAACAGCTGTTTGAGGGCAGGAGCCTATAAACCAAATGAGCAGCATATAAAGCCACATTAAGTCATATTTTTACCTTTTTTTTTCTTTCTTTTTAATTAAAAAAGCTTTAACTTTCCCCTGACCACTTCTGGGCTGAATTGGTTTGATCCAGAGAGGTAGTTATGCATAAGAGCAACCACTTTATATTGAATTAGGGGATTTCTCATGCAACACATCTCACCAATTACAAGGCAGGGATGCAATTCTATGATTTATAATACATTATACTGTTAAGTAATATAACATTATAGATACAATTTGTACCTATCTCTCCATGGATTAGAGAGGTGGCACATGAAGAGTGGATCATTAAACAGCAGCACAAGGCCAGGGGCCAAGCACTTCTGTTTAACAAGCTGCTCCAAGTACCACCCCTCTAATCCATGGAGAGAGAGGATAAATTGTTCCTGGATCTTGTTATCAATTACATTCTTTGGGTGTGTTTTGGGGTGGTTATATAATAAAATAATAATAGTAATAATAAGGACTGTCTGTTTCTGGGACTGAACTAGTTTAAGCTGAAGGAGCTTCTGTTCCAGAAAGGATCCGGAATTTACAATCTCTATGGCTTTGAGGGTGATATGGGGGAATGGGAAACCACTCCCAGGCCATTCCATGGCAGAAACCCACATCCTCCCAGTTCAATGGCACACCTGGAGAGGACAACCAAGCTGCCCCAAGCGAACAGACTGTACACGGCAGGGACGGTCCAAGAGGCAGGAGCTGGGCTACATCCTTGCTCCATCAGGAAGGAATGTCCCGGAGCACTCAGCAGCCCATTAGCACCCAGTCTGCAGGGCACCACCCCCTCCAGAAAGGCTCTGGGTGACACCAAAGCCTTGCTGGGTGGTCACAGCGCGTTTTCAAGGCTGAACAACCCTGTGGCCATTCCCATGCCAGCATTAAAAAGCAGCCGTGGCTCAGCACGCCGAGGTCTCGGGGAGGGCAGAGTTGACACGGTGGTATTTCAAGGCATCGATGGCCACGTGTAGCAGCTGAAGGTGAGCTCTTTGACCTCCATCTCTTCTGTTTATATTACCTCTCCAGGGTCAATAAATGCAGATAGGAACACCAGGCTCTACAGACAGCGTGCTGCTTTATAACACTGGCACTGGTATTAGGGTTCCGTGCCTTGGCTTCCAGGTTTATTAAACTCCATTACTATCCCCTTAACGATGACAACACCTTTCCATAACAGTACAGCTGCCTGGCTCCCGAGGAGGGCATCACAATGAAGGAGCCTGAAGATATAGGGACACTGTTAGGCTGCCTTATAGCCCCTAACTCATCATGTGACAAGGCATTGATTTCTATTGACAATTTCATTGTAATGTCAGAACATAACCCAAATTCATCTTTCATCTACTTCAAAAGTAAACAATGGCCCTTGGAATAGGAAAAAAAAAAGACAGCGCTAAAAAAAATAACAAAATAATAAAAGGAATCCAGCTTTCCCTCAAAAAACATACAGGCAACCAAGACTGCTGAGCAGCTATACGGAGCAGTGCAAACTATTAATAGAAAACACATTATTTGACAAATTTTATCACTGCTTCAATTTGCAAATTATTCACAAATCTACTGTCACTCATTCAATTCTGTTCAATTTATGAAACTATATTAAATTAGCATTACTCCACAGAAACTATTTTCAGCCTCTAAAAAATTTCCAAGTGATATTTACAGTATTCACTGACAATTCACCTTCACCTCAGCCATGGTAAGGTGCCACGACTGTGCCTCAGCTTAACAAGCAGCCCTGAAATAAGCAGGGATTGGGGGAGATCCCAGATCAGGCCCTTCCACACTGTCTATGTTTGAAAGAGGAGATAAAAAGGAAAGGCTGGCAGGGCTTGGCGTTGGCACTACATTACATTTCTATTAATAAAGAACAGCAATCAGCTCTGAAATTAATGTGGATCTGTTATCTCCTCACACACACAAAGAATTTGTGTCTAATGTGTTCACATGGACTTCAGTGCAAATGATGGGGCCAAGCCACTCATTTTTCTGTTTCATTACCTCTGTGCCTTGGCTCTGGATCTGGTTTTGTATGTCTTTTGCACAGAAAAGCATGTGCAGACATGTAGGATAGAGATCTGTCAGCATGGTCCCTCTCTGTGCTTCTAGAGACTACACAGATGTATTTCATACGCCTCCAAAATGCAAATTGAAATTTGCTAATTTCTAGGGTTTGGCCACCTGTTGCACTTTACCACTACTGCTTAATAGAAAGAAGTTTGCACATGGTGCAGATTAAAAGTTTTACTGGACTAAAGGCTAAGACACTTCCAAAGTCCCCCACAAGTATCAGACACACCGGCAGAAGGGAACACTGAAACACGTATTTCCACACTATGGTGAAAGAGACCCTGGAGCCTCAAAACAAGTGAAATAAAATAATGAAAATACACCTCTTCATTTCAGTTTCATGGGATTCAAATCATGTACAAAAATTCCCTAAGCAATTTTCCTGCAGCACAGCTCCCTAATGAGGCTGGGGAAGCAGCTTCTCTCCACACTCCCACAAATAGCTAGTCAGGATGAGCAGAAAAGGTAAATTCAGTCTTTCAATGTGGAAATCACACTACTGAGGCCAAGCTACTGGTCTGAGCCATCAGCCAAGCACCTTTTCCAGTGATAGGCCATCCCACGACACAGTCCTAACTCTGAGATGCTCATTTGGGGCATTTGCTTTTTCACCAACAGTTACTTGGGGTTTCAAATTATGTTCAAGCAGTCTCACACCGAACAGACAGCAAGGAAAACATCTAAAATTACCACTTGTCCTATAAAGTTTTGGCATAAATAGGATCTCAAGGTATTTCATAATATTGTCTTGGACAACCAGAAAGCACAAGATAGAAATGCTTTGTAAGACTAGGGAAAAATAAAATAAAATGAAAAGGAGGCAACAAAGCAAACACCTGAGGAGGTCGGCACGGAGAGGGAACATGCATTCCTTTTAAAACATCATCCTATGCATTGTCTCTCATCTGCTCCAGTGACACTGTCTCTGCAGCTGTGGGCCATGAAGCTAATCCCAAGCAAAAGACAGTAGAGTCATCCTGGGATATCATCACATCCGCCTCACTCGGGAGAAGAGACCTGACAGTGCCTGGGACATCTTGGCAAGAAGCAGCAACAAAGAGCAGCCAGGAAGGGAAGCAGGGAAGAGATGTATCTTGATAGACTCCCTCTCTCACTCTTCTCCAACCTCCAGGCCCAGGTGGACTCAGCATCCCAACTGCTCTCCCCACGAGGACGGGGACGTGGGCAGCGCACGGCTGGCAAGGCACCCGCCAGGGATCCGAGAACACCCTCAGGTTCACAGGCACCCGGAGTTTGCCAAGTCATTTCAGCTCATCTCTAATTGTCAGCGATCTCTATTAGCTCAGTAGTGTGGCTTTGACATAAGGATGAACAGAAGGGTTGTTACTGGCTAGTGAGAGGAGAGGAGCTTCTGGTCCAAGGAAGAAAAGCATCTTCCATGGCAGAAGGAAAATCTTTTTTTCCTCCCCACATAGGCTAAACTACACGAAAGGCTAACTGACAAAAGACAAAGGGACTGCACAATGGATGTCCATCAGCCTAAACTTTCCCTAATATCATACTAAAAAAAAAAGGAAAAAACCCCTTTGTGGCTTGCTTCTCAGCATTAAGAGATCCATTTTATAATTGCTTCCAGAAGGAAAAAAAAAAAAAAGAAATTAAAATAGCAGTATGTGCACCAATCCCAGTACAGCATGACTCCATTTCAGTCGTCCACTACCAGAGCTGGCTTGTTTGGCAGTGGCAGCTCCTTCTCCAGAGCACTTCCTTCCCAAATGACTGGTCCCCCCTGAGACCCAGAGCCATGGCACAACTCTCCCCATGCAGACTTATGCTAAATTTATGTAGGTGGAAAGAAAAGGAAGAAGAAAAAAGTCTCAACTACATCAACTTCTACTCAACACGTTTTCTCAGATTACACCAAAATTCTGATCTTTCCATACTATTCCCTTGAACAACAGCCCAAGTTAATAGGACCTAAAAATACCCCAAACACACCTTGGTTTTACAAACAGTGTTTCATTCATGTATGTCTGCCTGGTGATGCATTGCTACAATTGTAATGAGATAGCTGCCAACCCTGGAAGGGTATTTTGCTCCCTGTATTTGGAATGCTAAAGAGGGACTGAAGGCATGGAGGAGGTTAAAATGTGTTTCACTATATAGAAGTGAGAGAGAAATTACGTCAGGCCTGGAGCAAGAAGTTGCCTGAGCCTCCCAAACAGTCCAGGGCCACAGCCACACCTCTTTTAGACATAAATTTTTGCCCGATACAAGCAGCAAAAGCATCCCTTAGAACCCAGGAGCAGCCTCAGTTACGTGCTGGATCCTGGGATGGAGTCAGGCATTCAGGTGGCACCTGCACCCCCTCACAGTGGCTGGGGATGAGATGTACCACAAACAGGGAACATAAACCAGCCCTAAATTAAAGCACTTCCAACATAATGCAATTACACCACATAACGTTTACTTATCTTATATACACTCAGAGGGAAGATAAATGTCTAGTAAAAACCACAATCCACTATTAAACAGCTATAAAATACTTCGCTGTCTTCCCATTTCAAAAGCTCCTATAGTATAAATAGTGGTCAAAAGTTCAGTGAACTGTCTCGTAGTCTGGTGCTCCATTCAAACCATGCTATTTCCAGAGAGTCTCCTGACACCGTATCTAATTTCCAAAATGAATATGCTTTAATTTTCCTTCTTCATGCATTGTGCTTTTTCCTCATTTAAAACAGCAACAGCCTCTGGCAGTAAAGGACATCACATTTCTGTGTGAGATGAAGCTTTTTTCCCCCGATATGCGGGAGAATGGCATGGGTCAAGGGAGAAAAAATGTATGCAAAAAACATCACACCCCACTGACCCCAGTATATTTTACATTACAATTTTGCCATTTCCAATATAGGTTCATTTTGCAGTGGACCATATCAGCCATATTTCAGGATTTACACAAAAAAAAAAGAAAAAAAAACAGTACCTGGAGCATTGTCTGCATACTGTCTGTCCTAATGCAATATATGGATTGTCTTATTAATGTGTAGTGTAGCTTGCAGAGAACACACAGGCATGCAGGGAATACTTATGCATGCCAGGGAGGCAGCACAGGTGTTCTGCTGGGGATGTGCGTATACATTCAATTATCTCTGCAGGTAATACACAGGTGCATTTTTATGGCTTAAAATCCAGCCTGCCACGCACTGCAGGGGAACCCCCTGGATTCTGGGGGGTTTTTCCATGTAAGCCTGGCACCCCTGAGCCATTAAAGGCCCCAAAATGGGGCACATGACACAGGCTCACGCGTTTAAGCTAAGGCTGCCATGCTTTCAGTGAGCAGCAAAAGGAGCTTTATCCCCTGGCAGATATTAAAAGGCTTTCTTCCACCTCTAGCACAGGCAGAGATAATTAATTAATCAACAGCCTGATTAGAAAGGCCCAGAAGGTTCTGGAAGCTCCTCAGGACTTCACCCTTTACCCTTAAGTGATTAAACGAGGGCCAGCTGTGCCTCACTAACGCTGCCCATGTTCCCTGAAACTCTGGCAGGGGAGGAAAAAGATGCACCTTTTGTTCTCTCAGCCCTCCCCCAGGACCAGGAAATGGATGAAGTGGAAGCTTGGGGCAATCCCTGTTTTAAGCAGGGGTAAAATCCAGATACTCAGCAGAAACATTGCCTGACTAAAGCCCATAACAATTCTGACTTCATGTGCTGCAAAGACCATAACACTCACAAAACTGGCACATCTGACCATTACTAACAAAATCATCATCTGCTATTCTGACAGAAAATCAAAGAAGTCCGACTTCAGAAGTACCAACTCCCATAAAATCCTGCTGCTCTCTACAGATGATCAGCTAGGATAGGGCTCACAAAAGAAGCAATACACGTATACAAGTGTCTAAAGGTTAAACACACCAACAAAGCAGAATCATGGAATGGGGGGTAAATATAGATGAGGAGAGGGCTAAAAGGTAAAAAAAGTTAGGCTTTCACCACAAAAAGGCAAAGTCTTCATCTTTCACATCAAGTAGCTATTCCACCTTGAACTACCATAGAAAGGAAAAACGTCAGGTCCTACAACCATCAAACTCTCTACTCATCACCTCACAAAAACCCGAAGCGCTGTTGTGCTCCAAATCTATAAGACTTGAGAAACAACAGAAAGACTTACCTGAAACTCAGGGTAGCCCAAGACAAGGAGCCGCACACGGCCGGATGGAGCTGTTCTGAGGGAATGTGAAGCAGCAGAGAAAAAGGGCCCGCACCAGCAGCAAACCAAAGCTTAAACCATACTCCACAGGTGTTTGGGATAAAACAATTAACTCCCTCGAGCTCACTTGGCTGTAATTGCTCCACATCCACACCCTGCCGGGAGCCCTGACTCAGCAGACCCTAAACTCTGGTGTGGATCTGCTTCTGGGGCAGATAAAATTGCTTTGGGTTATTTCAAAGTCCTGGCCAGGTAACTGATGGGAAAGGTTTCCTTTAATGGGAGGTAGCTGGGAGCCTTTAGATCCTGGGGACAGAGGTGGGGACAGCCCGCTGAAACTGACCCGAAATGCAATTGCAAGAGCAGCACTTTTTTGTGTTATTTTAAGTAGAAAGGGTAACACATGCAATATTTTCTTCATCTGTTAGCACTCCTAAATGTCACAGAGAAGCATCCTGTTGCCTGGCAAGTTGTGGACTCGGGGCTCAACAGGTTTGCTTGCTTATTGTCAGCATTTACCTGAACTGGTTTTTAATAAAAGCCTTTGAAGAAAGAAAATCTCCTGCCTGAGAAGAGGCGTTGGGAGCCTGAGTGGAGGCCCCTGAGAGCTGCTGAGCTACTTAGTGGCAGTCAGTTGCATCCCTGATATATCCCATTCCTTCATAATTGCAAATCCCCTCGGTGCTGCTCTGCACAGGCCCAGCTTTCCTGTCTGCAGTTATTGGATAGGAACTGACACTGGTGTTTACACATCCACAGTCTCAAGAATTTCACCGTCTCCCTGGCAAACATTGCCGTGTTTCAAGTGGCCAATTTGAGCCAGCTGGATGTGGTTGAGGGCAGAGCTTTGGCCCTTTCTATATTCATCCAGGGCTTTGAACTTATCAAAATGAACCTTGATTTCATAAAATAATAATAATAATAATAATAATAATAATAATGTTCCCTTTGGCTTCAGAGCACCAGCTCCATCAAAGTACTGACTATTGAAAGTTCAACTGCTAATGGCAAGCTATTTTGAAAAGGGAAAAGTCTGGAGGCAAATTATGAGGGAAAGAATAGATATTAATAATTTTTAAAGTCATTCTGTCTCAGGCATTATTTTCCTTTCTTTCATTATTCATGATGAGTTTTTTTGCTTCAAGGCCAAGTGAATTCATGGGGCCTGACCCATCCAAACACAACCATGACTGTCTGAACAATGCAGCCCAGCTGAGTCTATAGATAAAAAAAGAGTCCAAATGGGAAGAAAGAATGAAAAAAAGATAATTTTAAGCAGTGGATTTAAACACATACATGAAAGTATAACCTTCCTTCTAATGAGTTCATTTCCCAGTACTCTGTCCACTGTGTTGCCATCTCATCCATCCTGGTGAGGGATCTGTGGAATTGGAGTCCCAACAAGCAACTCATTCCATTTGCTGTTTCTCTGACCCTACCTCCCTGGCCTCTAAAGCCATCTTGGTAGTGTCAAACCTCAGTCAGCCAAGGGAAGGCCTCTCACCTTTTCTTTTTTATCTTCATTCCAGAGCTAATGGAAACTCAGTAGCTTCACTCGTAACTTGGACAACTTGCACAGCCTTTTGCTGCTGCAGGGCATGAGCAGACACTGGGAAGAAGTGAGCTTAGAGCCATTTGCAACTCTCTCTGTTGAGAAATTGTGGAGCTTGGAGGAAAAAATCTCAATCAGGGAGAGCTTTTTCCCCCCAGACCTCCCTCAGGAGAGGTTTACTCATGTCAGGTGTACAGAGCACTGGGGCTGCTGCAGGGAGACTCAGACATTTGGACATAGATGGACACCACGTTTGTGGCAGCTTCCTCTTGCCAGAGGATGAGGGGCCTAGAAAGCAGCTTTCAGAGCAGAAGCAGTGACAATTCCAAGACCTGTGTTCTCCTCCTCCAGTCATTCTCAGCAGGCCCAAGTAGCCCCGTGTATTGAAGACAAACATCAATACAGAGTTCCCTTTGCTTCAGGGCAAAATAACCCAACACCATTACTTCGGTTTATCTATATTTGTAACCACTTTCCTTGGAAGACAGGAGTTTGCAATGGAATATCTTTGGCAACCTTGAAGGCAACTGATGTACTTCTCCCACTCTGAAATAAATTCAGCAACACGAATCCTCCTTCAGACTCCACAGATGTGTGCATCTGCAGAAGATGCTTTTAATAATTAATATAATGGTACAACCCCCTAGATATAAAAATACACAGACAGAGCCTCACATTTTGCCTGCTTCTCTGTAACAAATACCCAAACTGAAACAAATTTAACAAGATACGTTACACAAGTCTGCAGACAGAAGTTGTATGAAAATTTTAACTCTCTTCAGCAAGAAAGCACTTCTATTTCCAGTAACGCTGGCAGCATATACTGTAGCTAGGCAGCCGCATTTATTTTCAATTATCATTTTTGCCTTTTTATACAGCATAATGAAATGCCTGGTAAATTATACATTTTTGTAAAACACAAACTTGTCTCTTTATTTGCAGCTCAAGTCTTGCAATATCGTTTTGTCTGCATTAGTTCTGGCTCTTTATGAGAGGCCAATTACTCTTCTTAGCTGTAACATGCAGAGTGTGGTATCTTACTCGCCAGTCCTGGCTGAGACACAGCCTCCTGCAAAATGACCACAACTAAGGCTCAGACATTTGGAGAAAAGGGGTAAAAATCCCAGCACTCTGCTTTGCTAAAACACCACCCGTACTCGTTTGCTCCAGCTTCAGTACCTAAGATTTTCAACCCACCCCCTGCTAAACAAAAGCACATTTTTAGGTGAAAAAAAAAAAAAAGTGTATAGCTGCTTCCCCCAGTCTCCCTTTAGAAAGATGCTCTCCTGGCAGATGGATCTCAATATGCCGTCTCCCAAATCTTAAGCAACTCTGAAAATATAAAGTTCACTTATACCAATGGGCCATATATATCTGCACCTCTCAATTCCCTGTCTCTTTAACTGGCACTTTGAACTAGTG
Source organism: Climacteris rufus (assembly GCA_013398175.1). Lineage (NCBI taxonomy): Eukaryota > Metazoa > Chordata > Aves > Passeriformes > Climacteridae > Climacteris > Climacteris rufus. The sequence goes on from VZRZ01001325.1 coordinate 1,261,092, forward strand.
AACACCTCTTTAATCTTGCCCCATTATCATCCTAATAGCACCTCCCGATATTCATAAATGTCTAGCAAGACTTTCAGCTATTTGGTATGAAGAAGAAATATCCAGCTAAATTGAGAAGATTACCACATCACCACATAAATCAGTGACAGGCCACGTGTTATTACAGTTGATTTTTGTTGACAGTTGGCTGTAGGCAGTTGTGTTTCAAATGCCTTTTTTCTCTGGAAAATTAAACAAAATTCCATGCAAAATGCAGCCCTCCAGTTCAAAAACTGTAAATCCAAAATTAGCATTTCATACTTTAAAAGGTAGCACAGCACAATTTTCCATTGAAAGGTCTGTACAGTTGTCACAAATGGGTGCTTCACACATGACACTAATGCTACCGATGTCTTTTAAGAAAGCCACCTTTCTCTGATATTATTTTCTTCTCCTAATAATCTGCATACACTATAGTTCATCCCTATGGAAAAGAAAGAGAGCTCACTTACTTATCTCTCATATGGGAGCATTATGCTTTCAGCAATTCAGACAGATAGGCAGGGTGGGAGGGGGGGGGGGTTGCCGAATCCTCCTCGATAAGAGGGAACGAATTGTGGCCAGTGAAAGGTTAATCTTCCCTCTCCAAGTCCCTCCTTCTGTCTCGGCATAACCTGGAGAGCAAAGAAAACGCGAGACTCACAAAGTGAAAAGACACACCGGCACAAAACTGTTCTGCTGGAGCGTGCGGCGCTTCACACGCGGGGCCATGCGTGACCTAATTAACAAAAAGCCGTTGCTAAAAGTCAGGGAAGCAGCTTGGGTGACACCAGAGAGGACCAGAACTTGCGAAGGAGTGTCTGCTTCCAGCAGCTGCTGATCTGCCAGTTTTGGCTCAGATCATGCCCGCTGCTAAGCCAATTTTTTAGGGACTCTGGTGTCAGCAAGTTGATCAAGCAGCAGTAGTTGAGACAGCGCCTTCCCCTTCTCCAGGCAGATCCTGGGGGTATTGGCTTCATCTTGGGCAATAGCTTGGAGAAATCACCACCACAAGAAGTTCACGTCTGGCTATATATATGTGTATATATATATCATATATATATATATATAAAACACAGGGAACTGAAGCAGAGAACTGTTCTGCCTACTCCTGGGCACAGGGACAGACATATAATGCGCTTTGTCAGCCAAAAGATGTTGCATGTGTCTTCACACAAACACTTTGCTGGCAGCTGACTGGCTCCTGGCCACACAGTCCAACATCCTCTGGTCAGAACTGCTGGGCTGCAAACCAGATCACCAGCCAATTGCATCTGGTTCATTTTCCCCCAGTGTTCCAGGGCAGAGGCGTGGGGCCACAGAGATGATGGCCTGTGTGAAGGATCACCCCTTCTCCTAGTTCTGTCCTCAGAGGGGAGCCAAGGATGGAGAGCCCACTTGGTGACTTCTGAGCTGGGTAATCCCTCTGCTTGTAACTGAGGGGAAAGTGTAGTAGCCAGTGCCAATAAAATTAAGTATTTCAGTCAATATTGAAATGGTTTAATCTGAATTTACCATCAGGCATTTTAATCAGCTGTCTTGCTCTCATTTGCTCATGGCTGGGTCAAGGTTTACTTTTTACAGCATGTGCCAAACCTTTGCCTGGTGTTAACTCTGCTGACAGAACAGGACAAGATGTCCATGGGAGCCTGGTCCCAGTCACCCGTGGTGCATCATCCACACAAAAAAGCACTTGATGCTCTGCTGGTTGTTGGATTTGCAGCTGATTACAGGCAAAGACTACATCAGTGAAGTCAAATAATCACAGTCAGATACTGGTTGCTCTACCAGTTACCCCACTGGGGAAAAAGTACCCAGACAAGAAGATGGAAAACAGCAGCACAAGAGAATACAGTGAATATGATGGAACAATCCTGTGTTCCCTCTTGAGGAGAGGTTGGAAATAGGATAAGTTTTGCTGTTGGGTGACCTGCAGCCTACAGAGTGATTGAATGATTTAAGGTAGCACTTGTTCAACACTGGAAATATTTATACTTAAGATCTGTAGGGAATATCAGAAAAAGGATTATGCCACTAATACTTTCTCTTCTAACTCTCTGTGCACATTTAATATCTTAGTATCTGATTCCCAATGAATTTTTCTTGCAAATTTTTGAAACACACAAGAGGTGACCTCCCATTTCTACTTGGGACCAGCTCCTTAGGAAGACCAGTCAGTGAGGAGACACAGACCAAACTGGCAGTGTGAAAAAGCATAGTCCACAGGGAAAACAGCTGTCCCACCAAAAAAATCCCAACATGAGCACAAGGCAGAAGAAACAAAAGCAGGTTTTAAGTACAAAGCTGCCCATTGTGATAAAGATGAGGAACTGGAGTACATGATCACTGGGGAGAAAAGGCTGAGGTGAACGAGACAGTGTTGCCAAGAATAGCACTTGAAAAGACGTGTGACGAGGGCTATGATTGCAGGCAGAAGGTGACTCTGTATACACAGCCAGGTATTTTGTGACACATGAAAAGCCTGAGCATGTGGCAGCTACCTGTGCCTTCAGAGATGAGGCAGGATGCTCACTCCATGGTACAGGAGAGCCCTCCTCCAGTTCCACATTCATGCAAGGGCACAGACAGATTGGCAGGAGGGAGACTGCACCCCATGTGCACCTTCACCCTGACTAGAGGAAGGCATCAGGGTGCCAGGGGCTGACGAAGGAGACACAAGGGCTTTACTTGAGGAGGAGCCCAGCAGCAAAGCCCCGCTGTGGCAAAGCTGAAGTTGCGCCAAGGCACCAAATGGCCTTGCAGGACAACCCGCAAACTTGCCCAAGAAACACAGCAACAGCAGAAATTATCTTTCAACAGAGGAGATGAGGCAATCTGGGGTAGCAGCAGTGGGAGCAGGGGAAGGAAAGGAAGTGCGGGGAGGGAGACCCACAGCCATGGCAGAGCAGGTCACTCCAAAGAGCCTGCACAGTGCTGGAAATGGAAACCCTTCTCGTGCTGTTCTCTGACACACAGTTCTTTTAAATGTTTGTACCTCCAAAGCCTCTGGGTTTGGCAGCCCTGCAGACATTGTGCAAAGGGGACAGCCACTGGGTTTGTTGTTTCAGCCAATGTGAAGGGTGCAAGCCACCCCTCCACTCCCCTGGCATCTTTCTCTGCACAGCCCAGGTGTTTACATTTCAACAGCAATTTTTGTACCAAACACAGCAAGATGAGATGAAATCACAGCAGTTGTTTCACAGAGACATCCAGCTTCGAGGGAAAGATCACATTCATCTTTGGATTATAAGCCCAGGGATGTCATGTTCTGAGAACAAGTTAATTATTCCACAAACGAGAGAAAATACTTTACAAATTTTAGCTGAACTAAGTAGAGAAGAGAAATTAATCTGTAAATCATCAAATGGTGCGTCTGTTTGTAATTATTACCATGCAAGTAATCTTAATATTTGTTGAGCAACATAATTTTTTTGTGGTTTGGGATTTCCTACTTTGTATTTTTTGCCTGCAGATCTAGATCTCCAGAGCAGGTGATTTTTTTCCTGATGTCTCATAAAAAGAAAGAAATGCTGAATAAAAAACCTCGTGACAGGAAGCTTTTCCTTTCGAAGTATAGTTCATGTGGTTGTGTTTAGAAAATGCAGTTCAAATACTGCTCTTTACTTTGTTCTTACAAGTTGTGAGTAATACACAGACTCACTCACATGGCAACAGCTGTACTCATGACAGGAGTCTTGGAATAATGTCAGGTGCCCATTGCTCACAGGACAGGAGTACTGTAATCTCTCCTGACTCCAGGGTCATCCCTATTAGTAGCTGAAGCTGGATTTAACTGCTGGCCAAATAACAGAGGTGTGCAGGCTTAATGCACTGCCTTGAGTTGGGGTGCCCAGAAAACTCTTCAGGAAAAAATAAATTTATAAAATATCCTAAGGGATATATGAGAATTGGAGCTGAAATTTAGTATTTTCTAACTGCTCTCACCCTTCCTCCTGGGAGTGTTGCTGATCTTTGATCACTTCCCTCATTTACAAACGCTGTCATCTCGCCATTCTCCGTCTACTCCGTATCATTAATACAAATCTGGAAACAATGGCTTTCTCACTGCTAAAACATTGCAACATCCCACTATTTGTTTCCTCTTCTAAAACGGATCATTCATTATAACCCATATCCCCCAAAGAATTTTATCACTTGAAACCTGTTTGCAGTGAATCTAAAGTAGCCAGAAAATCATCTCCTCAGAAATTCCTGTGTACGCTGGAACTGACTTCTCCTGGAAGCCCAATAAAGTGTTGAGTCCCTCTGCAGGCAATATCCATTTTTCTTCTTTCTGATACAGTCTCCAGCAGTAACCCCTGCAGCTGTGCACCATCCCTTTTTTTTTTTTTTTCTGCTGAAACTCACTGCTCAGCTCCGTTACCTCTTGTACCCACTTCATCCCAGAGAGTTGGGATAATTGCCTCCTTGCTTCGTCGTTCCACCACCTCCATGCTTATCGCAGAGGTCAGCTTTTCTTTTATCTCTCCTATAACCAACTCGTTATTTGCTGCTTTCTCTTGCAAGGGACAGGCTGCTGCTCCCTGACTCCTGCCCCATTCCACTTTTCCTGGTGTTTGTGCACCTCGTTTGAATATTTCTCCCCAAAAGGACATCTCTACCTCTCAGCATTTGAATTTAGTATTTTATTTTGTAGTCCATGGTCCCCAGCACTAGCAGAGGTTTGGCTGAACACTGACCTGTCTGATGAGGTATTACCAAAATCCTTACACCTGCAGTTCAAGAGCTGTGCAAGCAGGGATTTTCCCAAAAGATCTGGACAGACATTAGGCTCATGGGAGTCTTTTTTAACAAACTAAATAGATGTAACATACTCCCTGTTTTTTACTTGAGGAAGGTTATGCAACCTTGTAATGTTAAAATACATTAAAGGTGAGGCTTGGGACCCAAATTGGTCAAATGCTGCTGGAAAATAAAGGAAGGTTGAATATAAAATTAAATAATGCAGAAAATGTTTTATGCTGCTGAGGGTGAAGGCAGCTATGGCTATGCAATATTTACCATCAGGGAAGCTCAGACGAAAGCTCCCTTTGAACTGCTCACAGTCAAGAATAAACCCCAATATCAGTATGTTCACAGATGAAAATTCAAAGTGCAGAAAGGGCAACCATCTCTCACTCTTTTACAAGTCCCTAAACTGCCTAAATACTACTGGAGACACTTTAAAAAAAAGATGCAGATGATCAAACTCTGAGCTAACCCACAGAACTGAGGAGGACTTTTCCTTGGGACATGTATTTTTTGAAACAACAGCAAATTCTGGATGACTGAGGAGTGGGTAATAAGGTCTGGAAAGCACAGGCAGAACCAGGCTTACTAAAATCAGCCTTGAAGTGTCACTCACAAATTGTCACCAAAGCACTGTGAGAGGAGTGCAGACAGGGCAACTTTTGCAGAGATACTAATGACACTTGTACTTCCAGGGGCTTTCAGAGGACATTATGTACCCATTTCCCTGTCTGAAAATGTGCCTCTTCACGTAAAACAAGAGATCTTTGCATTTTTTAATAACTCATCCACTCATGTAAAATATCTCCTTCAGTGCTCCGCCGAGCTGCAGTGATGCTGTCTGCAAATACAGATGTTTTCTGGAAATATGAGTTTCTCCAGCTTCTCAATCCATGTCAGCACAATTCAGGTGAACCTTCTAATCAATGACAATTTATTGTGATATTGACAACGACACTGGCCAAGCATAGAGACATAAAACCCCAATTTTTTGCTGTTGCTCAATGCCATCGTGAAGCCCACACAGGCTGGGTGGTCACAGGCTCAGCACACCAGGACAAAGCAGTACAGCTTCCTCCCAAGGCCACCAGAACAGCAGAAGAGTAGAGCCTAGTCCCACATCTGCCACCAGCCAGCCCAGCAACCCTGGCTCACTTTATTTGCTTTTTTCCCCTCACACCATTGTCTATTTAAATCTGAATCTCTGTGAGACAGCAAATGTTTTTCTTCAGTGGGCTGTGCATGGTTCTTGCCACAGTGGGACTCGTGTCTCACCTGGGACCTTGGGGTAGTGGGGTAAGAAATCAAGCAGAAAGAGCTGGCAGGAGAGAAGCAGCACCCCTCGGCCTCAGCAGAAATATTCTGATTCAGAGGGGGCTTGTTTTAATCGAAGAGAGCAAAATATGTTTGGGTATCATTCAACTGTGAGTAGTCCTTGCTCGCTCCGTTTCTCAAGATGAGTGAAAAGGCAGCCTGTGCTACCATGGTGGGGAATTTGGGTCTTGCAAATTATTCTTTGTCCAAGAAGCCAAGCTGGGGGCTACGTCATCATGAAGGGTCCATGAGTGTGGCAGCTGCCTCTCACTTCTCAATTTGCTTTGAAAGCAAACTGTGGGCCATGCAATGCCACACAACACTAGGCACAGAGCCTCCTGACCCAGAGGGACCTCAGCCACTGCCATCTGAGCAGCAGACAGACACCAGAAATGTCTGAAGAGCCCCTGGGGCATGTTGGCCACTCCACATCCGACACCTGCCAGGCGGGGCCCAGTGGAAATCCCCGTGGCCACCTCAAAGGCATGGCCAGCAGTCTGTGCAGCAGGTTTGCTGCCACGTCATGTCCCTGCTCATCCCCAGTGTGGAGGGGACCTTCAGGGCCAGCTCTCAGGGACAAAACACTCCAAGCACAAAATCTCCTTGAAAAGGTTCCATAGGGCAACTCGTGCCAATGCAGCATGAACTGCCCAGCAGCCGGTGGCAGCAGGGGTGTGACATCCTTGGTTCTTGCAGGCAGAGATACCAGTCACATGCCCAGGGCAAGAGCATGGCCCACCGAGCCACTGTCTGTGCCTGGGGACAGCTGAGCCCCAGCCTGGCCAGGGTGCTCCCACTGAGCTCCTTCCTCCTGCACCTCACAGAACCCTAAGCATTTATTTAGAGGCACCACCACTGCACTTGGCGCATTTGCAGGACCCCATCATGGCTAAATTACTATTTTACACTTTGCACAAGTGGACATGAGGCAGGGCCACTTCTTCATGTAGTTATCACTTCATACCTGTTTCCACCTCTGAAACTTGCTGGTATTGCTCAACATGGCTGTCCCTGTGAGCAGGATGTGAGCAGGGCGTGTGTTCAGCTTCCCATCTGAAATATTTGCATGAGCCGCCCGTTTCCTCTCTCCCCACTGGGGACAGGAGGCTTTCTCTCACTTCTCTATTTCATTGTGATCTATAGAAGTTAAGTTCAAAAGGGCAGAGTGAGGGTCTCACATCCTGATGCTTTGACTCATCCTCGTGAAAAGTTATTGGTGTCAGTACAGCTACAGCTGCTCGCTTCTCCCCCAGCCTCTTTGATTTCTGTCCCTTTGCCACACTTGATGAGCTTTTTGCTAACTACTTTACCTCTCAGACTCACAGGAAAATGTATATACACCTATACATACATAGACACAGATGTACATATGTGTGCACACCCCTACATGCTATTCATCAGTTAACTTCTTAAAAAATAAGTGATGCATTTACTCTGAAGATACATGTCGGTTGTGGCCTTCAGCCTTACTGGCTTTAAAAAATCTGGCAGTGAAAAATACTGTAATAGTTTTTACCACATTAACATTAAAAGTAGAGCGCTTTTTTTTTTTTTTTTTTAAAGACCATGGTTTGCACTCTGCGTTTGTTAGCCCAATAAAAGTTGTGTTATGCGTGGTACCTTAAATTCCCCATTCTCCATACCAGAGCAATCTGTCTCTGTGTATCACACTCCCAGTCTCCACATCTCAGTACCTATAAAGGGACTGCCAAATAAAATGTTGTGAACGCTGCTCTCCGTTCTCACTCACTAAAACTTTGTTGAATTTGCTTAGTTTTACACCTATTACAGCTCAAAGACTGTTTGCTTCTCCCCTGCAGGGTTGTGGAAGCAGCAAAAGTAATGGGGAAAGAAAATCTTCAGTCCAGCTCACTGCTTTCTCCCTTTAAACTGCTGAACAGAAGTGTTAAAGTCTCAAAGTTTGGTTTTTTCCCTTGGGTTTTGGTTTTTTTTTTTTTTTTTTTTGGTTTTTTTTTAAAGGACTGGCTGCCACTACTCAAAATACCTCTTTCTGTATCAGTAGAATTTAGTCACACTGATAATTCAGATTTCCAGGAAAGATACTCAAAGTGAGCCTTCCTTATGGTTTTCCTCTAACACCAAGAGTTCAGATAATTTTAATCTAACAACTGACTTCATTCTCTTTTTTGAGTTTTCCTTTTCCCCAAATGGCAGGAGAAAAAGAAAAGAGAAAGAAAAATGAAATGTAAAAGAAACTCAATTTTTATTGCATGGAAAACACCCGAGGGGAACAAACTAAATTCAGCACTAACTTGCAAAGGCAGATTTTAAAGTTGCAGAATCAGAGCATAATTTGGCCCAATATTCTGTTTCAGTGCTTGGCTCAGTGGAGAAACCAGGACGTGTTTTTTCCTGCCCGGGAATTATTGTTAAAATGAAGAATGCGTTTTCATAGACAGGGAAGTATCATTGCTGCAAGCAAGCATGAACAATGCTAAATCTTGGTCATGCGTAAAGCCCAAGAAGTGGCCAAAAAAGTGCTTTTCTGAGAAAGCTGGCAATCCCTGCTTTGGAAAGTTGTGCCATACCCCACGCCAACTCGCTCTACCAGCGCCGTCTCTGGAAATTGCTCTCCTTGAAACAACATCTACCTAATTTGTAGCAGTTAATAACTAACAGCATATAATTTTAAACCCCAGCCACACTTTGCTGGTTCCTGCTTTTAATTAAACCTGACTTGTAGCAATGGAGGGAGTGGGGATTTGGTAGCTGGGATGCTGGAGCCGCAGCCTGTGATGAGTGGGGCTGGCAGTGGTACCCCTGGTCAGACCTCATCCCCTTCTCCTAAGTGTGCATATTAATTCAGAGCCCTGTCAGTCAGGGCTGGTTACTATGGCAATGGTGGGCCTAAACTAATCAAGAGCCACTCACCCCTCTCTGCAAGCAGGGACGAAGAAGCCCATGGTCAGAACCCAGCCACAGAGCTCCTCCAGATCAAGGGAGCAGGACAGACAAGTGATGGGAAGTTAATGATGTATTAAAAATGCATGTTAATTAATGAGATTTAAAAAATTATAGCTTTTGCTCATGCCATAGCTGGTATGCAAGTGGAAGGATGGCTGGAGTGAGCAGCTACCACCTCCTCACTGCCTGGCATGGCCACCAACAACCCCTACACATCCTCCATCGAGGCCAGGGAACAAAAAGTGCCATATGTTCCAGGGCATCCTGAATATATTGTGTAACAGCAGCTTGGACATCACTCAAGCATTAAAGCAGAGCTTTTCCTGGGCCCGAAGCAGCTCTGTGCCCCTTGCTACCACTTGAGCCTTTGTGCAGGGAAATCCGGAGCGGTCTGCACCGAAGGTCCCCGGCTGCCAAAGCTCCGTCTTGCGGGAGGCGGCTGAGTTTTGGCGTGCAGAGTCTGGAGGCGATTCTCTATCCGCTTCTGAATTTGTTTTGCAATTGCAGTATGTCTCTGTCCATGTGCCATTAAGAGCTCAATTCTTTTATTCGCCCCCCCCCCCGCCTTTTTAAAACATCATGTTTATGCAAGTGGACAGGAGGCTCTCATATCTGGGTCACACGTTTGCTGGAGGTCATTGAAAGGCTACAAAATGGAGCATGCCTAATTCTGCTATTTCAGAAGTTTTCTCACATGTACTCAAGACAATTATGCCTATTAAATGAGTTCATTAAATTTCAGAAATCCTTTGAAATTCTGACATACCAAAAAAATATGCTGAACTCCTTCCATTTCTTCTGACACCTCCTACAGGAGCTCTAATCCAAGGAGATGCTGGCCACTGGAGCTTGGCTGCCCGTGATGTGGCCAACATATTAAGCATGTCCTGTCTCCACTGCAAGCCAAATAAACTAAGTACATAAACCAGAGCATCGAGGTCCATCAAGTGACCTTTTGCAGCATCACTCTCACTGGCCCAAGCACCACTGTACCGAGGATAATTTAGAGACACAGGATAAATGTCACTGATGCTCTTTAAGAGCTGTGGGGTTTGCGACAGGATGGGACACACAAGGCTTTCCCAGAACTGAGAATTGGCTTGGTGCTGAGCTGCAGATTTCAAGAAACCAAAGATGGGCTCTTTGTCATCTCCTCTGAGCTGCCCTGGGGGCTGCTGCATGGGACATCCTGGTCTCTGCCCTCCCAAAGGACCACAGGGTCTGCAGAAGGACTAGGCTAGGCCACACGTGGAGAAAGAGGGCATAACCAAGCTTGAACCATCCTGTTGGGAAGCGGCTTTTCCCACAATGAAATCTCCTGATACTCAAAGGTGCTGAGCATCAATAACTACCGTGTGAGTAAACAGGAGCTGTGGGTGCCCAGTCACTGCAATCACATCCCACAAATGCTAGGTGCCACACACTAACCACGTACGAATACTTTCTTTTTGTTTTACAGTACATAGAAACAGAAGTTAAAAGCTCATTGTTGCAATATTAGTCATACACAGACACCAGGTCATGGGATTGGCTTGGCACCAAAAAGTTCTATGAGCCTACAAAGAGAGCAAAGTATTACTTAGGGGAGCATGTCTCTGAGCAGTGCTGTCACTTCTGGGGAACTGTGTGTGTACTCGATAGCAATTTGGAAATTAAAATGTACACAAGCTGATCGCTCATTAAGAAGTGTTTCTTTTTGGTGCATGAGAGAGCATTTATCATAGTTGGCCCACACCAACAATCAGCTTTGGACAGAAGCCACCTTTACTAATGAATGGGAGGGAACAGTTTTTAATCTCTCTGAGATCTCTTATCAATTGATTTTGGATGATGTATGGTAGGTTTTGTTCTCCAAGAATTACAATAATCCTCGAGTGGCAGCAGAGGCCCAATATTTTTGTTGTAATGCTTTGTCCCCTGAAGTGGTGCCATTTGGTCTTGACACTGTAGCAGTCTCCCTGCAGACTCCCTGCCACTGTCTCACATTATCCTTGTCTCCCTTGCATTGTCCAGGCTTCCCTGTGGTCACACCAACTAAGATTTAAACAAACAAGGGAGGGGGGAATAAACCAGTTGATACTTTTGATGAACTTTAGCCACAAAATATTAAAAAGATGGTTTTCTACTCTGTGCTTCCTGATACTGTGAGAATGAACTCACCTGGGAGTCCCATCAAGCCCTTGAATGGCACCTGTGAACCAAGGTGGCCAGAAGGCACTAAACTGGCATTGAAGAGAGAGCCTTTGATCAGGTCCTCAACTTCCTCTGTCTTCCTGAAGTGTAACTTTAGACCAGGCTCTACCAAGGCCACTTCACTCTTTTGTGCATCCCCTTGAGCTCAGTGGTGAATGAGCTGAAACCTGCTCTGTTTCCTTTACTAGGTGGCATGTGTCAAGGATCCCTGCGATCACTTTTGTTACTTGCTTTATCTAAAGAGCTCCTTGCAGGAGCCCGGGGTGTCAGTGGTCATGAAAAGAGCACAGCTGGAATACAGCAGTGTTTTATATCCTCTGGGCAGACAATTAACCGAGCCCCATTAGCAGCTTGAGTCTCAGGCCTGGATCCAAACAGTAGCAAGGAGATGCCCGATCTCCCCCAGGAAAGCAGGAAGACCAGTGTCCTCATGGGAGACTCAAAAGCTGCTGGAAGTCTGGTGGCTCTGCCCCATGTGTTTAGAAGGATGGCAGTGGGTGCTTGAAGGGTCTGGGTGGATGGAAGATCTCTGTAGCAGCTCTAAACACCCTCAAATTGCTCCAGTGAGGCTCCTTCAGAAGTCAAGGGAAATTTTGTGATCAGTGCCACTGGGCAAATCCTTAGTCCCTGCACCTGCTCTGCTAGCTCTCCCAGGATCATCATTGAGAGCAGAAAAATGGGGCAAAAAAGAGAAATCAAACACTTTCTTTTGATCAGCTGCTATGGATTTCAGGATCTCAGCCTGGTACAAGGAGGAAGGACCATAGTGACCAACCCTTCCAAAAGAAATTCCCTCAGCTCCTATGGATAAACACACACATGGAGTGGAGCTTCTGCTCCAATACATGGATTTCCATGTCTCCTCATTATGATCAGCACCAGGAGAATAATGTCATAGAGATGTCAAAAACAAGATGCAACATGCTAGAAGAGTGCCACTTGGAAATAAAGCCCTGTTTTTATGGGATAGCTGATCTGCTAAAAGCAGTTATTTGAAATATCTGCAGATCGCTGGGATCTGTGAATAATTGCTATCTGCACATCTCAAATCCTTTACAGTTTTGCTGTTACATAGCTCTGCATGTCTATAAATAGTAGAGCAGTGTCGCTCACTGCATAATACAGTCTCTGTGTTTTTACAACTCATCATGAACTTCTATGTAATTTATTTTTTATTGAAGAATTCCAATTAATGGCTTCCTGGTGATTTTAAAGCCTCAAATTATCAGTCTCTGAAAACAAAGCAGAGAACATAATTATCATAAACCGAGAATTTTTCATTTTGAAGCTTATCTGTTTGTGCTAAGTATCTTGTCTGTAAGTAATTAGTGCCTTTATTTTTTTTTCAGTAAAAATAATGACCATTCTATGCTGCACATCCAAATTCCACTAACTGCTAGATGTACTGTATACATTATATTTGAAAATGCACCACCTTGGACCAGCTTTAAAGTATTTCATCAAATGGTAATGGCAATAACAAAATACATCTGTTTGCTGGAATAAATTATGTGACATATTAAAAAAAAAAGCTATTATATCTTTTTCTCTTCTATGAGTAAAAGCCTTTTAAAAACATGCACTTATTTATTACCATGGTGGCATAGGATGATGGTGAGCTGCTTTTGGGCTATTTATAGTTCGCAATTGCTGATCAGAACTGATCAGATGATGGTATAGATGGACAGAGCACCCTTTATGTGCATATCTGTCTTTACTGACACATCTTTGCACTGTGCTTAGTGCCACCCACCCAAGGTTAGAAGCTGAGGTAGGTAACAACAGAAATCTGCCGCACCTCACACAAGCAGTCCCTGTAAAGGAGGGGATTTAGACCCAAGGCATGATATGGTGAGATCCTGCTCCTGAAAACCTGGGAAGCAGAGTGGATGGGGACTGTGCATATTTAGAGTCACTCCAGCACTAAGAGCAGATTTGTGGCATCAATGTTTCCATGAAGGACAGAACTTTACATGAGTTTCCTGCACAGTCTCCCTTGGATGCTTAGTGCTTGTCTGTGTTTGCAGGTGGGATGACTTTTCCCAGCTGCAGGTAAATCAGTTTATAGCCCAGAGTGACAGGGTTGGTCCTGCCTGTCATCATTGGAACTGAGCAATTTCTGTACTATGTGGGCCCCTCAGAAGCATCAGGAGTCCCTCACAGTAAGGGTGGAGGGAGACCTTGGCCACATCTCTAGCCCCATATTTGCTCCACACACCCAGAGCATCCTCTGAGCATCCAGAGAGGAAGGTGAGGATCAAGCCCTAAATGAGGATGAGTATGCGCTGTACCAGCCTTACTCAGCATTACCACAAGTCTGACACACACAGCCCTGCTTTATTTCCCTGTCTTGTACAGTAATGCCTTTTCTATTATGGCCTCAAGCAAAGAAATCACACAGTCAATAATCCAGTAGCAAATGCATGTTGGGTAAAGTGAGGAAGAATGAATTAGGAATGCAGTGAGGACACTTCCCTACAAGAATATGTTCCTGGTCATCTGTGGACTGTCCTCAAGAGCAAGCTCATTTCCAGGTTGCCCCAGACTGTTAATCAAATAACACTTCCAGCCTAGGCTGGTCTCCACTAGACACTGCACCCTCTGCAATGCCTGCAAATGGGTATGAAGCAACTCCCTGCTTTTACTTTTATAAGGGATCCTGCTGATTGCAGTAGAAACCTCCTGAAGAGAGTGAATTTTAAAATGAACCCAAGGTAAAATGCTAACTCCATAATTTTATACCATAAATAAACATGCCTCAAAAAATCTAAAGTGAAGTTACAGTAACATCAGCTCCCCTCACTGGCTGGCTCCTCACTCTGTAAGCAGCAGGGACGGTGCACATCAGTTGGACAGCGAATGTCCCTCAACATCTGAAGGGGATTTAAGGTCCCTTCCCAGCCTGCCCACAGTACAGATCAGAGCTGGTGACTGTGCAGCCCTGGCTCACCCCTCCTGCATCCCTGAACCAAGATCCCCGGCTTCACTTCTGAGTTCCCTCTCGTTTTGGCAGACATCCAGGCCAGCTGCTAAAATAAATCTATTTTTTTTTCCCCCCGGCGAGCCCTGACGTTCTCCTACTGGAGAAAGGTAGCAGCAGCGGTGGTGTTTCTTGGCTTTCATCCTGGCTGTGTGATCCACCCCAAGCCACCTCACCCCACATCTCCAGCCTGCGTTCCCAGGCTGCAGGATGAAGGGGAGCTCGCCGTCCGCCTCGCAGTCTCTTTGCTCCCAGGCACTAAGTAAATGTCAGCTTTTTTCACTGTGTTACATACATTGTTAATTTTAAAAAGAAATCCAATATCATTGTTTTTCATGCTAGCTGAGGTGATTCTGAAATTTAATAAAAATAGTGGAATTTTTCATTAATGGCAGCCAGGATTTAAGCCAGTACTAACTTTCCACAGCAGCAAGAGCAGATAAAAGGAGGTCATCCTCACCTTGTTACATTACAACTGTCCTCAGTCACAACTTCAATGGCAAAGAATTCAAATGCACTGCTTTTGCTTTACTGAAGTAGCATAACTACACTGGCACAAGGTGACCATAAATGCTTCGGGGAAAGGGACACTCCAAGCACTTAAAAACATTAGACCAAATAATATCTTCTGTAAGACAAAAATGCAAGGGGCAAAGAAATTATGTGAAACCCTTTTTCCTGGTCAGGCATTTCTCTCACTTCAGATCTGGCAGGGAGGGAAAAATTAGGGGTTATTAGGGTAGGAATTTGGCTAAAGCATCCTGCAAACTTATCCTGCCCATCCTAAGGGGAATCCTTCTCCAGTGGGTACCTGACTGCATTACAGAGCCTAGCAGGGATGTGCATCACTCTTAGAGAAATTACTACACCATAATCTGTAGTATCTGAATACTTTCAGAGTAGACACCAGCCTGGACTTTGCCTCCCCTGACTGCAGCCTTGTGGTCTTCCACCACCACATGAAGGATGAAAACTAAGGGGAAGAATGTGAAAAAAATATTTTGCTTGTAAAGTATATTTGCTTTATGGTTGTTATTGGGGGAAAAAAAACCAACCTACATTAAAACTATGCTGTGAAGCATTTGTTCTTTCAACTTTGTTGTAAAAGGCTCCCCAGGACTCACCCGTATGTGAGGCCAAAGTAAGTAAGGTCCTTCCTTTCCTCCAACTTTTCCATTACTAAATCAGCAGTTTATCATCCCTTCTCCCAAGGCCACCATTGAGTGACCACCTTATAGCATGTTAGCAGTCAGCTGAAAAATTGGGAAAGTCAGCTGGTGGCCATCCATGCTGCATGTGGGACTCAGAGCAGGATGAGCAAGTTGCTTGTCCCTCTCCCAGCCAGGTCATCCAACAATCGAACAAATGCTTTTCCTGAGCCTCTTTGTTGGACATAACCAGATAAATGCAAAAAGCAAGAACAATATCTGCTCTCTCCACGATGGTGTTACCCCAAGGACATTTGCAGTCCCTTTTATATGTAAAGATCCATATAACTGCTCCTGAGATTGGTGGAAGGGAGGGTGATATGGAAAGCAGAGAGCAAAAAACCCTACGCAGTGAACTCCCAAAGAGCCTGCCCAGCTCCAGCATCACACACACTTTTATTTTGGCATCTGTATCTTCCCATCAGCAAGACCTTCATTTAACCAAAAAAAATGTGACTTTTTTCCCCCCTCTCCTTTGCTTCTGAGTCTGGCCTCTTGACGTTCAAAAGCCAAAGAGATCCCAGAATCCACTTCCTCTGAGCAAGAACAGAGACTGAAGTTTAGCCTCGGGTTCTGCCTCTGCCAGCACTGCGCTCTGATATTAGGAAATATCAGAGATTACAGAGAAACCGAGAACAGCACTTCTGTGGGAAGACTGAAAAATATGAATGGCTCTTTGCAGAACAGCCCTTTCTTTCTGCAGACTTGCATTTCTAAGTAAAATTTGTCACATATTTTCCCAACTTGTCACTGCAAGCAAAGAACTTACTGAAGGAAGAAATTCACAGGGTTTTCCCAAGTATTCCCCAAACGGTCATTGATTCTCTCCCTGAGCACTGCTGGCATGGTTCAGGGCAGAGCTTCCAGGCTGGCACACTGCACTTTGTGCTGGATTGTTCCAGCCACAGCAGCAGCAAAAATCACTGGAAACTTTGGAACTGGAAATGGAAATTTGCAGTAATATGTGATAATGAGGAAGACGGCTCCTGTCTCTGCTGCAGAAGCCTGACCTTTTAACAGAGCAAATGTCAGGGAGAGATACACAAATGTGTTTAGACCAGTATCAGTTGCTTCTCTGTGGGGGTGCTCACGCAGGCACATGGACAGCAAGGGGTTTGCAGCTGCTGTACATCCAGAGGGGCACAGTGCTGCAGGTGTCTCCTGAAGGAAACATCCCTGGAAGTTGTGCCATTAGGTGCAAAGGGGGAGATCCTTACAACAGAGCACGGGCCGTGCGCATCCCGGATTCGGTATATCCGTACTTCCCACACCAGCTCACACAGAGCACATCAAGCTCTGCCTTTCCACTGGTCTAGTTTTCCTTCCCATTCTGCTTCACCTGAAACACTTCTGGTTTCCAGGGCTGCAAGAAAGGACTCAGCTTGCAAAGGGGTCTGTGAGAGATGAGTCTAGTTGTGAACCACAGTCAAAAGCCAGAAGGGCAGCTGGCCATGGTAGGGATGTAAATCCATTGTTTGGGATTCAAGGCTTAGCTTGTGGCCATCACCTGCACACCTGGAACACCTGGGAATTTCCATGCACTCTTCTCAAATGCTACTTTGGTTCCCCTGTCAATTAAGGAAGAGCTACCACTATTCTGGGAAAATAAAATAAAATAAAATAAAATAAAATAAAATAAAATAAAATAAAATAAAATAAAATGCTGCTGCTTACTCTTCCCACACTAAGATGGGGACATCTAGCACAGTAACAATACAGAGCAGACCTGTGTGATCCCAGGCATCCATCCACCTCTCCTCCTCAGTCCCAGAAGTCTAACGTGACACATTTCTAAAAACCCACCCATGGCACCCAAGCAAGCCCTTAAATTAAATCAAGTTAAATGAATCTGCTTCCTTTCCTAAGAGGAGCTGCACCTACATAAAGGAGACCAATGTAACTGGCCCCTTGGCATGGAGTCCATCAGGCCAGGATATTCCACCAGCACAGCCAACAACCTCCCAGCTCAGACCAGAGGACACCAGGCATCTTTTGGCACTTGTTCTCTCTAACTTCTCAGGTGCAATTAGAAGATAGGTGAGTGTATATGCTAAACCGTGTAGGAGGGTGCATGAACAGTGCCACAGCAAGGCAAGAATGTTGGAACCCAAACACTGGGAAATGTGTGACTCCGGGGCCCAAAAACCTGCATGCCTCCCCTGGAGCTCCCATGGCTGCATTTCTTGCTCCGGGGAGGAGAGCCAGGGTAGCAGAGGGGCACATAATTGATCATTAGCTCTGCTTCAGGCTCGCAGCAGAGCTGCTCTCCTTGGGAGAGGCATGCCAGGGATCTGCAGGGAGCATCCCAGTATCCCTGGGTGATGGCACGTGGGTGACACACCAAGGAGCCCAGCTGGTCCATGGGGCCAGGAGAAGCAGCAGCTTGGGGCTGCAAGGGAAAAGTCCAAGATGACAGTAAGATACAGTCACAAATTGTTGTGCTTCCCAAGTTAGCAATGCTGTTGAGGGATAGGAGAAGGTAATAAGCAGAATTTTGTAGGAAGCACGCTGAAAATAAGGTACTAAGAAAAGTCACTGAAAATGTCAGGCAAGCCAACAGGGAAAGGTCCAAGGAGCAAGCAAAAGCACAGCATATACTTTTTCATCTATTCAATCTGACCCTGGGCCCAGTGCCACAATCTTTTTAAGGTTAGTGGTGGGAAAGCTGCCTTTTGAATGTTTGCAGAGGCCTATTAACATCCTGTGCTGAGGAACCTTAAACCCCAGGTAGTATTTCAGAGGAAATGGACAGCACAAAACACAGACTGAAAATTAACCACAGCAGACCCCAGGCCTAAATAAGTTCCACTAGCCCTTTCTGAAATCACTTAAAGGCTTTCCTTCCAGTTGGACTCCTGCCCAACCACTTTAATAGGTGCAGCAGGCAGGGGGGAAAAAAAAGGAGGATGGGGGGGGAGAAAAAAGAGAAAAATAAAAGGGAAAAAGAAGCCTATTTGGCCCAGTAATTTAAACATTCTTTGCAAAACAATAATAAAGTAAAAAAAAAAAAAAGGCAGTTTAACAAAAATTGCAAGTGTAGCAGGATCGGGAGGGTAACTTGGTGAAATTCTCTGCGGATGGCTGCAAACCTCTAATGGAAAGTTGTGTAAGTGGCTGAGGCCAAAGTAGGCATTAATTACAATGAAAAATCAGTTTAGTGCAGGCCACAACTAAATTGGAAGCTGGTCCTCTAGGTAAAACAAAGAAAGTGAACAGAAGCTTTAGATTTGATTACATGGCAATACAAGAAAAATGTGCTGTATGTTGTCTATTATTAAAGCTGCTTTTGGGCCTTCTGTGTGCGCCTAAGGGATTTTAATAAAAAATTAGTAATAACCCTGCTGCCCTGGCTCGCTGCGGCTTTTGGCGTGTTTGTGGGTACAAGGCTACTTCTGCGGTACAAATTAAGTCACTTTAGACAAGCAACCTTGAAAGCATTGTGTGCTAAGTTCAAGCAGCACACTTGGACCCTAAGAGGACACAGTCCCTTACTGGAGGCCAGCTCTGGGTTTAGAGGCTGCAATACAATTTCATCAGGAAAGAAACCCTGCAACTACTCTATTTGTCTTTGATTATTCTTGGCAACACTAGAAATACATATCCAGGTTCATAAACACTGTATAAAATACTGCAAAAGAGTGAGTTAATGGCAAAAGGTCACCATTAACAGATTTTTATTTTTTTTAACAAATGCTAACTCTATAACCTTCTTTACATTGATGCAATGCTACTAATAACATTATCTTTATTGCTAATATCAGCACTTGGTCCTTGGCATGAATGGATACAAGTAAGCCAGGAAAGTTTACCTGGATTAATTTAAAAATAGAAAAAAACCCCCACTCTCCCAACTTTATAAAGGTAACTTTTCTAATCCCTATCCTAGAGATATTTATTTTAAATTATATGAATTATGTTCTTTGTACTCCAGAATATCCATACCTCAGTGGATCCAATTCTGCCCCTAAGTCCCTGTTTACAATTTCCTGTAAACTAAAGGCAAAATTTACTGTATGCAGAATTTTCTGACATCCAGGGAAATAAGGGGAAAAGGAAAAAACATTGCAGGGCTAAAAAGACAAGGAAACATCTAGGAGAACAAGCAGCTTTGTGTCTCCTTGGTGGTGGGCTGCTGCTATCAGCTGCTACAGTGGGCCCCTATCCCTCCAGCAGTCCATGCTGGGGATGAAAGGTTGTACAGCCCCTGGATGGGTGAAAATTAGTAATTTTATATGTAACAGGCATTGGTCATGTCCTAGAAGAACTGCTGAGCCCCAAAACCCTGCCTGGGTAGGAGTGTGTCTGTACTCCTGTATTTTCAATGTTTGCTGTTTCACTATGAGTTGCATCAGGTTTCTGTGATCTCTACTAAAGTGTCTCCTCCTGGCTTATTTCTCCCCCTTCAAGCCCAAATTTACCACTCTTTTTCCTTGCAAAGCACAATTTGGGAAAAGCATCCTATTCCTTTCTAAAGTTACCAAGCAAGAAGGAAGGGGGGAAACAAAAAAAAAAAAAA
>VZRZ01001325.1:1281002-1334191 GCA_013398175.1 Climacteris rufus
AGCAAAAAAAAAAAAAAAAAAGAAGAAATAGCATAAGATCTGCCACCAGTTTAATTCCACAAATTTTAAAGACACCTTGTTTGCTCATTTTCCAAGTCTGGTTCACAACTCAGGGTGTTAGGTTGACAGTTTGGCAGCTCTCATCCTAAGCCCAGTGGCTCCATCAGCTGTTCCTGGGGTGATCAGGGCTTACAGGCATGTGCAGCTCTGGGCTTCTCCCGCCCATCCATGTGACACAGATAGAGATGTCCCCAAGTGCTGTGACAAGGAAAAGGGGCTCCTCTCTGTAGCATGACCTAGACGTGACCTAGAACAGTGCTGGAAAAGAAACAACTTTGGCTTTCAGCACTTTGTCACACGGATGAATTGGGCTTCAAAATCCTTTTATCCCAGTCACATGTGGCTGCGCGCCCGGATTCATGTCACCCTGTGCCATGCGGCCCCGACTCGGACCAACACCTTCCCTCTCTCCAGCTGCACTTTCTGTGTTTTGTGGTGTCAGGCAAGGCTGTCACAAGAAAGGACTCTCCCAGTTTACTGTTTCCATGGCCAGCCGAGGTGTTTTACAGCACAGAACCCAATTACTTACAAGAAGCTGGGCCACGAGCACTGAAAGAAGAGTTCTTTTTGAAAACAAAGCAAAACCAACATCGTAAACCTCTAAGTTCCACCAGAACAGTGGAGCTCTGGGGGTGAGTTGCTCATCCCCATTATGCACAGACTGCCCCCATGGCAGGCTCCTCTCCATGAAAGGATGAGGAGGAGCAGAAGGGATTTCCTTGGGAAAACCAGCACAGCCAAGGCAGCCCATGCACCCAAGTGCTGAGGTTGTACAGCTTTAAGTGAGGAGATGGGAAGACCAAACTCTGGTGCCGAACATTTCCCAGCAGCTCTCCCTTCAATCCATCAGGAGCAATGGACTCTCTCAGTGGTGGTTTGCAGCAGCAGCAGCCAGTGCCAAACAGCAGCTGAACAGATAAACTCCATGGCTGGAAAACAAGGAATGGCAGTGGGCATCAGCAGGGAATAGCCTGATGCAGGTGGAATACCAAAAATCCCAGAAAAAATCAGTCCTCTTTGCATACAACATATAAAACTATAGATACACACACATTTTGCAACATATCTGAGTTTGAAACGTGTTAGCACGTCAGTACTTCCAGACCTCCCTGGAAGGTACATCCAAGTCCCTTCCCTCTCTTTCCAAACGTGCTGACTTTTCCGCGTGGAAAGCTGCAGCCTTTGAGGCCGCCTGGCACCACATCTGCTCAGCGAGTGCAGGAGTGGCCTCCAGAATCAAGTCTCTTTCTCTAGCATCTCTCATGCTAAGGTCTGTGAAAAAACAATGTGGAATAAAAAAAAAACCCAAGGAAAAAAAAAAAAACAACAACTAAAAACTTTTGTCTGTGGATTCAAAAGAGCCCTCTTCATGCCAGATTCATCTACATTAAATTGGTCATGACCTTCCAGGTGTCTTTAAGGTTGAAGTGTTTGCTGGACCATTTAAAGCTCCTCTCCCGGGCTCCTGCGACCCTCCTGACATGGAGAGCTGGGCTTTTAAGAGTGTAGCCACCTTGTCAATGCTCAGAGGTCACTAATAGCCTGCCTTGGGCCTTCCAGCGGGTCGCGTTCGGCTTGCTAGCCCAACACAAAGGAAAAGGAGAGGAAAGCTGGGGAGGGGGGATAATTATCATTCTTTCTCTCCACCCCCCCTCTCCAGGCTGAGAGTTATGCTCCATGTCACTGTGTTAATGCGCTTGCATCCAGGGAGACACATAATGCTCCTCTCAGCCCTGTTTATTAGTGAGATCCATTTGCGAAAGGCCCTTCTTTTGTACCACAATATGAATGTGCTTTGATGGCAAATAATTACGCTAGTCCTTTTGACATGAGGATCCACAGGCTGCCCTAGTTAAGCCAGTAATTAGCCTGTCCTCCTCCTTTTTTTTTTTTTTTATTATTATTGAGAAACTACAAATTATCCTCATATGAGCACTGGCCATTGCTTTTTCTCTTTTCTATTCTGCCTCTCGCTCTCTCCCTCTCCCTTGTATCTCTCGGCACTTTGGATAAGGGGAATGCAGCTGCACTAGAGCAAGATAAAGCTCCGCCATCAAGATGATGAACAATTTGGATGAAGAGGCTTCGAGATGAACACAAAAGCTGAAGAAGTGCGGCTGATGCAGCCCTGGACAGCTGAAGAATGCTGCAGTCTGCAGATGAATAGCCCTCATTTGTGAATATACAGATTTTCCATGATGAATAAAAACTGAGTGTAGGTCACAATAAATAAACTTTTTTTTTCCCCTTCTTCTCAAATAATAATTCAGGTTCCCGGCACCAAACAGCTGTAAATTGAAGGTTGTGCTTAGTTTTCTCAACTCTCAAAGGGGATAATTAAGCTAAGCTCATATTGTTTGATATATTAGCGTAATGATGAGCTACTATATTCTGGCTTGTTTCGAGTTATTTTAGGTTGGTTTTTTTTTTTCCATTATCTTTTTTCTTAAATTACATTTCAAATACATTTTAAATGTAGAAACAGCATTTCTGAAACACAGTTGCCCTGTGTTTGGGTAGATCTGGAATGTATTCATATAACATTTAATTAAAGATGCTGCATCCCATCCCCCTTTTTTTGGGAAAAAGCATGGAGGTAAAAAATATTGACCTTATTTGACTAGTCCTGACATAATCTCACTCACCTGCCAAACTTCATCCTTATTGGTACAAGACAGTTAGACATGGCTGTATTCTTTATCAATACAGACAGCCATTATCCTTCCTTCCTTCAGGACTGGTATTCCTTGGCAAACATAAAACCACCTCACCCCCCCTAATTTTTTTGTAATTTCATTTGAAGATCAACAGAGGGCAAATACAGTTTCTGATTTTACCTGTAAACTCAGGGTTTCATGCACAGACTGGCAGATTACATCTTTTAAGGACAGCTGACCCAATTTGGGGGCTCTAAGAAGTTTAAAATACCAGCAAATTGAAGAGCTGTCTTGGAAAGCAGAGTAAAAGCGAAGGAAGCCCAGGAACCTGAGTGCAGGTGGAGAGCAATGGTCCAAAACAAGCTCATAAAAGTAGGATACATAGTAGTAGTAGTAGTACTAATGACTAGGATAACTAGCCTTTTCCCCATACTCACAATACACAAAAATTGAATAAACTCCCCTCTAAAGATCCTAAATTTCAGTCCTGTGCTACAGATTATATTAGAGAAGAAGGAAATCAGGGAGCAGCACAGTGATTTGACTTTGAGTTTCAGTATTGAGTAGAAAGTTTAACTTAAGTCAAACACACTTTTCCTCTTACCCATGTTTTGAGAATTAAATCCCACACCACACTCCATTTGTTTATATTCTAAGGCTATGGCACAGCTTCATAACATGGTGAGAAGAGATAGTTCAAATATTTCAGAAAAAAAATATAAGATTATCCTACATCTTGACCTGTTTCTGGAATCAATGTCAAGCCACATGGTTTTTATGGTTCAAAAATGTGTGTGAATTGTTCCTTTCATCTCTAGTTTGGGATCAAAGGGAGAACCAGCCCCTGTGATATTTACAGCACGCCAAGAAAGAAACCCCAGGAATCTTCCACCAAAGCCTGTTCCTAGGCGGTTTCTGAGTTGCTCTGCATGGCCAAGACTCTGACATGGGGAGGGTGAGCACTGGGTGCTGCATGACCGGCTGCCAGTGCCAAACTTTTCCAGCTCTCCCAGCCTCAGGGGTGATGCCTCATCCTGATTTCCCAAGGAGGATTTTAAGTCCCGTTGTCACTTGCTTGATGTGTTGTCTTACTGCAGGGAGGCAGCCCAAACCTTGAGGATTCCAGTGGGTTAACATTCCCTACCTTCTTTACATGCCCAAAGTGGTCTGCTCTAAAGCTTTGCCCTTCATCCACCATCCTCGTGCTCATCCCAAACAGCAATGGGATGTCACCATGGATGGCGTGGGGCCCAACCTTCTCCTCCTAGGTACATCCACAATATACTTATACAAGTGTGTTAGGAAGACCAATTAATCAGAAATTGCAAAGAAGGGGCAGAGGAGAAGAAAAAGAAAAAAAAAATTGGTTTTTTTCCCCTCACCTGGGAGAAAATTCCCACTGGCCATTCACTCCAAGAAAATGCCACAACAATCCCGATCCAAAGGCCATTAGAGACTGGGAGTCTTTCTGACGGCTTCAAGGGAGTTCCAACCAGGTCACAACTAAACCCAGAGAAAAACAGAACTCAGGGCTTTGCAGTGCTGTGTGTCAGAGAAAAGCAGGGAACCACGCTCATCCCTAGGAGCACAGCTCCCAGGGCCTGACGGGTTTCTTCCTGGTGGCACTGATGGTGGTCAGACAGGCTTGGATAATCATCTAGAGCCCATCCAGTACTTAAACTGATGATGGATTTTCATTCATGCTTGCAGTAATGGCTGAACATTTATTAACTCTTTTCTCTCTCATTATCTCCCTCCTTAAAAGGGTGCTCACAGCAAAACAGGGATCAATAGTTAGGAAAACAGATTTTTCATTTGAGAGCTGTGTGGAAACACCTTTAATTCATATATAGCCATGTACAGACTCTGCTTACCAATTAAAGATCTTATTTATTTTTTAACAGCTATGAAATTATTACTCATGTTGTTGTTAGGACCCTGAATTCCTCATCAGAGCTATGCTGTGCTAGGGCCTGTACCTGTCTGTAATGAGAGAGGGAGAAGGCAGCTCATTCTCTAAAGAGGTTGCAATTTTAGCATGTAAGAGACAAAGAAGTGCAGATAAACCATCCAGGAGGCAGGAGGGGTTGAGGACAAAGTAAAGGCGAAAAAAAGAAAAAAATCACCAACCCTGTTGTGCTTCAATAAGTTCAGCCTCAGTTTATGCTGTTATAGGATTTCAATATTTTTCAGATTATGCAATCTGATTTAATAATCAGGAGTTCAATACAAGTCTTGTTCTTCCTCATCTCTGCCAGAAAAGTTGATGAAGGCAAAAGGCTCTCGTGCCCTGGTGGGAAGCTCTGCTCTCACATTCAAAACTTAAGACTGACCCAAGGGATCATCAATCAGTAGCTCACTTTAAAATTCTCTTTAAAATATTTTACTGGCTCACTTTACTTGGCATTTTTATCACTATCTACATCTCTAAAGCAGTGATATAATTAGTAAAGCTATTAATGTTTCTTATGTTTAGTCTTACAAAAGCTACAAATATCTATAAATCTGGCTTACAGCAAAATAAAGAATGACAATAATTCTGTCAAGCATCAATATAATTTGCTGGACAGCGTTGTGTAAACCAAGCAAATATCTGAACCATTAATGAGCTTAATCTGTGCCATTTAACTGCCCCTTCAGTAAATTGTTCTGCAGGCCAGAGAGGGGTGTCCAGCTTAGTTACTCTGCAGACTTCCCTCTTCTCCCAGTATTTGCGTTCCCACAAAAGTGAGCAGCCTGACTCTAGCCAGTTCTGCCTTACATTTTCCTACAACTTGAAGCAAAATCTCTTATCAAATACTTTTTCCCTATCCTTGTAAAA
This sequence comes from Climacteris rufus, assembly GCA_013398175.1. Lineage (NCBI taxonomy): Eukaryota > Metazoa > Chordata > Aves > Passeriformes > Climacteridae > Climacteris > Climacteris rufus. Next base: position 1,286,541 of record VZRZ01001325.1, read on the forward strand.
CTTTGAGTTTTCAGAGATGCTGATGTTCTGCCACATTACTTAGGAGAAAAAACAAACCAAAACAAACCAAAAAACCCACCACCAGAAAAATCCTCCCCTTTCCTTTTCTTTCCTGACAATAATCACCTTACAGTGGTGAGGGCCTTCACTTAGGACAAGATAAAGTCCACTGTAAGACTCTGCTCTGCATGGTTCAAACCAGTAACAGGAATCTGGGTCCCAGCTTCTTTGCCTTAGGGTTAGGCTCTCTCATTCAAGCCAAAATTTATGCCTTAGGCAGGAGAAACTTTTCATCTCTAAAACATCAATCCAGGACGTTGCAGAGTCCTGCTTTTTGTCATATTGGCTGCTCCCAATGCAGAGATTTTTCTGAAAACTCCTGGATATCTCAAGCCCTCAAGACTTTGAACCGTGGCATGGGCCACCCTTTATTCTGCTAACACTTGATTTTCTTTAAAACTGAGTGGGTTTCAACCTATGTGCCAAAAAAAAAAAAAAAAAAAAAAAAAAAAAAAACCAACAAAAAAGGGCAAACCAACCCTTGGCAAAAAAAAAAAAAAGAAAGAAAACCAACACAAAAGGGCAGACCAAGCCTTGGCAAAATAATACAAACTCACCACCCATGGCATTACCATTTTCAATAACAAAATAAATGTCTGCTCTCATGAGCCCCGAGTAAAAGCCCTTTTAAGTAAAAGTATTAGAAGAATACATCAGCTATAAGATATAACACCAGTGACTAATATTACAGGATGGGCATTTTTAACTTTCACTCTGAAATGACTGCAAGATAAGAGAGTACAATATATATTTTGAATTCAGGGTGAGAAGATCTTTTTAATATAAGTGTTTTATGATGTAGTCATACATCATTTCTAACTAAAATGCTAAACAAAACACCATTCTTTTCTGAAACATAGATAATGATGGATTTTTTGTTATTCTATTTTATTCCATAAGATAATTTTTCAACCCAAACTTTTATTTTATTGATGGCATAAGAAGGTCCCAATACATCTTCTTTCATATATGAGACAATTTCATGAAAACTGTGAGCGAAAACTCAAATGTCATTACTGAGAAAGAATTTTTGGATACGTGATCATTTATTGGGATAGTCCCACAAGAGGGGATTAAAGGAGATTAAAAGGACCAGGTATGTTTTGTTGATTGCTTTGGCACTTGAAAAGCCCTCTGATCTCAGAGCAGGAGTTCTGTGGGTATTATTATAATAATAATGGGAATCTTGGAGGACGGGAGGTGGATAAGCAGAAGGGAACTAAATCCAATAATGTTTGTACTGTCACAAAGCCAGGATGGTTTGGGATATGATTTAATCCTATGGAGCAGACCTACCCAACACTCCTAAGCAAGAGATAGACAAATAAATATACCCAGTAAAATAGAGGCATATCTGTAAAGTGAAATTCCTCACCCTTCCCTGGGCAAAATATTTTATTCCCTCAACTCCAAAACTCGCCAATAATTTGGCTCTGTGTGTGCTGAGCAACAATCCCAACAAATCTCTGCCTCCTCCACTTTATAGCCTTGGCAAAACACGACATCTGAGGAATTCCCTGTGTTTTCTGTCTCTTTCCTCGTTTGTTTTCATGTGTACTACCAAAACAGACTGTGTCAGTACCTGTAAAGAACCAAAATATTTTAAGTACTGACTACTGCAAAAATATGAAACACCTTTTTTAGTACTTGGTTCAAACAGAGGGATCAAGGGGGAAGGAAAATGGCATTTCCACCACTCTGGTGTTGAGGATGGATGGCTGCTCACTGTACCACTGCCTTTCCAAATACTTTACTGTGTCTATCACAAGACAATTTCTCCCATAGTCTCTTGTCCCAGGGACTCCCAAGCTTGACTGTGTCTTTAAAAAAGATCTTTCCTGGAAAAGCTGATGTTAGAATAGTGGTGTGAAGTTGTAAAAATTTTATGACTTATGTGTTTCAAGAAAATCTGAATCAAACCTTTAACTCCTAACACTGCAATCCATTCTTCTCATGGAGTCAACGGAGCAGCATTGAGCTGGACCAAGCAATGAGCCAGCCCACAGCAGACACATCTGCAGCAGAGACCCAGGGCCTGCTTTTACAGAAGTTTCATAATAAATTTAAAAACCCAAAAACCAGGCCTCTAGTTGTTCTTGAGTTCTTACACTAACTACATTGCCTATATACCTCCTGAAGATTTTGGCCATGCTGCCTAATCACAACAATAGCTCAGAAGAAGCCAGCAGTCCTGCTCACAATTAGTCGGGACTGTTTTAACTACCTGTTCAGTTGTTACAGATCTAAGAGGGACTGGCTGGTGAGAAGAAGGTTCTGGAAAAAACATCCCTGTTGATTTAGGGAGAACTCAGTTTGTTTGCTTTTTAATTTCTCTTTTTTAAGTTCAGCATCACAGTTTGGAAAGGCTGCTTTAAAAACCTGAGATAGACTCCTTCCCTGCTTTTCATGCTCTTTTCAGACTCTCAGCTCTCCAAGGAAGTCCATATTCCTTATTTACACACAGTGGCCAGCAAAACGCCCTCCTGTCCCCAGCTGGCCTCAGAGCTCAGTTAGAATATAAATAAAAACAATTTGAAGAACAAGTGAATCACACAATCAGAGTGATCTTCCCCTAAATCCTGTATGAAAAACCTCACGAAATCCACAAGGGAAAGCCTGAATGCATTAACCATTAAAAAAAAAAAAATAAAAATTAAGAGATCTGTGAAAAAAGTTTCACTTAAAATAAAAGGCAGCAGAGACGAAACTCTAAAAGTCCAGGTTTTGAATGAGCTTTCATTATTCATTGACCCAGGTTTCTTCTTTATGTTATGCAGAAAGCAAAAGATTAAACCGGTGCGGAAGGGAGCGGGGTTGGGAGGGTGGCTGCAGTGGACAGCTTGGCCCCACAGAGCTGGGGAGGGGGTGCTTTGACTGCACACTCAGAACTTCCCAGCACAAGGGTGCAGCGACTCAGCTAATTGGGGAAGATAAAAGGCAGGTTTTTATGAGACAGACACCATCATTATCAGCAATGAAGGATAAAAACTTGAGCAGCTACATCTTATTTTATCGCTGGGAAGTCTCAGAAGGAAAAAAAGAATTATCAAAGTTTTTGATAGTTCCATTAAACCACAAGAAAACTATGTTAATGTAACCTTAAAGGCTTGACTAAAACCTATGAAATCAAGGCAACTCACAGTTCAGGCCTCAGCTTCTTCCCTAACCCACCTGTAGCGCCCAGACCACGTGAGACACAAACACTACCTGCTCGGGGACAGTGTCATTTATATGGGCAGGCCATACTGCTGACTCCTGGAACCCCAAAACCAACACCAGGCACAGCCCCTAGAACTGCACATAAAGTGGGTTTATGTTTTCTATGCTTTTCCTTTGTTTCTTGCAAGGAAAATCTAAAGACAATAAGCAGTTTCATCACAATCCAATCCAACACAAAACTTCCCTCTCCAAAGCAACCAGGCAGTGAGAAGCAAACGCTTTAATGGCCAAGTTTAAAAAGCCCTGAAAATCTGGGTTTCTAATGAAAATACTGACAGACCCTTAACCACACGGCAGAGTGAGCAGGCGCCACCATAAAAACCATTTAAGCCCTCTTTTCTGAGAAAGGCTTGGCCCAGCAGCACGGGAGGAGTAAACAGGGCTGGTAACTTAATGACCTTTGAGCATTAGCAGATGGCCTTTTTATGAGCACAGATTAGCAGAACATGGGAGTTTTTAATGGCCACTAACAGGTGCCAAGGCTGCTTTTCCCTTCTCTACCTACCCACAGCCAGCAAAGCACCAGTCTGGTCCCATCCCATCCTTTATTCCTCTTTACACCCCAACATCTTGGATGACACAGCAACATATGTCCTGCACCATCCTGATAAAGCTGTAGGTCACCCAAAAACAAGAGCACTTCACCTTTGGGTAATGGCATTGTCAGATGAGTTATCATCACAATACCCCTTCTGAGGTGTGGCCAGTTCAAGGGGGATGGTTACAATGGTTGTCCCCTTCTTTCTGGTTCAAGAGAGATGTAGGAAGCCCCAGCAGCAGGTTCCAGAGCTGTTTGAAAGCAGGAGGGAGTCTAAGCAAAGCCAAGGCTGGGGATTCCCCTCTCATATTTTTACCATCATGGTGTTCACCTATGACAACCCTGGCTCTGCCCCATTAGAGACACCCTGGTATCTTTATGAGCTGGGGCCACAGTAAATGCTCTGTTCATGTCTCAGCAAATATTACCTCACCCAGCCTTATCCTGGCCCAGGAACAGCTCAGAAGCACACCAGGACTCAAAGCAATTACCAAATTGGCTCCTCTGCATTTATCTCTGTGGGTGGGTAGAGGAAAGCCCTCACAATTAATCTCAGATGCTGCCTGATTAGACACAACTCAGGGGTTATGATCCTCTGGGAGCCAAGGGGGCTGCTTGGAGTCTGGAGCTGCAGTGAGCAGGCTGAGGCAGCCCCTGCCCTCACCTCACGTATGGGGGATCACACATGAGTGCATGTCAGCAACCACTGAATGGGAAACTGAGGACATTTACGAAAAAAAAACAGCAAGAGCATGGCTGAGGGGCAGATTACAGTACTCTTCGGCCTCCATTCTTTGGGCTTCTCACTCTTTGCCTCTCTTCCCTCAGCCTCCTATTACTGGCCTCCAAATTTCTTAGCCTTCTCTCTCGGCCTCCCACTCTCAGCTTCCACTCTCTTGAGAGATGCCGTATGTCAGTGCCCCATCTTTCCATTGGAAAAGATAACACAGTACAAACTCCAGATTTTGTAATGTGTGGTAGCAGTGCCAGTCTTACAACTGACAGGTTGGAGTCCCTTATTAGAAGGAACATATTATGACTGGGATTTGAGGCAAAACACCAGGGAAAGAGATTGGAAAACCCAGGGAAAAAAAAATTCCTTGATAAAACAATTAAAATTTGCCATGCAGGGGAATTCATCATGTCCAGAACAGAATTCCTGGAAAGCAGCACTGTGAGACACTTCATGGAAAGTACTGCAAGAAAACAGTCCCCAGCCAGGACAGCATGAGGCAGTGAAGGTTGGAGTCTGCAGAAAATGGTGCATTAACCTGTCCACTGTGGGAATGACACGAGAGGGGATGTGGAGAGTAGAGAAAGCAAAATTCCAGAGCAGCAGCAGCTCTGGCTCTGAGCCCTCCTGGCACCCACCACTGCAGGTGCCTCTGGGTATGGGCAGACTCAGCCCCAAAAGGAAAAAGAGAGGTTGTGGGTACAAGTCCAGCACTAGTGTGCAAGTCAGTGTGGGGTCAATCCTGGTGGTATCGTGGGAAAAAAAACAGATACAATAAGGAAATGGAAAATTTAAAGATGGACACTCAGTAAAGCAGGGCTGAAAGAACTGATGCAGCCCTCATCCTGTCATACAGGTGTTTACATAGAGATGAAATGACATTATTTCCCATTACCTAGCAGAGAGGTGGAAGCTGGGCTAATGCCCAGTGTGTTAGATATATCCACAGGGTCCCTCTCCTTCACGCCCATGATTCCCTTTGGGGACTCTCTCTTGCAATGCCACTGGGATCATGCACTGTTTCACCGGAAAATGCAATTTCCTGACAAGGTAGAGACACAGGGTCTGCACAGGTGCTGGCTGAACCTGAAGAAAAGAGGGATAAAAAGTATAAGCAGAGCTTCAAGAAGTTTTGAGAAGAGTATATTGCTGTGCAAAAGCTAAACAAAAGATGAATTAAAGGCAAGGGAAAGGTGCTAAAAGGACTGATGGCCTGGTGACACCAAAGTTCAGACGAAACAGGAGTAACTTGCCTGGATGCCAGACTTGGTAGGAAGCACTGATATCTACAGACCGCTCCCAAAGAGAGGATTAAGTCACACTACTGAAACTATGTTATCAGAAGAGAGTCTGGGGCTTTATGTGACAGATATGGGGACCCTCACTCTGCAACCAAGCAGAGCAGCTCAGACGGGATGCCCAAGAAGGTGCACGGGATAGCCCCCTGCTGAGCCCCAACCTCACACAGCCCTGCAGAGCCCTTGTAAATGCATTACAGGGCAGGACCAAGCGTTTCATCAGCTTCCAGCAGGAAAAGGGAGAAAGTCCTCTGAAGTGGGTGTTCTTCCTAGGAGCATCAGGCCAGAGGCAGCTGAGTGTGTGGACAAGATACAACCAGAACTCGTTAACTCACCGCTGTGGTGCTGGTGGTGCCTCCAGGGAGACCACACAGCAGCACAGAAAACCCCAGAGACTAATTGAACACGGTTAATTATTAGGTGGTGTAAGATATATTTGAATTTCTTTATTGTGCTCCTGTTGTTTGTTGTAGTTATTTTTGGCTGGGGAAATGGTGCCTTGCAGGAACTTTGGAAAGAGCTGTTTGGATGGGGCTCGTGTCGCTCGGGGCTGGGGTGACACGTGGCTCAGCTACCTCAGTCCCCCCCCCAAGCCCCTCCAGCGCCTGCCAGCATTAGATGGCAACCTTCCCCAGTACATGCTCTTGTAAAAGGACACAAAACAAATGCCTTGACCAATGGGAAACAGATTTCTGCTGGAATCCACAACATTTGAAAAATAATTTGTTTTATTAGTGAAAGCTGGCAGTGGGATCACAACCCTCTCAAATACATGATATAATTGCAGGCTTGGAGGTCCAGGTTGTAGCTGGCCTAAGACTTTGTGAGCTGGAAATCTGCTCAGAAGCTTCACCTTCATAAACGTGGATCGTGTCATGTCCCTGCATCAAGACCTGGTTAATGCTGTGGGTTGTTGTGCATGAGCTGAAGGGCAAGGCCCACTTAGTGATGAGGCATAGCCAGTATAACCACATCAAAGGCAGTGGAGAGACACTTGCTTCCAGTGGAGACAGCTTCCTGGAGATCATGAGATTACATGAACACTGAAATTTAAAGCAAAACTGGGTGTAAATTAAGCTGGCTGAGGCAAACCCAACACACAGTGGAGTTTTGTTCCAAACTATGTCAAATCTTTAAGCCATTTCTGCTTGCCTGGCTCAAGCTCTGAACATTGAGACCTGAACAAGGATCTCAATGCTATGCATAGAGTTAATGCTCTGCAAAGAGTTAATTCCTGGCAGCCAAATTCAAGTCTCCAGACACCCGGGGTGTTATCCCCAGGGACAAATTTGGCCACCAGCATCCATATTCAGCCCTGGATGAGCAGGAATGGCTTCCTTGGCTTGCAGAGCTGATTTGTGCCAGCTCCAAATTTGGCCCCATGTCTTTCTCTTTGTTCCATCTATAGTTAAATAGACAAGATGAAAAAACCATGACTAATTAGACTGTTAAATTAAACTGCTTTGAATTTATTTTATGTGATGCATAAAGTTCATAAAAAGAGGTATCCAGAGTAGTATCAGTGACCTTTCTCCAGGAGCTGCAGTCCACCCGGATGCTTTCTTGAACCAATTGGCTGAAAACTCCTGGATTTCTTAACACCTTTTATTCCCTCTCTGCCACTTTCAAACCTGAAGGATTTATTTTTATCAGTCCCTCACCCACATAATGACTTTAAAATTCCTTAGGTTCATACCTTAAAATATAGCTGGGAATTAGAAGTAATGCCAATTAACAAGTCAAGGCTCAAAGGCACTGATGGAGTTAGCTTGCACTTCTCCCTGGAAAACTGTCATAAGTATATATAAGGATCTGCACACCTCAGGATTTCTGTTCGGAGCTCTCTGTTTGAAAGCACCTTTTCCTTGGAATTTGCAGCCCCACCAGCACTGTGGTGTCTATGGACTAGAAAGCCCTGAGCCAAGAGGGGTAGTGCCAGACGTGTGCTGCCCCACAAGTGCCTCCCCAAGCAGTTGCCTCCCTCCAAGCTCCAGACTCGCAGCAGATCCCAGCACCTCTGCTTGGACAGGCACGTCTCTGTTTGGACCCGCAGGTCTGTCCTCACCACACCAAAAAGGCAGTTCATATGCTCCAGGTGTCAGTTGGTTCCTGGATCTGAAAACCTGGAATTTCGAGACGGACAAAACCCCCTGATTTGATATGCAGACATTCCTCCCACTCCCATCTACCAGGCACACAGATAAAAGGCAATCTGGTTAGACCTCGTGAGCCTCTGCTCCAGGATCTGGCACATGAAGGAGGCCAGAGTTTAGTTCCCAGCTCTGTTGGTGGCTTCAGGCAAGTTATTTCACTTCTCCCGATTCAGTTTCCTCCTCAGTGGCAACGTGGTGCCTGCAATATCAAATAGAATGTTTTCCCTCTGGCCACTGCACACACTCAGTTTTTCTGGTAAAGCTGCTTTTGCCCTTCAGGATCCCTCGCAGGGTGGGGGTGGCTGCAGAGACATATTCAGGCACCAAGGGAGAGGGGCTCGCTTGGGAAATTCGGGAAGTGACCATGCTTTTTGTTACCAATATCTCCTTGCATCCTCTTACTGCTGCCACCAGTTTTGCTGGTAAAATAACCATCTCTTTTACACACTTTGTTGGGAGTCATATTGGTCATTCACCTCCTGGAATTTCCAGGTTCAGGCTTTCTTCCTGTATGTTGTCACCATCCTGTGAGCACAGCAGCCAGCCCAGTCCAGGTCAGATTCTGCCTGCATGAGCTGCTGGTAGCAAAGTTTAGTCCCTTCTGAAAAAAAAGGCCATGAAACCTCCTCATACCCTCCAAGACCATGAGCTGGGTAGGACAGGTCCACGTCCCCGTGGCACTGGGACAAGGCACTTCATCTTTTCATGCTGGAGAAGGACAACTGGGGAGGGCAGATGGCTTTCCAGAAGCCTGGAATCGTAACTTGTGGCTGTGGCATCCCCTGCTCCTGCTGATGCTGCACTTCCCTGCCTTGTAGTGCTTTATTTGGGAAGGATGCGTTCCCAGCAAAGGTGTGAATATCGCTCCCCTCGCAGCTAATCCTGACACGCCAGCGGCCCACAAGCACCATGGATTGCTAAGCAACACTTGGCAAAATCCATGCCAGGTTGTGTCGGCCCCTTTTGATGTTTCACAGAAGCATTGTCATTTCCATCTCTGGCATTGTTTCCAGCATTTTGGGTGTCAGTGTTCCTGAAAATCATCACAGAAAGGATGTTTATTGAACTGTCAGAGGGTGAATGATTGACACTAGGCACAAGTACTTTTCATGTTCAGGTTTTGGCATGCCACAATTGGATTATTTCCTGATAAATGCCATCCAATTCTACCAGATGGACCACTGAGAGATATGCCAACCTGTGTGAGAAATGGAGTAGATGCTCAGTGCCACTTATTGGTAGATGTGTGCTTCTCCAGCCTATCCTTTTGTGTAGCTGCAGGGTATTTCACTGAAGCAGTGACTTTTGTGATGCTCATAATTAGAAGAGCAAGGCAATTTTCATTGTGGAGAAGGGTAGATTTCAATGCCCAAATCTGATTTCATTCACCTCAGTGTGGAAGTGCAATACCTGTGCGTCTGCTCTTAGATTTAATGTGTTCTCTGTGATTTGAGCATTAAAGACCCATGAATTTTGAAAGTCAGGTATTTCTCATATATAAATAATTTCAATAAACCGATCCTCTGCCTTCCCCTTCATCTTTTCCTAATGGCTCATTTACAGATCCCAATGCAATACGAGGGTTGTGAGGCAGGTAAAACATCTGAGGCAGAATGTGTTATATGTACCATCCAAAGTTTATTAAACAGCTGAATTCATTTCATTGACATTCAGCTGGAGAGGTGTCAGTGGCCTCAGGATGGCAGAGGGACAAGTGGCAGCACGAGGGCACAGTGAGACCCAGGCATGGATATCATCAGTGGAGAAGGCTGGGGTTGTAAAATCACCCCTGGAGCTACTGAGGGTATGTGGGGAAGAGGAATTAAGCAGGAAGAGCTTTTTCATGGACACAGGTGCCCATGCTGAGCAGAGGGGAGAAGGCAGGAACCACCTCAGACACTCTCATACAGGCACTGTGTGAGGAATTGTCACAGGGAACAGGAGCTTTGCTTGTTGGGTTTCAAGTGGGAGAGAGTTGCCTTTTTCTATTTGTTAGAAGTGATGCAGGAAGAAATCCCCAATTCTGCAGGACGGAAAGTTGCAAGTCTGTCAAAACACAATTTTTCTGTCTGAACTGACCCACTAGAAAGACAAAAGAAACATGAAGTTATCTATTCCTGTAGTCCTCAGCACTTTAATATATACATAAAAAGCAGGGCCTTTGTACTACACCTAATGAGCAGAAGTGAATAATGTGGTATAATTAGCTTCCCTTTCTCAGCCTGCTCTCTCCGATATCTCAACACACTTCTGACAACAGCATGGTACAAGTGGTGACTGGTGCCTATATCTCAGATTTACCATCACTTCATTGTTCTGCGCTAACACATTTTTCATCTCTGCCATTACGAGGGCCTCTCTCTGCCACTCTCAGTTCTGCATTTCAGCCCTTGGCTTAGTCCCTGCCAGCTAAAATGAGGCACAGCTCAGGCAGGGGCTTCGGGGAGCAGTGGCTGTTGCTGCACTGTCCCCTCTCCAGAGACCTGCGGTCAAACCCTTGGGTGCACACGTGCATGCAGCGCCCCTCAAAATGTGTCTGACTGGCAGCCCAGCCCTGCCACCACCTAAAAATAACAAGCAGAAAAACGTACAGTCCTTTTTTTTTTTTTGGGGTGGCCTTGATTAACTAAGGCCTTGATTTTGCAATGGTTTGTGCATCAGCCAGTTTCTGTGTCTCACCAGGGCTCAGCGATCTCAGAGCTGTGAATTTCCAAAGTTCACAAAACACTGAGAAAAAGAAATTTATACAAAATAACATAGCTCTATGCAACCTCCTACTATTCCAGAGGAAAATGCAGAATAATAGCCTTTTTTGTTTTGCTGTCCTTACAAAAGGGAGTTGAGAGGCAAACTGATGATGCAGGACTTACAAAAACCAGAGAGATCAAAAATTCCTGCTCCCAAAACAATCCCCTGTAAAATGATGTTACTGGGGTTACTTCCAAGAAAGTAACTACAATTTTTATTGCGGGTTTGTTAGTAAGCTTATAAATCAATTCAAAACCAACCCTGTTTAAAAACCTGTTATGCAGAGATGCAGTAAAATGAAACACACGCAGGTAATACCGCTGGTCTTGAGAACTTCAGAATTTCCTCAAAGTAATAACTTTAATTCAGTTCTTTCTGGCATAAACTTTTTCATCCCATTATGTCAAAAACTGTATTATCCATCCATTTGTCTGTCAGAACGATTCCCCCTGGGCCCATATACCACTGGTTCTTCTATTCTAAACCTCCCCATTACATCCTGCTATCAAGAGTCACAATTTTCAGCGAAAGTCTCTTGTGACTTTTGACAATGTTTTACAGTGAACTAGACCAGGAAGCTCAGAGTTAAAGGAAATCTTCCATTCTGGCAATGAATATGTAATAGGCATTACACTGTGCAGTATACCAAAAATGTAAGGTTCATTAAGTCTTTCAAAGGCAAGAACTTCCATGTAGCTTTGAATGAACCTGTCTTCGTGATGGCATTAGCAAATGATATTTTGGAGCAGGAGATATTAATACTACACATTAAGGAACAAATTTGTTTAAATGCTATATAGCTCTGCGTGGATGAAGATGATCCAGGAATAAATAAAAAGTGAATAGTCGTCCAACTTTATATGTAAATTGTCTTCGGCTTATATACATAAGAATGCTCTTTGCTACTAAATTCCTTCATATTAACAAGCAGGAGTGTAACTAATATATAAAATAAAGTCATTCTCTTTAATGAGAATGCTAAATATTTTAAAGAAATGCACAGCTATGAAATATTGTCAAGGGCATTTTTATACTTAAGTTTAAGAACACTTATGACTTAACTGTTGAATAATTTAACACATTCAGCCTTGAAGTACTATTTATGTATGTTTTTTAATGTTCATACTTATGTAGGCTTTTCTTTGCTCAGGATTTAGGACCTTTGATTTCTGTTTATAAAATTTACATCTTTAATCTCCCAGCTCTGTGCATTTCCCCATTTGACTCCTGCAACAATATAGGGGAAAACTGCTGAGAGGAAGAAAGGAGCTAAAAGCCTGGCGCAGCTTGGAACAGGGACCGTGTGGATTTTAGCAAACATAAGGACAGATTTTAAGGAAATGAGCTCCAAGTAGAAAACCTCGATAAACACGAGCCACCTGTACAGCTCAAATGAAGGATTTGCAAATGAGTTTATGAGCCTTCTCTGAGAGGCAAAGAAAGCCCCACGAAGGGCCCTGGCACGCTGTGGGAACGCTGAGCTATCCCACACAGCTCCTTTCGGGGAGCCCTGTGACTGGACACAAGTGGGATGGGGCTCAGTGGGGAATTCCCCACACAACACCTGCGTGGGTGGAGGGACACAGTAGAGGATGGGGGGAAATGCCACCCCAGCACTCCTGACCCCTCACAAGCCCCTGGGGTCTACCCAGCACAGCCCCACCACCACATGCACTGGGGCAGGGGCAGTGATCCCGAGAGCTCTTGGCTTGAAGGCTGACCTACCTCCACACCCAAAATGTTCAGGCTCAGCTGACAGAGCACCACAGGCAAAACTTTTGCTGAGTGATGGAACAGAAGCTGAATTCCCCCCACAATCGTGATATTGCATGAAATTTGCTCTGGGATAAATAAAAACATCGACTGAAACTGTTTACAGCGTAGCTTGTCACCTTTCATTACAGTCTTCCGCAACACACTGATGTTTCGTGACACAGCAGATGTAACTTGACATGTCATACACTGAGCAGCAACTTTCAGGAATTTCTAAGACATATTTCTTTCAAAAAACAGTGTCTCAACCAGACAGTTGGTCCACGAGTGCATTTAAAACTGAAAGCCGGGCTGAGACGCAGCGAGCATCGCACGCAGAATATTTGGTCTGACTTTTCTTCTGTATTTTATGTGCTACAAGCCATAGGCAGGGAGATGGACAGATCATCCAGCACGATGGATGAGCTGCTGCCAAGCTGATGTTACTGTATAACTATGGGCCCCTCAGTACCCATTCTGCCTCTGATAGTCATCACTTGCCAGTGTCCAAATGGATTATATATATCTGGCATGTTTATGGTATAAAGGAAGATGAATCTGAATATCTGTAAACCTTGGGCTCACAGGATGATGCATTTGGAAGGGAAAGCAAGTTTCTCAAGGGCAAAAAAAAGTTAGTAGGGTTTTATCAAAGGGAATTAACCTAACACCTCCTCGCATCAGGCTGCACTACCACACATTAAGGGATCACTTACCCAGGGAGGCAGAAGGAGAGCATCAGGATTAAGAGTAAGAACTGCCACATATTTTAGCAGAGGGATGTCTTTCTAGCAGGAAAATATATGTGGTGGTCACTGACACACCAGGCTGAGTAATTTCTTTAGTGCTGATGTTTATTCAGACAAGCAAATCAGCAGAAGTAGTCACAGGGACCTGGTTCTGTGGGGTTCTTCAAGTTGGATTTTGGCTGAGCACGAGACCCTCGAGGGAGGAGAACTGGGGAACCTGGCATGCCCTGCAAGAAGCACCCTGCTCGATCAAGCCAAAAGCTGGGCCACATCAGCCTTCCCTGGTGAGTGCTCTGGGAAGTGGCTGCTTTCTAGGTCATGGGCACTGTTTTCTTGGGAGACAAAACAGAGAAGCACGAAGACGGGAAGAGCTGTGAGCTACAGAACGATGTAGGATTAAGACAAGAAAACTACTCCCTTGCTGCAGTGGACCAGATCCTCTGGCAGCAGTGATGGGCTCTCAGCACTGAGCCCATTTGCACTGACTCAGCATCACTGAAATGTAAGTATCACCCCCACTGGGGTCTTTAACTCCACAGCGCTGTCAGCACGGGCTTTGCATCCCAGGGAGGAGATACCTAATTTGCTCAGAATAACCGCCTGCACTCACTCTGCCTCTGCTTTCCAACAGACTTGAACAAGGAGGCAATTTTGTTCCACAAAAGCAACCTTAAATGAAAATATGTAAATAAAGAGAGGGCTGGAGAGTGAAAACACTCATCATCTTCCCTAAACTAAGCCATTCGACATACGTCCTTGGGATATTGGCAAAGGGATCCAGAAATCTCCACAGGAAGTCAAAGTTTACAACAGGAATTCAAGACAAAATGAGTGTTGCAGCTGTAATACACAAACTCTCAACCTTGCCAGGCCTCACTCCCTTAAAAAACACCGAAACCTCTGGATCTCATAGCTTCAAGGACCTCTTTTCCAAGAGTGCCTCCTGTAAAGCTTTATTTCCTTTTGAAATCTGCTTTCTACTTTACTTTATTTTTTTGCTAGGAATATATTTAGGTAGGAAGTGGCCCTTACATCCACAGACAACCATGGCTATCAGTCAATCTATCAGCAAACCGCTCATGAAGTTCACTAGACAAAAGGGTTAGTGCAGCTAGTACCACAATAATGTAGAAACAGAAATATTACAAAGTAAAGGCTTATAAAATAATAAAAATTCTACTTAGTTCAGATACCTCCCAGTGCCTTTGGCAAAATACCTTAAGCATTCCACATAAGGCGGGCATTGTCTTTATAAGATGGCACCTCATAAAATGGTATTAAATATCACCAACGGGGCTTCATATTTCATCCAGCAGGGTTTAGGCCAGACATGTTCTATATCACACATTATTAGAATGACATCTGCTTTGCAAGTTGTGTACCCAGGAGCATACCTTGATAACTCATTTCAGCACTCATTCTCGAGGCTTCTGTGGCTTCGTAATACCTAATATGTTTAACTCATTTTGAACAGAAGTCTAAAGCCTGTCGTGGCCCTCTGGCCAAAACTGTAGCTGTCAGGCAACAGAGCCAGCTATCAAACATTACTCATTTATCATTAGTGGTGATGCAGCTGTACAGAGAAATGTACCCACTGAAGTGAAGGGCTGTCAATTGTTCCCTGTATAATACTCCTCTCCTCAACAGGGCATTTCTCCGTGGATGTATAGTGAGAGCACGCCGCCACTTCCCCATAGCACGGAATTTATAGTAGCAAGGAAACGGGGAATGTATTTTCATTTAAATGGGTCTGCCACGAGATGAATAAAGCACTCATCAATGGGATCTATAAGCAGAGAGGGGCGGTGCACTGTTTATAAACATTACACATAGGTGTGTATCCGCACCAGAGTCTGTGCCTGTGCACACACACACACACACAGAGCGTGTTTATAAATAAACTCTCTAGATCTGTATTGGTATTTAAAAACTGGCACATGATCAGTACCAAAGGCTCTGCTTCCTCTTTGCTCGCCATTTCCATAAGAAGACTGGAATGTGCTATTTAGGCTTCAAATTTCCATGTCTATTCTGCTTGCAAAACTCAAACACACGCTACCTTGAACTTCGATATCCTCAACTCTGCTCCCTAGGGAGGAAAACAGCCAGATTAAATCTATATGAGAGATCTCCTGACTGCAGACACTACTGCCTTTATTCACAAAGGCAAAGCACAGCAATGGTCTGGGAAAGCACCACAGTTAAGATACTATCTCCAGGCTCCTTTGAACCACTGCTGCATGCAAATATTTGTACACATGCATTATGAAGAGAGTGTGGCACAAGTCCCTGAATTTTGATTTGTCCCTGTACAAGCAAGATACAGAGGAGTGAGACAGGCTCTGGTGGTGAAGAGCAGAGCTCTAGCTCCCACACCTGCCTTTTCTGCTCCCTCAGTGGGGTTTCTCCTCTGGAGCCCACCAAGGCCAAAGGAAATTTGCTCATTGCTTTTAAGGCAGTCACACAACTACAAAAATGTCAAAAATGGGTACTTCAAATCAGGAATCCAAATTAATCTCCAGGAAACAAGTGAAACATAACCATTGGTCATATATTAAATTCTGACCTTGGTCCATCTATGCCCAAGTTTCTGGAAAATGGAGATGGTCAGTGCCTAGAAAATAGTTTCAGCTGTTTAAGTGAGGAGCAAGCACAGCTGTGATGTGACTCTGAAGAGATGTTATGCAGAACCTCAATTTTATACCCGAATTGGCAGCCATCCCAGATTCACCCCAAATGAGTTTGCTCCAAAATCACATCAACTTTCTCCAAAGAACTTCAACTAAGCTTTTTGTCAAACATGGTGCGACTAAGAAGAGATCGTAACAAAACCATGGTCAGAAGGACTTTTGTTCCCTCCTTTAGGCCAGGTACAAAGTGTCCATGAATTGCACCATGGATAATGCCACCTTGTTAACAGAACAGCAACTGAACAACTTTATATCTATTATTAGATACTTCTGGTATGCTTCCACTGTGGCTATACAAACCCAGTGACCAAAATACAGCTGTGCTTTGGTTCTGTCCCAAGTTTAAACACACTTGCTCACACCATCATGGTTCTCATCCATAACAAGATGAGTAACAGGAAAAGGGATGAAAAATGCAGCCCTAAAGGTTGCAAACGTGGGACTGCTTCTGGGGAAAAGCTCTCCACCAGAACGAGCCAGGAGACAGATACAGGCAAACCTGCAGGTGCCTGGGGCAGCTGTCTCTTGAAGGGATGCCACTGAGAAGGGGAGTGAAAGTCCCACAGCCTACTTTGTGTGTGCTGAGGATCTTCCTTTTCCTCCTCTTCCCCACTTCTGAACACTACTTACACCCAATGGCATAAGGCCTACACACCATCCATCCCTTCTGCTCTGACCACCGAGCCAGAAGGCTTTGCATGGCTTTAGAAACACAAGGACATTTTGTGCTCAGCTGAAAATGAACACAGCAGAGAGGAAGGCGATGAATGACAAAGTTTTCCTGGCAGATGTAGGCTGTAAAAAGAGATCATGATGTGGTGAAACAAGTCTAACCAAAGAGGTTTGCCAGAAAGGCGGTGAAACAGGCTTCCTTCCAGTGTGGAAATGACACAAGCAAGTTCAGAAAAGAGAAAACCAAGCAGCCTGAAGCTTAGCAAGCAAGCAGCAACCTGGGGCACAGTGGGACACTAAGGAAAGTGGAAATAACCACTTTTGTTTGTGATTTCCCTCCTCTCCCTGGGAAAGGACCTGGCACCTCACTGGGAGGAACTGAAGAGAGGCCAGTGGCACCTGCTCCTGGCAAGCTGGGCTGCGGCTCACCACGCTCAAGGAAGAGGACCATGGCTGCTGGGCTCCCTCTTTGACCTGATCTGATCTTATCCGCACTTCAGGTGCCTCTGGAGCCTGATGCTCTCTTATTACCATGGGTCTGCCCACAACAAACTTGGATACATTTGCATTCATTGCTTAGCTTCCTTATTTAAAGTAGGAATGGGCAGAGGAGCACTGCAAGGAGGTGGTGAATGGTGGTTTCATTAGCCACACTTTATTTCTAAAACAGCAAAATTCAGCCTTTGAGGGGGGCCCCTCCTTTCTTTTTTTTTCAGCCAAACCCTGGACAGAAGCCATCTTTCTGAGTCAGAAGGCATATATATGACTGTAAAATCCCAGGAGCCTCTCCTCAAAACAGCCACAGGGGTTTGCAAACAAGTCACAGAAACACCCTCTTCACCCATTCCCCCAGGGCTAAGCAAGCTCCCTCTGCAGCACTCCCAGCTGCTTTGTGCTCAGAGGGTAGCAAGGCCTGAGCACAGGCTTTAAAATAATGTTACAACCAGACCACGCAGGAAAATTTTTGACTTTTCAAACATCCTTTTGGTAATATTACATGTTAGGAGAAATGATGGGTTTGGTTATGACTATCAAGTTAAGCAGGGACTGGAGAAGCTAGCTGTCAGCTTTCCTCATAGGAAACAGCCACAGCTGAGTTCTGCATGTGAATATGCTGGTCAGGGAAGAGCTTAATTCAAACTGCGTTGGGTGACTAAAATGAACTTGGTCTTATCATTGCACCATGAGTTTTGGGGGTTACTTTATCTTCTGCAGGTGACTCATCCTTCCTATTGCTGTTCTATCTCCTTATAACACCATTACAGCTTCCTAAGCCACCTGTCTTCTCTCTTTAGACAGAGCTCGCTGTCACCTGCTCCCATGCCCAAATATACCACCACCACTTTGCTTCCTCAAAATCCCTGAACACCGCTTTGAGCAGAGATGCTGGGAAACCAGTAACAGTAATGGTTTGGTAGCTGGCAGCCTCAGGGGCTGGCTGGGAGGCAGCTGGGCAGGGGGGCAGCAGGAGGGCTGGGACTACACTGTGCCCCCACTGCCCCAGCTCTGCAGAAACCACCTCGTGCCCTGAGTTTCTGTGTGAACCCTGCTGGCTGCTGAGAGGGGTCAGTGTTCACTCAAAACATGCCTCAGCGCACCGTGGTTTCCCACAGCACTTCGAGGTCTGTTCTAGGATACAGCTGGTGAGTCATGCTCAGATTAGTCATGGAGGGGATTTATTCTTGTCTGCAGAAAGTCCGGCATGAGTAAAGACAATGCGAGTTTGGCAGCGGCTTGTTTCGGTCCCGGATGGTGCCAAAGCTGAGCTGTCTCATCCCCAGGTGTGTGGCCCTGTCTGCCTCACCAGTCTGAGCCACACACCCTATTTAATGCCTCTCTGCCCACGCCAAAACTTTGGTGTCAATGCAGGCACTACAGAATGGGAGCAGCTCATCTCACAAACTCCTCTTCAGACTAAAGACACTTCCACTGATTATTGACCTTCACCAGACCAGGGTACCAGGTAAGTCTCCAACTCCTCATCAATCCTCCAAGTCTCCCACCAAAGCCTGCAAGTCACTTAGATGAGATCTTGGCTTCGTTGAGGCTGATAGAAAAAAAACTCCTGCAAGCCCAGGGTTCTATCCCATAGTGATCAAATTATGCAGGAATCTAATTTCCCTGTATATCTACCAGTCCCAGAGCACCAGCTCCCTAAATTACTCCTTGAGATTTTTTTAACTGCAGAAACTGCTTTTTTCCATTTCACAAGGACAATAAGATACCTAGCAATAACGGCACCTTTCTGACCAGGAAGCTGCCTGGCATGGTGCTGCCACAACATTAACTTCCAGGTAATTTTTCTTGGATGGGTTTACACGGCGAGCATAAAATCGTACCTGCTGACTGCAGCAGGAGTCATGAGTCTGCAGGACACTTCGTCAGAACTTGGGCTTCTGAAACGAGAAAATGTTTTCATTCATATTTTAAAATTCCATTCATTAACAGGTGTATAAGGTTTGACTTCTTCAAAGTATGCTGCAGACACAGCCTAATAAATCTCCATGACACCTCACTGCATCTCCATTTTATAGATGTGGTGATTCGAATATATCCAAGTGAAATGACTTGCCCAAGGCTAATGAAGGAATCAATGTCAGAGACAGGATTAAAAGTAGAAAAATTCCTGGCCCCCAGTCTCATAACCTAACTGTGGTCTGCATTTCACTCATATGAAAACAGAAAAGGGAAACACATCTATTTTGAATATTGTGAAAAGTAGTTCAGAGCAGATGGGCAGCCTGATGTTTTAAAATTGCTTTACTTTGTCATAAAATATCAATAATACACAGGATGTGGTTCTTGTCCAAGAGTATACCAAGGTGTGAACAGCACAATACATGACACTGGTAGCTTTCAGAGCAGCTGAGGTTGCACTGAAAGAATAAAATAAGGACAGACTTTGAGATGTCTCTCCTGCCCTGTTCCTTAAAACGGATTTCTTCCCATATGCTGCAGTTGGTAAAAGCGGCTTTGAAGCTGATGAATACCTGTTGGGTAATGAATCTGTAGTGAGACACCCATTGTCACATCTGAGAGGCAGAACAAGAGGTCTGGAATGCCCACTGCTCAAATTTTTTGGTGGCTCTACCCACCTCTTTCTCAGATGCTAACACAGAGCAAGGCAGCATCTTCTCTGTTGCCAGAACAGAATGGGAAGACAATGCACCTGTCTAGCTGTGTAGAAGAATAATTTAAAGGAAAAAAAAAAAGGAAGGTACACTTGTGTCATTAAATATTGATGAGTAAGATTCATTGACTGAGTGGGAGACAGTAGGATATGGCTTGAAATAAAACCCCATGAGGGCCACACCCCCTAGTATGCCCAGGGCCATCCCTTTAAAGGTAGGACAATTATAATTAATTGAGCAATCTGACAGAAAGCATACATCCATACACTGGAGCAGAAAGTGACACTGTGCACGGAGCCATCATGGACACTTGAAGGGTTAATACTGGTTCACTAGACCAAGGACAGTAAATTCTGCCTGTGGCTACCACCAGTCTATTGTATTATTATTGCAGGCTTTAGAAACAGCTTTTAATTTTAACCCTTTCCAGCCCTCTCTACTATTTTCTCTTTATAAATAATTGGCACTGAATAAAATGGCATGAAATCTTCCTAGTCCTACCTTTCAACAATTTCTTTTCACTTTCAGCATTCAGAATACTGTGCAAAAATAAAAAAGAATCCAAAGAACATGGGCCTCCTTTACCTGTAACTTTTAACACTGCCACAAAACCGGGGCCCTTCACTTTCTTGTGATCAGTCCCCACTCTTTGCTGCAAGGATGAAGAATCCCATCCACTACTTACTGGAAACCGTAATGTGAGCATTCAGAGTTGTGACAAACACACAGGCTGCACACAGAGAGCCCTGTACCCCCTTCAGTCCTGCCGACACCTGCATTCATCCACCTGACTACATTTTTAAGGTGACGCACTGGGAATTGTTCACGCCTGTAAGAGCTGACAAATCAAACACGCAGGAGCCACTGGTTACCTGTAATGCAGAAATCTCATTCTGGGTAACAATTCCAGCAATATGCTGAGCACATCCTCAGCCTTAGACAGGCTAAAGAGAAACAACCAGTGGAGAAGGGATTATATAAAGGAATGCAGGGGACAGCAGAGGACTGACTCAGTGACCCAGGAGGTCCTTTCCAATCCTATATTTCTATGTTCATCTGTTCATATTGAAGTTGATGGGAGACATTTCCACCGACTTCAAAGGGCTTTTATCCTGCCCCAGTTTCATTTCTTTTCAATATATAGATGCAAGAGTAATGTCACGCATGATTTTCATGAGACATGCTAATATACAATCAGTTCTGGGAGCAGCAGAATGAACCCAGGTAGATAAATTGTTCATCCCAAAATGCTAAACATGCCAAGACCTGAAAAATATATCTCCTTATATCTGACATGCAGACAAGTCCAGCAGTGCCACAGCTGGATTTTGAGTCATCATTAGCCATAATCAATTATTCCAAATAAATTGTCTCATTAGCTATTTGTACTTATTGCAAGCTACAGGGATAAGGTGAACAAACATTTTTGATCAGGGGATCAGCTCACCACAAGGATGGTCCATGGGTAACAGTAACATGGGTAACAGTAACATGGGTAACAGCAACAGTAAGGAGTGTCCCAGAATGAAACCTGTAGCTTCACATGGAAGGTTATTTAATGTAAAAGAGAGATGACCCACAAAATGCTCTGGAAAGAGGTGTAGAAGCCTAATGTTGATGGAGACAGAAGCAAGGACTGAGAAGGTAGAACGGGGTGGCTGTATAATTACACAGTGTTTTCTCTTCCTCTCTTTTTTTCACTGAGCAGGCACTCAGCCTGCTCAGCAGAGTCACTCCAATATGTTATCTAATGGCTGTGTCGTTACTTGTGAGATTCCCCATCTGTGGCCAGACTGTGCCATTGCCTCGTTCAGCTGAGCAAGAGAACATTCACTTGCTTCCCTCAGACCTGGGGGGACAGGTCTTGCTCTGGAACCACAAAAAATGAGCTGCTCCTTAGTCTGGCCTGAACCTTTGCACTTAAGTCAGAATTTGATGGAACTTTCCTCTGGATTTCAATGCTGCTCTTTATGGGTGGACAATCTGCTGTCTCTCTCTGGCTCTGTCCCTTTTTTTATTCTTTACACTGGCATCATTCTGATCTATGTGGTGGTCTCACATTTTCCTCCAGAGCTTTCTGCATCGGCCTTGTTTTCAAAGCCATATAACACAAGCAATGATTTCTAACCTGAAGTTGCTTCAGAAGGATGGATGTTCAGACATAATCAGCCTATTCTGCTATTTTTTCACCTCTTATACAGTAGCTGCTCCTGCTGTTTGGATGCGTCTTTACTCACTTTTCTTTTCAATCTCCTTTGTCCTCATAATTTACTGTAAAACTCTAAGTGATTTATAAAACATGGAAAACTGTCTCACATCCAGTTTAGTTCTCCTTAAAGCAGAGTCATTTCCTCCTATTGGGTTCATGGTGCCTCCAAGGAGGAAGGATGCAGCCACCCAGGGGCACAGGTACAGGCACTTCGACTCCTCAGATGTGGTGGGTTTTTCATGACCAGGACAGAGAAATGACACCACACCATGAGAAAAGAGACAGTCAGGATGCAAAGATAACCCCGTGGGTTGCCTTAGCTGCGGGGCTGTATCTGAATCTCCAGACTACGTCGGGTATCACGCACAGAATCCACAAGTGGCACAGGTCTGATGGGGTCAGGTGGAACCACAGCTCCCAGGTAGCCTGTAATTGAGAGCCCATCAGTTCACACGGACCTGCAGAATTGCTCTGGTTGACTTCATGATTATCTCATCAGTGGCCACACCTCACAGAGGAAAACAGTCGTGGTTTGCTGTCATTTACAAGTGTCATCCCCTATGGATGGAAAGGGGAGCACAGGAACAGCAACACTCAGCTGATTTGTTCAGGCACCAGAATTCCAGCGTGGCAAGATATACCTATGACTGTCACATCCAAATTTAGTAGATAGCATTCTTGCTTTTTATTTGAGTTTTAGCAGGTCTCTCCACAATAAATATAAGATCAGAATGCATAAACAAAGCGCTTGGCACTTACAGTTTATCTTGGTGACAGAAAATTTGATTGATGGTATATTCAGAAAGTGGCGAATTTTCAACATCGGGCTAAACAACCTTTCGTTGCTGATTTTAATTATTTTTATTTTTTTTAGCTTGGTTCCTCTTAGCTGCCTCATTCCAGTGCTCCATCAGGTGCTGTGTGAGAAAAAAAAAAAGCCTGCCCTATTTGTTCCTTATGGATTTTCACTGTTTAAGTTGCATATCACCAGGTTAAGAATTAAATTGAGAACTTTTGCACATCACATTGCTTCTTGTTGTCTCTTTCTGGGACAGAGACCGTGGGGCAGACCTTTCTGCTTGTAAAATGCTAATTTTTAACCTATCATTATTACTGCAATACCAGAAGAGTGGAGGGGTGCAGGCACACAAGTTCAGGCACACAAGCAGCTACCTCAGAACAGATGCCAGTCAGAGAAGCTCCATTCATAAAGCACAGAAGGAAAAAGTATTTTACAGAGGGGGAAATTGAGGCATAATCTCATGTCCAAGAGCATCTAGGAGGAGCAAGGACAAAGGGCAGGCACAAGCCAGACCCCACGGCTGCTAATCTTGTGCCTTAGCAACAAGACCACTCTCCCCCTATGCGCAGGCTCAGAGGGAAGAGGGGCAACCTTCTAGGAGGGAAATCCTTGTTGGATTATGCACTTTGCTTGCTTTCCTCTTCTCACCCCTTTCCTCCTCCAGAGCATGGAGGATGGGGAGGGGGCCAGGCGGTGACAGGGTGCCTGCCCCCCCTCATTCTCCAGCCCAGCCCACATCCAGCAGGGTCCTGGGGCTCCCCAGCAGCCCCGGATGCCCGCGCCCCTCAGCTGGGGAGGAGGGATATGATTTGTAATTGCAATATTTTCATTACCGTCTCTTAGTTCTTTGCACACTAATGTCAAGAGCTTTGTCTTTGTAGTGTTATTGGCATTTTTCATCATATTCATGAAGTGTGGGTCAATTTTCTTCAAAAGGCTCACTTCGCCAACTTGCCACAAAGACAGACAGTAATAAATTCTACTAGTGCACAGCGAAGGCTTCGTAGCTGCAAGCAACAATAAAAAGCAATGAGCTGGGTGTCACTAAGTAACTCCAGTTTACACTGCATTTTCTTCTTTTATTGAAAACTCAGAATATGAATTTATTAATGAACACACAGGCCTACTTTGAAGGGGTGTGGGGGGGGCCCGAGTCAATTTATTTGGTATTCACACAGTGTGTGCCTACATTGTATTGTTTCATCATTTTATGGCCAGGCACAGCTTGTTAGGCTGTGGCCCTCCAGAAAAAAGCAGGCTCATATAGCAACACCTTGACGTAGATGTACAGCTGCTTTCACTGTGGCTGTCTCACCTTTAGCCCCGTCTGTCTACTGCCGGCTTTCATTTTCCGCATTCATACATCAATAAGCTTTGCATGCTGACACCTAATTTTGCAGGCTACTTTGGTTATGGAGGCCATGTTTTGCATATCACTACCCACCCCCTTCTGACATCTACTGCCTTTAAAGAGGGAGAGAATAGAGAGAGCACGAAAGAGGGATTCTTTTCTTCTCAGCCTAATCAGAGATTTCTTTATATTTGTCAAAAGCAGATCTGCCAAATCAACTTTAATTGATTCTTCCACAGTTCTCATGTATGATTTTTGAAGGACTGGGCTTGTGTTCCAAGACACAGTGTTGTGTTTCAAACAAATATGAGGTTTCTACAGTAAATCAAATTTGGATGCCAATTAGTTAGCATTTTCCATTCCAATTAAATTTGAGACCTTTCTGATTTTGAAAGACTTGTGTGTCTATGCCTGTGTGCATGTACTGATGTGTGTGTGCCTATCTCTATCTATTTTAGAGAGGCAAAAAGATATATATGTATAAAATATTTAATGTGCTCTCGGCAGTCTAATAAGCAGGGAGGGGTTAGAGCCACCCATTTAAATACACATTTTGGAGGGTTTTTTTTTTTTTTTTTTACCTTGTTTATTTCACGAGGGCTTACCAGCCCATTCTAACCTGTTATGTGACACCACAAAGGTTTTTACTTCTCAGTCAGGTGGCTAATGTCATTATATCGTTGACAACTCATAAAACGTTATAATCTAACAGGGCTTTCCCTCCCCACACACACATAGCGAAAGCTCATTGTAGCAAAGAAAGGATTAGGGGCAAAAAGCAAGATTAATGTTTAAAAAAATGGAAGCAGGCTCAGTCCAGATAGAATACTGTAGCTTAAAAACAAATATAATTTGTATATTAAAATGTGTCTTGATCTGCCCAGATTTACTCTAAATAAACCCAGCATACAATACAGGGGATTTCCTACTGGATATTGGATATTTCAAGCAAAGTCTATATATTTAGTTTGGATGAATTTTTAAATGAATTCCTCCTTTTATGACTAAAAATCAGTTTTTAGGCAGACTCAGAATACAGAGACTAAGACTGAATCCCACACTACAAGGATGGGAAGGAAACAAAAGCTTGCTTAGATTAGATGAAACTCTCATGTGCTATCACAGCCAACCATCAAACTATCCTGGCCAATATCTGTGATGTGGAGAAGAAATCTTCTTAGCACTCATGGGTCTGACTGCCACACAAGGGGAAAACCTCCCACCAATAAGTTTTACCGTCTTGGGTCCCCAAAAGGACCTCAGGACAGCCAGCCAGCCCAGCTCCAGCAGACATCAGGAGCTGGCAGATTCATTCCCAGTGTTTCCAAGGGCTCAAAACCACAGCGGTGAGGAATTCACCCTCAGCAAAATTCAGGTGGGAACAAGCACACGCCTGCATTTCTTTGGGAAAGAGATTAATTCGTTTCTTCCTCTTATAAAACATAAATAAAGGAACAAAGACCTGAGCTCAAAAAGGTGAGAAAATCCAGGCACACTTGGCCAGCAGGAAAAAGCAATCATCTTCAGGTAGTTTGGGGCTAGAACGGCATGTTTTGTATTCTGTCCTACTACACACAACTACTGGCCTATGCCACCAAAAGCAGTAAAATGAGGAATTATGATGGCTATTGAACACTATTCACATATTCACAGTGTCGCATCCGATGTCAATTAGCAAGCCTGTTTCCATAATTGTTATACAAGGGGAAAATCTACAGTGTTAAACAGCCCTCGAATTCACGGCTCTGGACAGGCTTTGTTTGGTGGAGTGTTCAGCGCACACAAAATCAAATCCATGGGAATTCTGCCTGGCACGAGACCTTTGACGGATCTGTGCTGAGAGAGTTTTTATATTCAGTCTAATATGTGTGTTTTAGGTTAAATTTTTCAAGCCAGCTTCTCTTTCTGCCTGGGTAAAACCAAGCCTTTGGGGTGAAAAAGCTGCACATTTGCTGAGATTTTGATTGGACTGAATGGGCAGGCAGAGGAGGAGAATTGCAGAGGAGTATGCAAACATTTTGCAGCTCTCAAAACAAAAACCTCTCAAGCCTTTCATATAAAATCACTTGGACTCTGATATTCTTTCATTGTCAGCTTGCATAAAAACAAAAGGGTTCAATGTTGAAATGGAACTAATGCTGAACATCAAACTGGCCTTCTAAAGGTTTGGGGTTTTTTTAACCTTCTTTTTAATAAAAAGTCTAAAATTTAATGTTTAGTTCAGCTGATGATCAATTTTTCTTCTACATTTCAAGATCTGTAATAACCCACCAAATCCTCTACTTATCTCCCATTGTGCTGACTTCTGTAAAAAATGTAGCCCTTCAAGCTATAAAATGATAGAAGAAAATCAGACAACACGCAATAAAGTCTATAAAATCATGAACAGTATAGGGAAAGCAAATAGAAAAGAATTAGTCATTATTTCTCACAGCGTAAGAGCTAGGGTGCACCCAATTATGAGGCAGCGGGGTTAAAATAGCCCATAAAAGAAACACTTTTACAAAGAATAACTAAATTATGCAACTTAGTGCACAGGTAGCAGACCCCAGGAATATAAATGGATTGTAAACACAATTAGACAAATTTACAGGAGAGTTCTACAGAAGACTGCCAAGCACAGTGATTTGGCATGGTCTCTGGATTGGGAAGTCCTTAATACATTATCTGACCAGGGATTGGGAAGGGAGAGGCTCTGCTCCATGTACTTCCATCCTAACATGATGGTGATGCCAGGGCCATAACGTCACCTTTGCAAAGGGGGGATCTTCACCACATAACACCACGGTGTGATTTCCTTGTGGGATCTCCTTCCCTGCCAGGGTCTGGCTAGAGATGCTACAGGAAGTGGCCAAGGAGGGCTCCTGACTGGAGTTTGGTACCTCCAAACCCTAAGGAAATCACTGCACTGCTAAGTGCACACCGAGCCCTTGATCCAGACCACACTGCAGCAAAAACAATGGCCCTGATGAGCAATTAGGTGTCTTTGTCTGTAAAGCCTCCTACCAAGGTGCACTTGTGTGTCTGGTGTGCAACAGGGCTGTACATTAAGCTCTTTGTGCATTTTCCACTTTAAGGGTATTTAATTGCAGGCTAAGTAGAAAAAGAGAAAATTAAGAGGGCCGCAGGCTGGTTTGACAATGGTGGCAAGAAGTGCCCTGTTCAGCAAAAGGAAGAAGCACAGGGAATCAAGATGGGCACATAAATGTGGCTGATGCGAGCTGTCTTTAACTGCTGGCAAAGACCAGAGCAGAAGTTTTCAACCATTTCTTGATTTATGGACCCTTACACTTCCAACGGAGAGGTGATCACCTGTAACAGTGAATTAAAGCCTCCTGACAATAGGATTTTTTCGACTGCCTTTCAGGCACCCTTTAGGGAGGTGGCTCAAAGACCCTCTGGGACATTCAGCCTAGCTGGAAACCTAGGAATGAGCAAGGGGACAGGGATAGGTAGTGTCCAAGCTTGGGGCTTAGATTTGCCATCCCATCTCCATTTCCTGTCTCACTGTGGTAAAAGAATAATTTTTTAAAGCCTTCATTTTCCTTCATAGTTTTAAGGCTAAAAAGGACTATTAGATCATTTGTTCTGACCTTTTACATCTACAGGCCATCACACTTCCTCCAGTTTACGAGTACCTCCATAAAATAAGAGCCCATATTAATTTCAATCACCACTGAGGGAAATAAACCTGCTCCAGTCAGAAAAGGATCTCTCTGAGGTTCGCCACCATTCACACTCGTGCCAATCACATCCTTTCTAATTACTGTACTATTTTTCCTCTGTATATCCATGAATGCATTGTTAAAATACTGGGAATAGGAGTTTAAATTACAGCAGCACCCCGTTTTGGTCACACTTTACATAGGAAAAAGGATTCCCAGTGGAAAGACTTGGACAGCCTAACCAGAAAAGGGAAGAAAAATACCCAGCAAAAAAAAAAATAAAGGGAGAAATCCCTGTTCTCCCCAGCTAACATTAGACCAAAGAGATTAAATGACTGGTCAAAAGTCACCCCAAAGTTGGTGGCAGAGATGGAGCTGGAACCTACTTTCTCAAGTCAAATCCAGAGTTTTAATCACCAGAACACCGTTCCTCTCCCTTCATTGCTTTCATTTATCATTTCAGGCTAGGCAGACTACATCGAAATGATGGCTTTGTGAAGCATAGAAACACACTTTTACGGGCAATAAACAATAAATATGAACCTGAGAGACATCTCCGGGAAACCTCCATACCAAAAAAGAGCCCCTTTTCCCATTTTTTCCCCACAGAGGATGGCAAAGCCCTTCCCTTCCCATCCTGCCCGCACCTCCTTGGCGGGCTGAGCCCGCTGCCAGTGCCAGTGCCAGCGCCAGCGCCAGCTCCCCTGCACAGCACGTTGGCTGTGGGATGGCAGCGAGCTCCCCTGCTCCCTGCCAGGATGACAAAGTCCTGGCTGGCTGAGCCGCCGCCTCTGCCAGTGTACCAGGGCCTCGGCTGTGCCGTTCCATTTAAGCGCTGCTCACTAATTATTAACTGTGGGCTCAGCATTCAGGGCGCAGACAATGGGATCAGCCAGGCACCGCTCCACGGGCGGGGGGGGCACCGCAGTCGGCACGGGTTTCTTTTTAATTATGGTGCGGTGGAATCAGTCCTGGAGAAGCAAATTGAAAAGTATACAAAATTCTGATTAATAACCATATCGGCTTTTATTTTTTTTTCTTCTTTCTTTTTTGGTAGTGTTTCTCTGGGTTCCCTCCCACAGGACCACAACTGTTCTTAGTGTAACACCTAAATCTGCAGTACTTTAAAAAAAAAAATCAGAGAACTTATTTTGTTTTACAGGACTACACCACAATAACAATGAATTATGCAGAGCTGAGCCCAAAACCCATTTCTGGATCCAGATATAAACTTTGAGGATGATGGATTACCCTATTTTATGGCATCCCTGGGAAAGACATAAACCTCTCCACAGGTTGGAAGGGCTCTGTTGTGGACTGATGTCCAGGCTTTAAAATTCCAGGCCTTTGCTTGGTACTACACTTTGCTTTGTGTAAAGGCTGAACTCCTGTGGTATCTGTGTTACCTTCTCTCCCAAGGGATTTGTTCGGGGAAGGGTTGTCTTTATCTCCTCTGGCATTTGTGTCTCACTGGCTGTGTTGCTTTTGAACTGCAGAACTACACACTGGGCCAGGTTTGCTGTGAAAGTGGCTCCATGCTCATTCAGCAATCAGGTGCACCTTAGCAACAACTTCAGGTGATTTTCCAAGATGTTTCCTTATTTCTAACAGCTTATTGATCAATATATTGTCATTTAAGGAAGTCATAGTGACGATTTTGTTCAAAATAGTAGAAGGAAAAAAATTACTCAAGGTCTTCTGAAAATAATGTTTCATCCTGGAAATGGTTTGCTCCATGTGACAGAATCCTGTATTATGATCTCTGATTGCTCCTGTCAGAGGACACACCTCACACAGGAGCGGGAGCCTCTTTTCTCAGAGTTTCCCAGCAGTGAAAACACATGATTTGCATGAAGGACGGGAGAGTAACCCGTGGCCTCACCTGAGGGGTTCAGTGTTGAGGAACTATCACCCCCACTGTGGGCTGACCAGCAGGGAGGCAGCAGCTCCCCTCTAATACAGAGCATGTGAGCAGGGGCTATCATGAGCAGGGATAAGGAACAACACATGCTGGAGCAGGTCCCAGGGCAAGGATTAGAGAAAACGGGCCGCCGTATCTCACAGAGCAAGCATGTGTCAGGTCTGAAAGCAAGCTCAGCCCTTTGGTGTGGGAGCCTCGTGCTGCACCTGCAGTGAAGCCTTTCCTGCAAATGGAGACATCAGAAGGAGATGACATTCCCCAGGGGATGGCAAAATGTTGTATGAATCACACCCGACTCCACTCAGAAACATCTCTCTCAGGTCTGAGTGGGATTCTTTACCAAAGGCACATATTTTTACATTAAGATTTCTTTTTCTTTCACTTTCAATAACTTGGAAGTTCTTTTTCACTAAGCAGTTATTAAAAAGAAAAAAGATACAGTCTTGTATCTGAGTAATATTTCTTTCCCAATATTACTCAATTTAACCAGGTGATAGTCCCTCCTCTTCTTCCTCAAGCCTTCCAATTTTGAGCCTTGACACATTTTGACCCAGTTCCCAGTGCTTCTGGACACTGCTTTGCTCCCACACAGACCAGAGCGCAGCAGGAACCCCCAGTTCACACAGGCTCTCTTCTCACCTCTCTCCCAAGGCTGTGCTGGGAGGAGGAAAGAGTCCCCTGAAATGACAGTAGGAATTGTTGATTCCTTTTCAGGCTGTACCAGGCTCTTGGAGCCACGATTCCTCGCATCCATCTGTGGCAAGGCATTGTGGGGTATTGTGTTTGACTCTCAACAAACTGTGTTGCTAGGACGACGTTTATTATGATACATAATGCGAATAAAGGATGAAACTGTACACAGCGTGCTGATTTGCTATAACTGTCATCTGTGATGATAGTCTCTAGTTTATACCTCAAATGAATTTTGCATGGATGGTACCGATGCTACCGAGTGCTGCAGAGGTGTATTTTACAAAGCTGCCTGGGCCTGGCATGAAGATCATGCCACTTTAAACAGCAAATCTGTTATTGTGATGTTTGTGAGAGGAGAACAAGTGGGAAAGTCACTTTCAAGTGCAGCTCAGTGCTCTTTTAATGAGGAATGGGGTCTTCTTCAGAGTCAGCCAACTACTGAGGAGGAGCTGACACCCTTAGTAGTCAACATCCTCAAAACAGCTGACAGCTCCAGATAAATCAGTTTGTGTACTTCCTCCCCTTCTCATATCACCTGCGGTGACAGGAAAGCACTAATTTCCTTTGAGAGGGAGAGATGGATGCACGCGTGCATCCTGGGCATGTTGATCCTTCGGTGTAAAATTAACAAAAACAGAGGCCAGGGAGAGCTGGGAATAGGCACAGCACTTTGTCAAGAGGAAGATTTTGCCATGCTGCTGCCCCATATTCATCATATGGTAATTTATAAATGTGCATACAGCAGAGCCACATTGCATCAGCCCTTGGAAGGAGCAGCTGTGACAAACACAGGGCCTTTGGTCACCCGACTGCCCAGTTCACAGCCATCATTCTCCTCCACTCAGCACAAGACTTCATTCCCAGGGGGCTGGCACACAATGTGGGACAGTGGCCACATGCACAAGCGGCACTTGGGCGCTCTGCTTGGTCCTACGCCTGGACACAGCCCAGCCCTGCACGTACAGCCACCTTGGAGGAGTTCCCCAACACTTGCCGTCCTTGAACGGACACATCCCAAAAGCAGTTTCTGTTCAGTTGATTACTTCAGAGGAAAAGGTGCTGAAATGCTGCTGTTGCAGATGGTAGTCCCAGTGCCACACCTGAAGAGCCACATGCCTGGGACCTGCAGCACCCTTTGGGGCCGCTCAGGAGGCACTCACTTGTTTATCAGTCACTCGCAATCGATGGGGAGTTAAGTACTGCCTGGACCCTCTTGCACAGACAATCCTTGCTGCACACTTCCTGAATTCATTACTCTGACGCTGCCACAAGGCTGAATGATGTTATAAAAATTAGATACTACAGGCTGTTAAAAGCGTTGCACCCTCCTTGAAAAGAAACACACCCAGAAAACCCCTCAGAAAAAACCACGTACGAATTTCTCCCGGTAGGAAATGCAGCTCACAACTTTGCCCTGGGCCCAGAAACCTCTCATGGCAGTTTGAGCAGGGCTGGCTGCCATTTGTTTTATGCCATTACTTCTGAGAGTCAGCTCATCCCACCTTCCTCACTGAGCTGCCACGTTTCCAGAGACAGGCTCTGACATGAGCTGAAACAAGGCAGAAACAAAAGACACCCAACCTGTTCACAGGGAAGTGAACCACCCGCTGTGACCCTGTTTCTGAGAGGACCTGGCCCAAAATCAGACATGCACTGTTCAGGGCTGAAGAGAGGCTGTCTCCCCTGCCTGTGCTCGATGCACACAGCATTTCAGCTGAATTTAAGAAACCCTCTCCTGCACAAGGTCCTTTTAATGAAAAGAAAAAAATAAGAAGAAAAACAAACAAACAAACCAGACTCTAAAAATACAGACAAGGATCTGAGTTCCTCGGGTCTCAGCTCCTCTCTCCCTAAGCTGACAGTAACCTCAGTGTTGCCTTGATGCATCAGGTTACATTGCTTAAATCACTGACCATCCCATCATTTATATAATGGGATACAATTGGCATGCTCAGATGAGACAAGTCACAGCAAAAATGTCTAAAAGGAGACATTTGCCTGACAAGCATTTTAAAAACACTTGTAGATTTATACTTTAAAACAAATACGTATCACTCTATAAGCAAACATAAAACTATAAATATATCTATACATGCATGCATGTGTGCATACACATATGTATAATGACATACATATGCTCCAGTGGTTTTCCAGCTAAACTACTGCCATGTGTTGTACATTATCCCAGGGCACCAAGCAGAAAGGCTGACACCCACCTCTGGGGGCAGGAGATTTTGAAACCAATTTCTCCTGGACCAGAAATCCACAAGGTCTATGCACTCTAAGCCCCACTGCCCACAGCCCAAGCACAAGCAAGTTCAGCAGCACAGGACCCCACAAAACCAGCAAGGACGTTTTTGTCACCCCTGAGGTTGCACAGCCACATAGCTCTGCAAGTGCCAGTACCTGTTTCGGTGATGCAGAATTACACCGCTCTGAGCAGAGGCACTTGCTTGCATTCTAGTTTCATAGAAGCTGGGTTGTTTCTTTCTTGCAATGTTGATTATTTCAGTGGAAAAGCTCTTTTGTTTGTAAATAACTATTAGGTGCTATTTTTTTTATAAGCAAAGAAAATTCATAAAATAAAGCAGACAGAATTCATTTATATGAAAAATAGAGGGATTAAACATAGCCAATAAATTACAATAAACTGTCCACAGTGAACAATGCTACCAGATGACCATAATGGAGATCCACTGCTCTTGTGCTTTTATTAAAAGAACAAAGCACTGCAATTAAATGTAAAATCCGGTAATATGTCATCGTACCTTAAGCATCCTTTTCTCATTCATTGAACACTGTCCTCTGATTTAATTGAAGCCTCTGGTCCCTTTGAGACAGCAATAGTCCTTACTCTAGGCCAAGTTTAGCATTTCATTATTTAGTAATCTGAGATGGAGTCATGCTATTGACTCTCAAGCAATCCTCTTTGCTTCTTATAACAAAAAGGATGCCCACAGAAATAATTGATACCACATTCTAGTCTCTAGTAAATCGTCCCTTAGTGGATTGTGAAAAGAGCTTTTTGATTTAGACTTAAGAATAACAAA
This sequence comes from Climacteris rufus, assembly GCA_013398175.1. Taxonomy (NCBI): domain Eukaryota; kingdom Metazoa; phylum Chordata; class Aves; order Passeriformes; family Climacteridae; genus Climacteris; species Climacteris rufus. Next base: position 1,319,975 of record VZRZ01001325.1, read on the forward strand.
AGTTGGGTATATTTTTCACTGATGACCCCCATATGACATGTCCATAACCCCTTTCACAGCAGGAATGTTGGCCTAAAGGCATTTTAGCAGCTAAAATGAGTGACTAGAGGCTTTCCAGGTTTTGTTATATATATTCTGTATATAAGTGACGCCTTCGCACAGGAAAGTCATTTTTTTCTATAGAACAACTCACTGTAGACCTGATCCGGCCAAGAGCTGACGCTCCCCTCCCTGCTATCCGGCAGCCATCGGTGCTCAGCACCTCGTAAAGGCCATCAGCGACTCCCTGCATTCATTGCAGCTCTGCAGGCTGGAAAGGGGCTGGAGCAGCCCGGGGTCTTTTCTTTGGTAGGTGGAACAGCCCAGGTGAGTCAGGCACCGGGTCCAAAATAACCCAGGTGAATCAGGCACCGGATCCAAGCTGAGGACCCCATATCCCATGAAGTTAGGAACAGCATTAACCAGTTTCCCAGTTCTGAAAAACCCTTATCTCCTGGAAACCTCTGTTATGCTCCAGCTCCAGCCTTTGGGATTTTCACCCCTCTCTGCTGTAAGTGGAGCTTTGCTTTCTTCAGGTTGCCCATGAAGGGGTGGTACTGCAGCAGCAGCCCCAGCTCCTCAGATGGCTCCCCAAGCCTCACTGGAACTGCCCAAGCAGGAGGTTCCCCATTGTCAGTGGTGGTGGATTTGCCATCACTCCTTGGTCACCTCCCCATCAGCACAGGAACAGCCCCACAGCCACCAGCCTGGGCTGGAAAAGAGTTGGAGCCACACACATCCCACACACCATTCCTGCAGAATGTTGCACAGGGATGTCCTAAGGCACAGGCGCTCCCAGAGGACTCCCAGCTGGAGGGCTGAGCCTACTCTCCCTTTCCACTGGTAACATATCATGCTCGCACAAATGCACAGGGTGATGGTCTGATGGACCTGAGGACCTTCTGACTCCGGCCAGCTTCCAGGGGCACCAAACCATCCCTTCCTCCCTTTGCTAATTCCAGCCAGCACTCTGTGGTCCTGGAAGGACTTAGTGCACAGACTGCACTGACAATCTCCTCTTCACCCTCATACAAATGTGCTCCTCATCTCAAAGTTGGGTATCACAGAGGGGTGTGGTAGAGACCAAGGGGTGCAGCCAGGACTGGGATGCCAGCCCTCCTACAAGCCAATTCACAAGTCAAACAGAAAAAATTGCCTTGACATCTCCTTATTTTTGCACTCTGGCACCTCTTGCTACCTGGAATATCAAAAAAAGTGAATTTTCACTAACTTTGGAAGCCCGATGGTGAAAAATAGCTGTTTTATCTGGAGATCTGCACCATCATTACCAGACAATGCAAGCACAAAGCCAAGATGGGGAGACCAAGTTCCCCCCAACAAACTCACACAGTTTACATTAATATTAATGGGAATTACACAGGTGTACTGGGAAATAGCCCCCTTGCAGGGCTGCAAATCTCACGGCCCTGACCTACGCCCATAAGCCTGCACTCAAACTCCTCTGCCTATAATTCTGTAATCTACTTGGCATGTTAAGCATTTCAAATTAAAAAATGTCAGGGTCAGAGCCAAAACAATGCATTATATGGGATAAGATTTTAATTCAGCCGGTCCTGGGAGAGACATGGGGAAGGAGGAGAAATTCATGCCAATTATTTTGCATTTTGGGAGAGTTATTTGACTGTAGGACCAACCCATAGCAGGGCACTGTACAGCGAGTTTTGTTTTGTTTGTTTGCTTCTCTTCTCCCAGTACTCAAATTATCTCCAGGTCCTTAGATCCATTAGACTAATTAATATTAAGAACATATGCATATGCAAATTAGTCCATGGTGCCCATATATTTCACTTTACGTGACAGCTTGAAGTGTAGTTGTGTGAGTCAATCAAATGCCATAAATTTGCTATGCACAAAAGATCATTAATATTAATTGGGGCATGGGCACTGTGCAGTAGCCCATGCCACCATTAGAAATGGACCCCTTGCTTTAATTGTTCAGCAAATTCCTCTTTTTTATTTATTTTTTAAATTTTAAATCAGCACCTATGGCCTGATTTAAATATGTAATTTTTTTCCCAGGTAGTCTTCAGAACAGCATCAGAATTGTATTAAAAAATACCGAGCAGACCTTTTCTAAGACAGATGGCACACAATGAGGTTAAAAAAAGTATCTTGAGATCCAACCAGCAAGAACAAAAAAAAAAAATTGCTTGCATTGTTGTTTTCATTATCTTGCTTCTGTCATTTCATGAGCTTTGTATCTTGCAAGGAAAGAAAGAAGGGAGAAAAACTGTGAAATTAATCTTTTGTGCATGGCCTGATAAAGAAGAGACATGCTCAGACAAAAGATAGACTGAGAGAAGGTACCGTGATTGATGACTAAAGTAAAGGTGTCAGAAGAGTATTATGTAAATTACTGGAGGCACAGACCATTTCAGAGAGAATGAGAGGGAGAGGGGAAGCCAGGGAGAGAGAGAAAAAAAGGACTGCAGAGTCGATGTCACCAAGACACTGGTCCCCAAGCGCCAATTTCTTGCCATCTTTCATCTGCTCAGACAAGCTCACCTCACTTTCTATTTGGTTTGCACAATGTAACAAAGGAGGAAAAAACCTGTCAACATTAGCATGAATACAGCCCAAAAGCGGGGTTCGAGCACGCAGCGTCTGAAGTGAGGCAGCCAGACGGGAACTTTAAGGCAGCCTCGGTGCTCATACGTGTGTCTGTGAGGCAGCAGCTCCGAGCAGATTCCCTCTGTTATTCTGTGCCACTACAGAGATCCAGACAGGCAGGGCCAGGGTGTTTCTCTGTGTTTGATCCCCCGCTGCCCTTGCACGCCCCTGGTCCCACACACGCTCATCCCTGCAAGGACCTGCCCTTACTGCTCTTCTGTCCGTGCAGATTTTTAATCCAATCCGTGCCCAGGCCCACACACTGGACAGAAAGAGAAGGCACAGACAGATCTCACATCTACCAAACTCTTCCCAGGAAAACCTTTCCGCACTACTGGCACAGCCAGACTTGCATGCAGGCCCCAGCACAACCCATCTCTGAACAGAACTTAGCCAAAGCCTGCCACAAAATTCCAGAAGGGTTCAATGAAAGCACAGTCCAAATTAACTTACACCAAGTGAAAATATCTTTGGTCTCCCATTCCTCGTCCTCCTGGCACAGAACAACCCCTGGTTTTCACATCCCAAGAGGATGACACAGTTAACAGTATGGAGAGTAAGAAACCATTTTTGTACTTCTGCTTTTTTGAAAAATAAACCCCAAAACAAACAAAACAAAAACTCCAAGGGAAAATGCAAAAGGCTTTCAGGAATTTCTCCCTTCATTCCTGACTATATGATTAATCTGGCTTCTGTTTGAATTTCACCTCCGGCATGTCTTTGGCCCTATTTAATTTGATCACTGGCTTTTATTCAAAAACTTCATTTTCCAAGGAAAAACAACTACAAATGGTCACCTATCACCTCCATGGTAACAAGTGAAAGGAGCATTCAAGGGGAAGAAAACACTAAATTGGCATTTGATGAAATGCACACCACAGGTACTCCTGATACACGAGGCTTAAGGTACATAGTGCCCTTATACATTAATTAATTACCCCAATCCCTGCCTTATAGAGTGAATCCCTGGCTTTAGAATGGGATAACAGAACCATGAGTGGAGAAGCTGGAGAGGCTCCCCTGCGCTATCTGTATGCTCTGACAGCTCAGTGAGGGCAGCCTTCAGTCTCCTCCTTTCCCATGCACCCGGACGCAGTGATCTCCGGCTCAGTCGATTCCCTCTCCATTTGTCCTGCCACAGCAAAGGGTGGGATCTGGTGTGTGAACTGCACCCTCCCTGTTCCCCTTGCTGCTCCTACTGTCCAGCACTGGGATGCTAAAGGACACGGCTGGATTTGGGGCAAAGATGGCAACCCTGGCACAGCTCCTGGAAGGAATCACTTCAGCACAGAGCGTGAGTGTGCAAGTAAAGCTGCTTTCCAACTTCCTTCCTTTGGATTCAATCAGCTATCACATGGCTTTCATTTGGAGTGTTAAGAGACATTAAAAGGAGATTTAATAACAAATTGCTTCAATTTTGCATGCCTTCTAAATTCTGTTGGCCAGGCAGAATAGTCCATGGAAAAAGCATTCAGTTCTTCTCATCAAATTTTTCATTTTCCCACTCTTTTTTTTTTTTTCTTGTACCACGAACGCAACAGTTGGAAAAAATTTAAAATCCAAAGAGGCAGCTATTTCTATACCATCAATTTGCCCCTTAAATAGTGAAATGATAAAATGAATGAAAAAAAATAGATGTTCTGGGCACCAAGCTCTGTGCAAATCAGTTCTTAAAGTATCAGTGAATTCATATTTTAAAGAATACTTTAGTTTGCAAGATTGAAATTCTTTTAAAGAAGAAACTCTCAGAGGAAGTTGTCATTTTAGGCTGCACAAACCAAAACCCTTCCAAAAATCAGGTGCTTGGAAAAAAAATTGAAGCACTTTAATAATTTAAATTGCTCCCCTTTGCACATGCCCAGAACCCAAATCCCTTTTCTAACTGAAGTGCTTATATAAAAATTTGACAGCTCTTATAATTTTAAATTGCTCTACACTGAGTATGCCCAGAACCTCGATCACTTCCAAATTCAAGGGCTTATAAAAATTTGAAGCACTCCAATAATTTTAAATTGCAATGCACAGTGCAGAGTGATTTAAAATTATTGGACTGCTTCAATTTTTTTAAAAGGTCTTCAATTTGGAAGTGAGTCAAGCAGCATTCTAATACAGTAGTTTAAGACATACTGTATTGATGTAAAATTTAACATCTAAAAATAATGAAAATTAAACCGAATACACTGTTTTAAAAGTGAGGACGATTTTCCCAAACAGAACTAGGAAATCCAGAAAAACACAACTTCTGGCTGGTCAGTCACTCTTCACTGATGAGTCAAGAGTGAAGAGTAAAGAAGGAGGCACTTGGGAGAAAAACCACAGACGTGACGTCAGCTTCCACCCTCAGGCTGACACCAGGAGACATCTCCTAGGAGTGCCCAGAGAAAGGTCAGCTGGGTGGGTAGGTCCCCACACTGTGGGAATTCTAGGGGTGGCAGCCTGCCACGCAAAGACATGGCCAACAGGAATCCCTGCACCCACAGGGTGACATTTGCCCCTCCAAGCCATTCCCTTCTGCTTTGAGAAGTGTGGAGGAGACATCTCGGAGGGCTCAGAGCTCCTGCTGACTCCCCTGAGGGGGGAAGAGGCATGACAAACACTGGATGGGGCCCTTCAGTCCCCTCCTGCAGGGGAGTGGGTTTGGACTGTTTACAGATCTGCTGGTTATACACCAGCACGTTTTTGGATGGTGTTTCTGTTTCCTCTCAAACCATATGCTTTCCAGTGGGGGCTCACAGCAAGTGTCCCACACGGGGTTCAAAGCACTGGCTCCCCACTGCTTGGCTTCATGAGGAGTGGAAATACACAATTTCCACTAGGTTTAGTGTTAGGCACTGGCTCTGTGTGTAAGTCTTTTGGCAGTTATTCACTTCCCTTTAAAATCTTTCCCTTTTTTGGTGTTGATTTATATTAATAAACTGTTTTGGATCAGAATTGGCATGATACGTAAAACCCATGCCTGTTTGGTATTTCTGTTGTGTATGCTTAATTTGAATGGGGGGAGGGAAGAAGACAACGCTGTTCAGCTGGCTGGAAGTCTTTTTTTTGTTCCAGACATTCAAGTTCTTCTCAGGAGTCAACTCTAACTGTTAGACAGTTTCTCTTAAAAATCAATTTTGACATCCTGAAGATAGGGAATGAAAAGAGACTGGAAGTCACCACATTTTCCATGCATTCACAAACATCTGCAATGTAAAACTGTTTCACAACAGGGGCTGGATTCTATTTCATCTTATAACAAGTTAGGTATCTTGTCTATTTGCAGCTTACTCAGTCTGTTTGATAGCAGGGGACACCGTTTCTTCATCTGAGAGCTTCATTTTGAACCTGGGGTCTTGTGGCCTTCTCTGTTGTCTTTTGTTTCTTGTTAAGTTAAAACTCACAGGAAATGACAGGAAGAGTTCTTATGCCTATCTCCAGGCTAATAAAGGATTTATTTTTATTTGTTTATTAATTTTGGTATCTGTTCCAAATGAGCATCCTTGGACAAAGAGAGAGATGGCACCTGGGGCAGTGCAGGTTCTAATGTGAATCCCTGGAAGAGAGAAACTGTTCAAGTATGCATCACCTGGAGTGAGTCAAACAAGCACAGGAAGTTTGAGCAGGAAAGCCAAGCAGAGATGCTTTCAAAATAGAGGAGTCCCTTTAAAAACTGTGACCAGCCAAGGAAGAAGGAAAATGACTCTGCAGAAGTGATCTCTCTTATAATCTACTGTAGGCCAGTAAACAAATGTAACTTTTCCTTTCAGGTTCATGAAGCTTTTTTCTCATTTTTTTTAATATGCATCCGTCTGGTCAGAATAATTCATTCTGTGGGGCAGGGTGAGAGCACATTCCCATTGCAGAGGGTTACAGATAAATTATGTCCTCCTATGGTCCTGCATGGTGAACTTGTACTTTTACACAACAGGCTCACAATTCATCACATAAAAAGTATCTGCTTTGAAAAAAAAATGGTGCAAAGAGGTTTTATTCAATAGGCTGTAATGGTGAGCTGTTATGGTCTATCAGGTGGATAATGTGCATCTTAAAATACTGTGTAAATACATATTTCTGTAATAGCCTGTTACATTTCCAAAGGAGCCATTGCAGGCTGCATTTGAAGTGAGAAGGAGCTTATAGGAGATGGGCTCTGGCACTTTTTTGCCTCAGCAGGAGGTGGGAAATGACAATTTTTCCTGAATTAGAGAGGAAAAATATTATTTTCTGATTCAAATGAATAATAAAAAACAATGGAAAGCAGCAGCTCAGAGAATTTTGACTGGAAGGGAGGAAGGTAAGTGTTAATGTGATGAGAATGGCAAGAGAGCTTTGCTCTCTCCTACAGTCAGTGTATTTCCTTGCTCCCCAGCAGAGACGGCAGCATTACATGATTGTTCTCTGCATTTTCTTCCCAAGAGCTGGTACAATTATTTGTTGTGAATAACATTCATAGGAGCTTTGATCCTGAAAATGCCTATGTATGAGAGCAGCCAGGCACCTGAAAGCAGCAGCTTTTTATATGGCACAAGCATATTCCAAAGTCCTACATATGTACTTGTTATTGGAAAATAATTATTAATGTGGTGCCTAATTAGACAGTTTTGCTGGCTTGCAAATAGCTAGGTCGTATTATTAGCCACTTACGGTGTGTGACTTGTGACAAAAGTCAGGAATAAACTCTTGGTTTCAGCTCCTTGACTGGAAAGCTGGGTGTTTTAAAGCAATGGGTGAAGATCCAAAACTGATACAACACACAGGAAAAGTGGAGTGGAATTCCTGGAATTGGCACTGAACAGAAACAATCCATGGCTATTGTGGCCACATAAATAAAAACAAGATAGACCACATGTTTCTGCTTAAAAAGTACAAGTGACTTAACTTGATTCACCCAAGTCTGTTTCTACCTCAGAAGACTAAAAAATCCTGCCCAGGTTTTCCTAAACAACCTGCAGGATTGGCAGGTCAAAAATCAGCTCTTGCTTCTCCCTTCCTCCTCCTCCTCCGCAAACCACCACATGTGACTCTCCCTGTGAACACAAAGACCCCCGAGCCAGACAACAACACAGAGCAAGAGCCAGCCAACATCTTTCCCTTCTCTGACTATTTGCCCATATTTTGGTATTTACACTCTATGCCACCCCTCACACACAGCACATATATAATCCTTTATTGTAGAGCTGGGAAAGGATTCTCTATTATTTGCAATTATTTCCTAATTTGGCCAATATGAGAGGTTATTGCTGCTGAAAAGAATGAATAAAAGCATATCTGAGGCAAAAAAGTGCTAGTAGTAAAGTTTAAAAAGAGCACAGATGAAGATTAATAACCTCAGCGGTCGGGGCCTGGAGTACTTAAAACAAGTAAAAAGACATTATGGAGCAGGAAAATAGAGCCAGCAGGAACTTTTGTTATGACACCCAATGCCACATGCAACTTCTCAGGTCACTCAGAACTGACTCTGCGAGCACTCCCAGCAAACCCGCCCCAACATCAAGGAAGCAGAGTGGATTTATAACCTTTTCTCCCCTTGCAAAGCTTTAGGTGAACGTGTTCTCTGACTTATCTGAAAGTCATAGGGAAATTTAGGCAGCATGAGCTCACAAATATTGGAAGCCTGCAGGGATTAAAAAAAAAAAAACAACAACCCCCCCAAACAACAACCAACCAAACAAACAAAAACACAAAAAAACCACAAAAAAAACCACAAAAAACAAAACAAAACAAAAAAAAACAACAGTGTTCACCATTTAAGGTGAGAGAAAAGCAGTATGGGTGCAGACTGCCTTTCTGGAGGACCACCAAGTGGATAGGGGTATTTCCACTGAGTTCAACACGCTTTGGCTTGTGCCTCAAGCAGGTGAACAGCAGCTACACCATCAAAACTAACCCAGGACCATCCATCCAGAGAAGTGCAGAGAGGGGAGGCCAAGTTCATGGAAACCAAGGGTCTGCATGCCTGTGCTGATCACTATAACCAACAAATGTTGGGCTGTCCAGGTAAAAATGCAGGAGAAGGTTAAGCAGATGGATGCAGAGCTACTGTACCTGCTCAGTGAGCACCAGAAAGGGCACAAACCCCTTAATCCCAGATCCACTCCTCATAAAAGGAGTGGGCACAAACATTTGCACCCCTAGAACAGCTGGCAATACTGCACAATAAAGCAATTAGGACTCAGAAGAACCGAGATAATAAAGGCAATGGAGAGATGATTAAAAATACTTTGCTAAGGAGGAAAACACTTTTAGTCACATGCATACTGAGATGTCACCATTTAATAAAATGACAAAAACTATCTATCACATATGCATGAACACAGAACAATATAAAGAGGTTAACATAAATTGATGGCATCCCAGCTTTAATTTTACACTGAATCGGAGTCTTTGGTGATTGAAATAGACAAAGATGTATAGGGTTATCTTGGTGAAGAGGCTTTGCTAATTACTGGCACTTGTCATTTCTCCATAGCTTTATCTAAGTCAGGAAGGCTAACTAGCTCCTTTTCCCCAGTGTGCATTGTTTGTTCAGTAGGCTTTGTGCTGAGAAAGCCTTTTTCATAACTGCACCTCATTATTAACGGGTTCATAAATAAATGAGTCCTAATATTTTCCTCGGTTAGCATTTATGATAGGGACATTTGGACTACAAAAGATTACACTTGTCTTTAATAAAAATAGGCACTTATACATGAGGCCTATTAGGGTCCTTGTTACGCTGGAGAAAAGGAGGTGGTGGCAGAAAAAGAGGAGGAGCAGGATTATAAAAACACACTTTATAGGACTATCATATTTTTCATGTGCTTTTAGTAGCTATTTATTATCTTACATTAGCTAATTATGGCTCTAACCTGAAATGGATTTCTGGAGTCCACACTCTGCCCTGAGGTTTGCTATACTGCACACTCCCAAACCAATCAGGTAAACACTGCAAACACTTGGAAAACTGAAAACTTCTGGAAAAACAAACATGGCACGAGACAAAATAGAGCACTAATGGGCAGCTGACACTCAGGTGTGGAGGCGTCCATTCCCAGATTTGACAGATTTTGTTTCTGGAGATGTGGCTCAACTCACTACAGGGATCATTCACCAAGAGCTGGAAATCAGCTGCAGGGGTGGGGAGGAGCACGTTTGAGGAAGGTCAGGACAGTTGTAAGGTTGCACAAGATACCAGAGGGATCTTAAAGAGCACAAGATCCCTTCCTTCACATCCTCTCCTCCCCTCTTTCCAGAAGGCTCATCCCCAAAACACCACTGCCCTGTGCCAGGACAAGTGACAGGAGAGGAGCAGCTTGCATAGGGGATGTGCTGCGCAACACCAGGACTGAACCCAAACCCCCCACAGCCCAGGGAAGAGTGTTTTAGCCACAATGCCATCTTTTCCCATGCTGTCAGCTCTGGGAATGGTGCCTCCTGCACAGCCCACCTGCACGTGCTGCAAGTCCTCTCTGCACACCACAAGCCACGTCGATGAAGCCAGAAGAGCAAACAAATATTTGCTAAGAGACTGTATTATGAGATGGGTTTTGCAACTGCTCATGGCCAGATCTGACTATTCCCTTCCAACATAAACACTAAAATACTGCCATCTCCCCATTTTTTCCAAAGGTTTCTCCTAGGATCAGGCCTGCTGTTAAGCTTCAGAGGTTTTTTCTATTAGTGTTACCAAAAAAGCCTTAAAATAATTACATCAATTCTTTTCAGAAGACATCCACAGCATTGTCAGACAGCTTTAGAGTGTTCCAGGTCTCAAACAATGCTCCTTCTTTTATAGTTACTGTAACGCACCTTTTGTCAGCTATTTATAAAACGCTCTGTAGTCTTCTTTAAACTTCATCTTTTCAAAAATAACTTCAGACCAAACAAGCTGTAATGGACAATTCAAGACGTCAGAAATGCGTCTGCCTGAGACCACAGAACTTCTCTGCTTTCTCCTAGGAAGTAATAATCTGAAAGCAAATGCATCAGAAAGCTTGTGCTGCAGTGTACTGAAGAATGAGCTAATTTGGCTTTGTGAGACAAGTTTGAAGACCCGAAAGCATTTATAGTATTTGGGGTTTGTTTTTCTAATTAGATGTGTCTCTCCTTTTTTTTTTTTTTTTTTTTTTGTTTCACTTGATGCTAAAGTCACTTAAATCAAAAAATCATTTAAGTATATCTGGCACAGGTTTTTTGTTGGTTGGTTTTTTTTTTTTTTTTGTAAATCAAAGTGAAATACACAAAACCAATTTAATCACAAAAGTACCACTTCCTTCAGGATGTCAGTAATTCTCAAAATTGCTTTAGATATTTGCTAGATATCAGAAATGGGTAATGCAGCATTTTAAGTGGCAGAAATGCATTAGTACTATGTAAGTACATGATCCTTAATGTACTAATCTCAGCAATATGTGTAATGAGAACTTTCAGTAACACTTTATTTTAAGTGTCCTCTGAGAAATGCTAATTTACAATGAAACACCTATGGAAGTACATGTGACATTTACATGAATACCAAATGAATTCATTTTGATCAATGCTATTACAATGAATATGATATGAATTCACAATGATAGGGGCTTTAAAGAATTACCGCATTTTCCCTGAATATTTCATGTTTTGAAGACCAGCACATGTTAAAAACCATGGTACATGTTCATTAGGAGGTCTATGTGTTAGGATGTGCAAGAGATACCCCACAGGACTGTTTAAAACACGTTTGCATCATTGAAAAAACTAACAAAGAGCACCTGTTAGGAGTGGCCCAGATTCTCACTTCAGTGCCAGCAATGAGGTCTGCTGAGATTCATGGATTCCTTGACTTGCATTTGAGGACAGTGTATAGAATAACAGGCTGGACTTTGTACCCACTGCTCACCCAGGGACCTAACTACTCACCCACTCAAAAACCAGCAGTACAATCCTTGTGCATTGAAGAAACCTGAGGAGCCCCTCTACAATCCGACCATCAGGAAAGGAACGGCCTGGGATTTGCAGCCTTTGTGAAAACAACATTTACTTTAAGTGCCAGAACAGGGGCTGAAGTTCCAAAAATCTGAGCCTCACTGTTGCCCTCTCTAAGCTAGAAGCCTTGGAACAAACCCAAGACGTAGAGAAAATGTTTTGAAAGTCCTTAACAAGCTAACTGGTGGCGAAAAAACATGGTCAAAAGCTACCAACAAACTACAACAGCTGACTGAGCCTCTGCAGGTTTGCTGTTAGCTCTCCCAAACCTGTGAATCCTGGTTTCCCTGGTTGCCATTCCTTTCAAATCTGTGAAATTTCAGAGTGTGTTCTGGTGGCAGTGCAGAAACATTCCCGGTGGGTCACAGCTCTCCTGGCAGGCGGGGAGAGCAGTCCATGACAAGCCCAGGAAATGCTGCAAGTCCATCTGTGAGCTCTGTCCCTTCCATGGCAGTGGCCACAGCCAGTTACAGCTGCATTAAAATGGTCAGCATCTGAGTAATGAATGAGTGGAAGACAAACAAGGAGGCAATAATACAGCTGGTCTGAGCTGTAGCAGAGCTTTACATTCCTTGGAAATAGCGACAAGGAATGATCACAGATCACAAAATAAACTGAGTTGGAAGGGACCCACAAGGATCATCGAGCCCTGCACAGCACCATCCCCAAGTCACACCATGTGCCTGAGAGTGTTGTCCAAACACTTCTTGAGCTCTGTCAGGGCCCAGGCCTCAGCAACAAATGCCAATAAGAAGCAAAAACCCCTAACTAGTTTTATTTCCCTTGAAAACCTTCATAGAAGGTTTTTCTATACCTATTATGTATCTACATGGCAACGATGGTGTTCTTTAAATGTGACTGTGAATCTCATCAAAGCATTAGACCCTTTTCTCTCACTGTCCACCAACCTAGGTTTATTTAGGATCATTTCCTCTCACATCCATCAGGAACCACATTTAGTGGCTGATGGCAGTGAGCAATGGTGCTAATCCAGGTGTGACACCTGGCAGAGCAAGGGCTGAAGGGGCTGTGTGTGCTGGCTGAGCACCGAAGGATCCCACTGATGCCAGCCCCGACCTTTGGCTGGGCTGTCAAGTGTCAGGAGCTCTCGGCAGTGACTCACAAGGCTTGGAAAGGGTACAGGAAACCTCTCAGAGCGCTGAAGGTCCCTCCTCACACAGTGCCAAGTATCTCCTGCGAGACACTTCCCACACTTCCCAGACACAGCCCCGACGCCGGAGCTCAGCGCTTCACCCACGGACCCATTACATGAGCCACAAGGTTCGCGCGCCTCGACACCACAGAAACTCCCATCTGCCACAAAGGAATCCAGTCTACTCGTGGCCACGATGCCAAAATTACCCGAAAAGTTACAGTTCAAGGTGCATGTGTCTGTACAGATGGATGCCTACACACTCCTACGAGCACACACATGCACATGTAATTACACAGGGATAAAGCAGGCTTGTAAACTTCCCCTGTTTAGGCATCAAAGCAGGGACTGTTGATGTGACTGGAAATTGGAACACAGTGTAATAAAAGCTTAAGAAAGATCCTGAACTATTGTGCCTGTGTTGGCATGAGCTGCAGAAGTGCTGCAAAGCACTTCATTCTGTCATCAAAAAAAAAATAAAAAGAAAATAAAAAAAAAAAAACAAAAGAAAGAAAAGTAATTGTTTGATGTTTGCATTTAATTCACTCTTTTAATTTAGCCAAAAAAACAGAAGAGTGGTAAAAGAAAACATGATGTTTCATTTGTCTGTTGCTGGGATAAGTAACCTAAATAAGGAAGAGCATACATAAAACAATCTTAGAATATGAATTAGAATAATAAGAATACAATTAATATGATTTCTCACTTTACTTTTGCTCATCTAGGCCACAAGGTTTTTGAGAGGAAGTTGGTGCTATGAGATATAAGTTAAAATTCACATTTTGTGTAGTCAATAGAAGCCTGGAATTCAGATACCAGAAAAAGAGTAGGGAAAGAGAGAGGTAAAAAATTGCAAAATTTTCTCAGAAAATTGCCTCAGAATGAAATTCTGCCCTTTTCTTCTACTCCAAAAAGTCATTACCATCTGACAGCTGTTTAGTGGCATATGTGTGTTGGTGGTACCAGTCCAATTCCTAGTGGGCAGGTGTCTGCATCACAAAAGCCACCATCACAATTGGCACTAATTGGCACCCTTGCTGGCAGTCTCCATAAAGAAAATAAGGATTAGATGGCACCGAGATCAAATTATCCTGTCACCATAAAGGTGATCCCCCCTTTAGGTCAGAAAGGCCTGTTGGCAGGGCAGTTTGGGGAAGTTTGCACTTCCTGGGCTCTTGTTCCAAGGGAGAGACATGAAATGTCGGGTGTCTGATGCTGGAAGCGAGGCAACGTTTCACAGGCTCTTCCACTTCGCATTTTTAGCTGAATTTCAAAACAAAAAAAACCCACCAAACAACACCCAAACTCAAAACTCAAACAACAAACCAGAAAATTCCCTCTTAATTTGGACATTTCCCATTCAAACTTGCTATTTTATGCAGATAGCCACCACACTGCTGAGCTGGGGTATCAGTATATCTGATGCCTTTCTTTGTATGTTTTTTTTTTCTTTTTTCCTTTTTTTTTTTCTT